>JARQOC010000004.1:467906620-468489536 GCA_033576535.1 Allobates femoralis
ACACTTTCACTTGCCCCAACAGAACGGACACCGGATCCGGTACTGTGTCTGGCACCCACAGCACAGTGAATCCAGGAACAGTGGGATCTCTAGATGCCCATAGTACCAGTGCAAAGCAACACGGAGGGGTCAGGACAGCACAGAGGACTCAAGTTGCCTAGCCAAATGGTACCAGCAGAACACAGAGAAAGAGTAAGAAGTCCCAGCAGCTTAGCTAGAAGCAGCAGCTCAGGACACACACACAGCATAACACGAGGAAGCTGATGACCCAGACAGGGTGGGGAGAGAGCTTAAACCCATTACAGACTCCATTGACTATAACCTGCAACAACATCTGCAGTAAAGCTTTGGAAAACAGCAGAACTGTGAGTCTGTGTATTGATTGCAACCTTTGCCCTACATTCAGTAACAGAGAGCTCCCATCTGCAGAGCTACCAGCCTGTCAGCTCTGCACACGGATTATAAGAAGCTGCAGTATCAGGAGAAGAGTAGAATTGCACCTTTGACTACTAAACGTGAGTGTGTGTCCTTTAACCCCGTCTTCACCATTCATATCCATTATAGACTATACCATCACTGCCCCGGGGAATACAGTTCTACCCACTGGAACTATTACACATAAGCTGCCATTCCATCATCCCCGGAGGTTCTGCAGCAGCGGCGGCCCCATCACTGGCCGCATATGGTGGGTGGCGTCACGACTGACAATCCCCTGTAAGTACACCCCTTTTATTTGCCAGGGCCCGGGAAACGGACCGGACCAAGACCACCCGTGACTTCCCCCGCAGCAGACACGGTCCGTACCGAGTACCCTCGTCCCAGTGGGCTCGACAAACCTGGCGTCACGAACAGGATCTACCGTGCCCGTTAAAACGGGCAGCGTGTGCCGTGATTGATGTGAAAACTGATTTTGAACTAAGCCATCTGAACTGTATATTTGAGAATCCGCCATTTTGGAGCGCGCGGGAAAGAAAAGGGGCGGTACCCTGCAGTGGCGCGAACACAGCCTCCTCCCTTGGTGCTGACGACATCCGGTGGGGAAGAAGATCCCTGGTGCACCCCGGAACCTTCCAGAGACATCCGGATGGAAACGGAAGACGGAGGGCGGATATTAACTAAGGGGGCCCAAGATGTCGCAGCCCGATGCACAAGGTGGCGACGGAGCAGCGGTGGAGCTGCAGCGCCGGACCCAGCGATAGTACCCGGCGGTGCAGCGGTGCAAGGAACAGCACCCATCATGCCGTTCCTGATGCCGTATACTCCAGGGGCAATGTGGCTGCCCCAATACTCCGGTGAGCCTAATACATTAACTGACTTTATGCTAAGATAAAAGAGTATTATGTGATGTACCCCCTCACTGAAGCCCAGAGTGTAGGAATGATAATGGGACAGTTAACGGGCAATGCACAGCGGGAGGTTGCGTCCTGGCTGGACACAGATAAGGACACTGTAGAGCATCTAGTAGACTGAAGCAACGTTTGAATCTGCTGTTGATACCCGGGCTAAGATGAGGTT
Source organism: Allobates femoralis (assembly GCA_033576535.1). NCBI lineage: Eukaryota > Metazoa > Chordata > Amphibia > Anura > Aromobatidae > Allobates > Allobates femoralis. The sequence goes on from JARQOC010000004.1 coordinate 467,908,136, forward strand.
CTTTGCATGCCACCAGAAACCTAAACAGAGTACCAGAGACTTTGCCTTGAACCTACAGGAAGCACTCAAAGCCCTTAAGCTGGCAGAACCTGCTGTAGCCCCGGGAGCTGATAAAATCTACTTGACCAATTCATAGAGGGCCTCCATTCCCCTTCCCACCAAGGACAGTTAAGCGTGATACTGCTGCAGAACCCTGACATGACATTTACTGAGCTGAAAGATAGAGCTATCCGTTTGCAGCAGCTGGAAGAGCCCCGGGATCTAACATCTGTACCGAACACTGCAGCAGCAACTCAGCAGCCGGCAGCACCAGCGACCTCTGCCATGTCGGCAACTGCTGCTGAGGCCGGGGAATTAATCACCAATGCAGCCCTCAACCAAAAGCTAGATGCCCTGACAGACACCGTGATCTCCATGGCCAAGGTCATCAAGGAACTGCGAGAGTCAAAGCCTGCACCCAAGATCGAGTTGGCGATCAGCAGGATGTCCCGTGGATGAGGCCCAGGAGATACCCAGCAGCAAGAGGATGACCCAGCGATCGCTACCAAGCAGATGGACAGCCCATTTGCCTGCCGTTGCCAGAAGCCAGGCCATCTTGCTCTTGAGTGTCCTTTAAACGACGATGCCCTGGGCAGGCGGGCTTCTCCCCAGGAATGAACCCTCAAGGCCCCTCAGCCTGGTATGACAAATTCGTGGGAGGAAAACCGGTGATCCCTATTGTGTTGGATGGCATCCCCTTTAGTGCCTTGCAAGATACCGGGTCCCAAATAACATCCATCCCACATGTTCTATATAAAAGGTACTGGGCTGATTCAACATTACTAATGCGCCAGATGACTTTAACTTTGATGTATGGGCTAGTAATGGACAGTTAGTACCAAAGGTCAGGTTTAGAGAGATGAATATTCAGGTTGGGAAGGTAGAATTGCGGAACCAGGGTATTATAATCATAGATATTAACCGGCGAGAACGTGAACCAGTGATGCTGATAGGAATGAATGTAATTTAGAAATTTTTTTCTGAAGTGTTAAGTGTTTTGCAGCAAATTGCCGAGACTGCCGGAACTGGACAACAGAGGCTTCTGCACAAAGAGATCAAAGCCCTGATGTTGAAGCAACAGGTAGAAATCTCCGGAGGTGAGATCGGCAGTGTACGAGTAAGTGATCCAATACCCATTGTAATACCTCTCAAAACTGAAATGTTGGTGTGGTGTAGAGCCGCAATAGGCATTAAAGGGCAAGACTATCAGGCCCTGGTAGAACCCGTGTACTCAGACAGTAGACCGACCATACTCACTGCTAGAGTAGTTGACGTACACAGGGGAAGAGTGCCATTACGCCTATTGAACTGCGGAGAAGATGAGGTCACATTACCTAAGTATGCTACCATGGCTAAGTTGTACACGGTTGATAACAATAACATCACAGCCGCCGAGCCCTTGAACCCGTCATGTCAGGCGGAAGACAATGGCTCAGGAGAGAAGCTGGAGGATTGGTGCCAAAAGCTGCATGTAGGTACCAGTTCTACACCTCCCTGTCACAAGCATGGAGTATACCAGGTAGTGAAGGAATATGAGCAAATATTCAGTAAACACCCGTTAGACTTTGGGCAGATTAAAGGGGTAGAGCACACTATACCCACAGGTAACCATCAGCCTATAAAAGAGAGGTATAGACCCTTACCACCAGCTCACTACCAAACCACCAAAGACATGCTCAGAGAAATGAAATCTGCAGGGGTAATAAGAGACAGTTGTAGCCCCTGGGCATCACTTCTAGTGTTAGGTAAAAAGAAGGATGGGACCATGAGAATGTGCGTAGATTACCGGCAGATTAATCGCATCACACATAAGGACGCATACCCATTACCTAGGATTGAGGAGTCATTAGCTGCCTTAAAATCTGCTAACTACTTTTCCACCCTTGATCTGACTAGTGGGTACTGGCAGGTTCCTGTGGCCGAGGCCGACAAGGAGAAGACAGCGTTTACTATGCCGATGGGCCTCTGTGAGTTTAATTGTATGCCGTTCGGACTCTGCAACGCACCCGGGACCTTCCAACGTCTGATGGAGAGCTGCTTAGGACACAAGAACTTCGAAACTGTCCTCCTGTACTTAGATGACGTCATAGTCTATTCCAAGACGTACGAGCAACATCTACAAGACCTGGCAAAAGTGTTCGAAGCTTTGTCCAAATATGGCATGAAGATCAAGCCATCCAGTGTCACCTTCTCAAACCAAAGGTACAGTACCTCGGACACGTCGTGAGTTCAGAGGGAGTAGCACCGAATCCTGATAAAGTCACAGTGATAAGGGATTGGCCAAGACCTACGAATGTGAAAGAAGTGAGGCAATTCCTGGGCCTGGTAGGCTATTATAGAAGATTTATCAGAGGATTCACGAAGCTAGCAGCTCCTCTGCAAGACATTCTGGTGGGACGATCGAAGAAGTCTTCATCCTGTAATTTCCTGACACGGTAGGATGAGGAAAGAGAAGATTCCTTCAACAAGCTGAAAAGTGCACTGACGGGAGAAGAGATCCTGGCATACCCTGATTACCATCAACCCTTCATTCTATACACGGATGCCAGCAACGTGGACTGGGAGCAGTATTGTCACAGATGCAAGGAGGCAAAGAAAGAGTTATTGCCTTTGCAAGTAGGAAGCTCCGGCCTACAGAAAGAAATCCCGAGAACTACAGCTCCTTCAAGTTAGAGCTACTGGCAGTAGTTTGGGCTGTGACTGAACGTTTTAAACATTACTTAGCAGGTGCAGAATTCACCATCTACACGGATAACAACCTGTTGACTCACCTGGATACAGCGAAACTAGGAGCTCTGGAGCAGCGATGGATAGCCCGGCTATCTAATTACAACTTTGTCATCAAATACAGGGCAGGTCACAAGAACGGGAACGCAGATGCCTTGTCACGGATGCCGCACCTGAAAGACGTGGAAGAGGAACCGGAAGAGTTGGAAGAGATTGAACTACCGGCCTTTCATCGTTCAAAGGTACAAGATTATCAACCCGGCGCCTACCAAAGAAAGCAGGAAGTAAATCTTAACCCGTTAAGACACTACGGATGGGCCGAAGCCCAAGATAATGATCCAGCTGTGAAGCTAGTGAAAGAATTGCTTACGCAACAACGTGCACACCCTGATCAGAATGCCCCAGCTGAAGCTATACAGCTATGGAAAGATAGAGGCAAGTTGTTCCTGCATCAAGCGAAGCTCTGTAGAACACATACCAATCCTAAAACGCATGAACTGGTCTGGCAGATTATCGTGCCCAAGCGAGCCACTCAAATGGTCTTAGAAGCTTATCATGACGGCGCAGGTCATTTTGGATGGAAGAAGTTAGAAGCAATCCTGAGAGAAAGATTCTATTGGGTTGGCATGAGAAAGTCAATTGAACGTTGGTGTAGAGTATGTGCCGCATGCAACCTCAGAAGGAAGGATCCACAGAAAGCTCCGCTTCAACCAATAGTAACCAAGCACCACTCGAGCTAGTCACATTAGACCACGTCAAGTTGTCACCAAGCCGGTCATGCTATGTCTATGCCTTAACCATCGTGGACCATTACTGACGCTTCTTAGTGGTGGTACCAGTCAAAGATCTAACAGCAAAGACGGCAGCAAAAGCATTCCAAACGCATTTCTGTAGACCACATGGTTACCTAGAACAAGTCCTTGCAGACCAAGGTCCAGCTTTTGAATCAGAACTATTCAAGGAATTCTGCAATATGTACGGTTGTAAGAAGATTCACACAACAACGTACCATCCCCAAACAAATGGTTTATGCGAGAAGATGAATCATATCATAATTGAACTGTTAAAGACTTTACCAGAGTCAGAAAGAAACCAGTGGCCAGATAAATTACCTGATTTGGTAGACTTATACAACCAATGTACCCGTGAGTTCTACAAACTGCACTCCAGCCTACCTTATGCGTGCAAGACCCGGTAAATTACCAATTGATCTAGAAATGGGAATTGTAAAAACAGATACAGAAGTAGAAGAAGACAATTGGGATACCAAACGTCAGAAACAGTATCAACAAGTCCAAGAATGCGTAAAAAAGAAACTTACAGCAAGCAAGAGCAAGACAAGAGAAGACCTTTAACAAACATGCTCAAGCAATGCCATTACAGGAAGGTGATCAAGTGCTCAAGAGAAAGAGACGCACAACAAACTGGATAATCAGTGGGAAACCGTCCCATACACAGTCTTACCATCTAACCTAGACAATGTTAAAACCTGTTTGATAAGTAAAGATGAAGGAAGAACTTCAGCAGTCGTATCTCGTGATCAACTCAAATTGTGTCCTGAAACCTTGAAGACACCTGAAGTCGTAGAACCCGTACAGGTCCAACCTATTCAAGAAAAAGAAGTATTCCACACGGTTCTAGGAGATTTCCCTAAAACATGGCCAAATTACCATGGAGCATTTGTCGTACCAATGATTGCATTCCCTTCAATGGTGGACCCAAAATCAGAACCCGTGTTACCAGAACCTGTGTTACCAGAACCAGTGTTACCAGAACCAGTGTTACCAGAACCCGTGTTACCCGAAGAAGACCCAAGACTTGAAGAACTGGAAGTTGAATCCGAAGAGGAAGAACAAATTCCTGGTCCTAGTGAACTTGCCAGTCCTGCAGTCAGATACCCATCTGCCATAACACCAAGCACCCCAAATAGGTACACGTCCACTCACACTATCAGCTACTCCACCAACATTGCGCAGATCAGAGCGTAGTACGCAAGGTCAGTTACCAGCTAGGTACAAAGATTAAGATGTAATTAAATGTGTAATGTAAATATGTTTGTTTAAATGTAAAGTAAATTGAACCTGGTAGACTGTGTCCAAGAGGGTGGAGGAACTGGATTGACCCCCATGTATATTAAGTTAGGGAAAGAAAGTGCCTTGGGGTGGTGTAGCGAATTCAGGCCTCCTAAGCAGAAACGCCCGTGGATAACTGTATATAGTTGTTACAACGTTAAAAAGCCCAGTACCTACAGAGACTATCCTGTATGAACTTTGAACTTTTCTCCTTATTCATTTATGGACCATATATACCACGGACTGGTTGTGGTAACTCTTGTGAATATATTTATCAGCCCGGAGGCAATAGACTAAAACCCCCGGAAAGACTGCTTTTTGAACTTTTGGACTCTTTTTCACATTCTAGTGATTTTTGTACTTTTTCCCTTTTAAGTCTTTGTTAATATTAATTGTGTTTAATTGTTTGTTACTTGTTTTTCCACAGTCCAGGAGTACTGTATTTAACTAAGGGGGAATGTGGCACCCCATGGGTTAATATGCCACAATAACACCACATAGGTTCTCTCCCCACTACACACTGACAAACACTAGCACCTCTGGGCCAGGAGGGGGAGCACCACCTGCTCCCTTAAATACTCCTGCTCATGAGGGAGAGCTCAGTTCAGTTCGGAGCAGGGCTATAAAGAGCACAAGTTAGTGCAGAACTTAGTGCAGGCTCAGCAAGGGTCAGAGGAACAGGAGAACTACAGACAGAGGAACACGTCTGGGAGCTAGAGTGACACTTTCACTTGCCCCAGAAGAGCGCACAGAACGGACACCGGATCCGGTACTGTGTCTGGCACCCACAGCACAGTGAATCCAGGAACAGTGGGATCTCTAGATGCCCCTAGTACCAGTGCAAAGCAACACGGAGGGGTCAGCACAGCACAGAGGACTCAAGTTGCCTAGCCAAGTGGTACCAGCAGAACACAGAGAAAGAGTGAGAAGTCCCAGCAGCTTAGCTAGAAGCAGCAGCTCAGGACACACACACAGTGTAACACGAGGAACCTGATGACCCAGACAGGGTGGGGAGAGAGCTTAAACCCATTACAGACTCAGTGGACTATAACCTGCAACAACATCTGCAGTAAAGCTTTGGAAAACAGCAGAACTGTGAGTCTGTGTATTGATTGCAACCTTTGCCCTACATTCAGTAACAGAGAGCTCCCATCTGCAGAGCTACCAGCCTGTCAGCTCTGCACACGGATTATAAGAAGCTGCAGTATCAGGAGAAGAGTAGAATTGCACCTTTGACTACTAAACGTGAGTGTGTGTCCTTTAACCCGTCTTCACCATTCATATCCATTATAGACTATACCATCACTGCCCCGGGGAAATACAGTTCTACCCACTGGAGCTATTACACCTAAGCTGCCATCCCATCATCCCCGGAGGTTCTGCAGCAGGGGCGGCCCCATCACTAGCCGCATATGGTGGGTGGCGTCACGACTGACAATCCCCTGTAAATACACCCCTTTTATTTGCCAGGGCCCGGAAACGGACCGGACCAGGACCACCCGTGACTTTCCCCCGCAGCAGACACGGTCCGGTACCGAGTACCCTCGTCCCAGTGGGCTCGACATTATTCTATGTGGAGGACTGTGGTGTGCATTATACTAAATGGAGGACTGTGGGGGTGCATTATTCTAGATGGAGGACTCTGGGGTGCATTATACTATATGGAGGACTGTGGGGGTGCAATATGCTGTTTGGAGGACTATGGGGTGCAATATACTATATAGAGGACTGTAGTGGTGCATTATTCTATATGGAGGACTATGGGGGTGCATTATATGAAGGACTATGGGGGTGCATAATGTATGGAGGAGTTTGGGGGTGCAATACACTATGTGGAATATTATGGGGGTGTATTATATTATATGGAGCCAATTTTACTACATGGAAGCCATTATAATATTTGGAGGGCTCTGTGGGAGGTATGGTAATACTTGGAGGGCTACAAGGGAGCCTATATCTACTCTATAATTGCCGTAGGCAAAATCGTGTCGGACCCCGAAATCGCCGTGGCTTTGTCACTATGTGACGTCACCACGCGCGAGCAATGGCCGTGAAGCGGCCATTGCGAGCCGCTGTCCAAAAATAGAACCAGAGGCTCGGCCACAAACTTAGCGATTTACCGCTGAGGTAGCGCGAGCAATGGCCGCGAGGCCATTGCGAGTCGCTACCTCAGCCGCCGCACTTGCCGCAAGTCTCCCTATACTTTCTATGGGGCTCCATGGCGAGTCGCTGTGTAGCGCGAGCAATGGCCGCGAGGCCATTGCGAGTCGCTACCTCAGCCGCCGCACCTGCCGCAAGTCCCCCTATACTTTGTATGGGGATCCATTGCGAGTCGCTGTGTAGCGCGACCAATGGCCGCGAGGCCATTGCGAGTCTACTTGCGGCGCGATTGCGGTAATCCCCATAGAAAGTATAGGGCGAGTTTGCCCGCGAAAAAACCCAAGGCAGACTCCGCTGTTGCTGGGTGGCAACTCATTTTGCCTACCAATCACTATTCTCCCCTTTGTCTACCAATCACTATACTCCCCCCGCTGCAATTTTATATTGTGTACTTTTACTTTTCCTCACAAATTATTCCTGCCTTGGTGATCCTGTGGGAACGGACGTCGGAAAACCAGTGCTGGAACCTCATCCCTACAATATCAGCTAAGATATCTTTTTTGCCCAATATAATCGATTATTAATTATTATCAATTGTTAATATTATTATTATTACTGTTAATATTAATTTTTATTATTAATCGATTATTATTATTATTATTATATGATATATTCATAATTATATATATATATATATATATATATTGATTATATATATATTGTATATTAATCTATATATATATAGATATTGTATATTAACCTATATATATATATATATATATAAAATATTAATCTATATATATATATATATATATATATATTATATATATATATATTGTATATTAATCTATATATGTATATATTGTATATTAATCTATCTACTATATTATATTAATTATTATATATATATATATATATATACTAGCTGTGAGCCCGATGCAAATGCATCGGGATTCTAGAACGTGCATTAATTTGATTATAGTAGTTATAGCTGTTAGCCTGATGCAAATGCATCGGGTATCTAAAATATGTTTATTGTTTTTTTTAAAGATTTTTAAATAATAATCGCATCATCAATAGCAATAATATAAGCCATAGCATTATTATTAGCAGTAATAGCAGTATTAATAGCATTATTAGCAGTATTATGAGCATTAATAACAGTATTAATAGCATTAATAGCATTATTATTAGCATTAATAGCATTATTAATAGCATTATTAGCATTAATAATAGCATTAATAACATTATTAATAGCATTAATAGCATTATTATATAGCATTAATAGCATTGATTATAGCATTAAATAGCATTAATAATAGCATTATATACATTATTAATAGCATTAATAGCATTATTAATGCATTTAATAGCATAAATATTAGCATTGAATAGCATTAATAATAAGCATTATTAGCATTAATAATAGCATTAATAACATTATTAATAGCATTAATAGATATTATTATTAGCATTAATAGCAATTATTAATAGCATTATTAGCATAAAATATTGATTAATAAGCATAATTAATAGCATTAATAGCATTATTAATAGCATTAATAGCATTAATAATTAGCATTAATAGCATTAATAATAGCATTAATAACATTAATAGCATAATAGCATTATTATTAGCATTAATAGCAATTAATAATAGCATTAATAACATTATAATAGCATTATAGCATTAATATTAGCATTAAATAGCATTAATAATGCATCAATAGATTAATATTAGCATTATAGCATTGTAATAGCATTATAGCATTAATAATAGCATTAATAACATTATTAATAGCATTAATAGCATTATTATTAGCATTAATAATACATTATAGCATTAATAACATTAATAGCATAATGTAATTATTATAGCATTAATAGCGATTAATATTAGCATTATAGCATTAAATATAGATTAATAACATTATTAATAGCAATTAATAGCATTATATATTAGCATTAATTAGCATTAATAATAGCATTATTAGCATTAATATAGCATTTATAAGCATTATAATAGCATTAATACCATTAATTTAATATATAGCAATATTAATCGCATTATTAGGATTAAAGAATTAGCATAATAGCATTAATAGCATAATAATATTATGCATTAAATAGCATTTAATAGCATTAATTAATTAGCATTAAATTAGCATTAATATAGCATTAATAGCATTATTAATAGCATTAATAGCATTATTAATAGCATTAATAACATTATAATAGCATTAATATAGCATTAATATCATTAATTAATAGCATTAATAGCATTATTATTAGCATTAATAGCATTAATAATGCCATCAATAGGATAAATATTAGCATTGATAGCATTAATAGCATAATTAATAGCATTAATAGCATTATTAATAGCATTAATAGCATTATTATTAGCATTAATAGCATTAATAGGATAAATATTAGCATTAATAGCATTAATAGCATTATTAATAATTTGCATTAATAGCATTATATATATTGCATTAATAGCATTAATAATAGCATTAATAGCATTAATAATAGCATTATTACAATTTATTAATAGCATTAATAGAAATTAATAATATTAGCATTAATAGCATATTATAGCATTAATAGCATTAATTAATAGCATTAATAGATATTATTAGCATTAATAGCATTAAAATACATAATATATATAGCATTATAATAGCATTAATAGCATATTAATAGCATTAATGATATTAATTAGCATTAATAGCATTAATAATACATAATAGATAAATATTAGCATTAATACAATAATAGCATAATTAATAGCATTAATAGCATTATATATAGCATTATAATAGCATAAATATAATTAATAGCATTATAAGCATTAATAGCAATAATATTATAGCATTAATAGCATATATAATTTAATATATGCATTAATAGATAATATATATCATTAATAGCAATTAATACATATACATTAATAGCATTAATAGCATTATTAATAGCATTAATAGCATTATTAATAGCATTAATAGCATTAATAATAGCATTAATAGCATTAATAATAGCATTAATAACATTATTAATAGCATTAATAGCATTAATAATAGCATTAATAACATTATTAATAGCATTAATAGCATTATTATTAGCATTAATAGCATTAATAATAGCATTATTAGCATTAATAATATCATTAATAACTATTATTAATAGCATTAATAATACCATTAATAGGATAAATATTAGCATTAATAGCATTAATAGCATAAATAATAGCATTAATAGCATTATTAATAGCATTAATAGCATTATTATTAGCATAAATAGCATTAATAATAGCATTATTAGCATTAATAATAGCATTAATAACATTATTAATAGCATTAATAGCATTATTATTAGCATTAATAGCATTAATGATAGCATTATTAGCATTAATAATAGCATTAATAACATTATTAATAGCATTAATAGCATTAATAATAGCATTAATAACATTATTAATAGCATTAATAGCATTATTATTAGCATTAATAATAGCATTATTAGCATTAATAATAGCATTAATAACATTATTATAGCATTAATAATACCATTAATAGGATAAATATTAGCATTAATAGCATTAATAGCATAAATAATAGCATTAATAGCATTATTAATAGCATTAATAGCATTATTATTAGCATAAATAGCATTAATAATAGCATTATTAGCATTAATAATAGCATTAATAACATTATTAATAGCATTAATAGCATTATTATTAGCATTAATAGCATTAATAATAGCATTATTAGCATTAATAATAGCATTAATAACATTATTAATAGCATTATTATGAGCATTAATAGCATTAATAGTATTATTAATAGCATGAATAGCATTATTAATAGCATTAATAGGATTAATAGCATTATTAATAGCATTATTAATAGCATTAATAGCATAAATAATAGAATTAATAGCATAAAAAATAGCATTAATAGCATTAGTATTAGCATAAAGAGCATTAATAGCAATATTATTAGCATGAATAGCATTATTAACCCCTTCCCGACCCTTGGCCCACCGTTTGGGCCATGAAAACCAGTTAATTCCCGACCCTTGGCCCACCCCCTGGGCCATGGAATGAACTGGCTCCTGCAGGTCGAGTGAGGGTCGCACTGACCTGTCACTCGGCCTGCAGGTACATGGGGAGTTGTACTACACCCCAGGGGGGGTCGATTTGCCCCCACCCCTACCCCCCCGGCTACAGGCGCGGTGATTGGCGCTCAAAAGTGAAAGTGAAAATCACCGCGCCTGTAATGTTTCCCTGCTTGCCGCTGCTCTCCCTACCCTCTGATCTGCTCCCTGTCATCCTCTAACTGCCCCCCTTACCCCACCTCTCTTTCCTGCCCCCCCCTTCATCTTTCTACCCCCCCTTCCTGTCCCTGCCGCCCGCTTCCTGTCCCTGCCTCCCGCTTCCTCTTCCTGCCGCCCGCCTCCTCCTGACTGCCCCCGCTTCCTCCTAGTCCTAAGTGCCCCCTGCCACATCTACTGCCAGCCCCCCCACTGCCCCCTCCTGCCCCCCGATCACCGGAGCGGCGATCGGCTTCTCCCACTCACCTCTCCGGCGGCCCGGCTGTCAGCGCTGCGTCCCGCTCCTCCTCCTCTTCTGCTGTGAGTATCGCCGCCTCCGATCTGAGCTCTGTGCTGGAGCTGCCAGATCACTTCTACAGCTGGATCCTGAGGATCTAGCTGCAGGAAGTGATCTGACAGATCCAGCACAGTGATCCACAGTGACCATTATGTGATCACTGTCGATCACTGTGCTGGAGCTGCCAGATCACTTCTACAGCTGGATCCTGAGGATCTAGCTGCAGGAAGTGATCTGACAGATCCAGCACAGTGATCCACAGTGACCATTATGTGATCACTGTCGATCACTGTGCTGGAGCTGCCAGATCACTTCTACAGCTGGATCCTGAGGATCTAGCTGCAGGAAGTGATCTGACAGATCCAGCACAGTGATCCACAGTGACCATTATGTGATCACTGTCGATCACTGTGCTGGAGCTGCCAGATCACTTCTACAGCTGGATCCTGAGGATCTAGCTGCAGAAAGTGATCTGACACCCCGGGCGCAGTGACCCACTATGTGCATCACTGCGCCTGGGCTGCCAGATCGCTTTCCGCAGCTCGATCCCTATGCATGGGGATTGAGCTGCAGAAAGCTATCTAACAGCCCGGGCGCAGTGATGCATATAGTGGGTCACTGCGCCCAGGCTCTTAGATCGCTGCTCTGCAGCCCGATCTCCCTGCATGGGCATCGAGCTGCAGAAAGCAATCTGACAGCCCGGACGCAGTGATGCACATAGTGGGTCAATGCGCCTGTGCTGCCAGATCGCTTTCCGCAGCTCGATCCCCATGCATGGGGATCGAGCTGCGGAAAGCGATCTGGCAGCACAGGCGCAGTGATGCATATAGTGGGTCACTGCGCCCAGGCTCTTAGATCGCTGCTCTGCAGCCCGATCTCCCTGCATGGGCATCGAGCTGCAGAAAGCAATCTGACAGCCCGGACGCAGTGATGCACATACTGGGTCAATGCGCCTGTGCTGCCAGATCGCTTTCCGCAGCTCGATCCCATGCATGGGGATCGAGCTGCGGAAAGCTATCTAACAGCCCGGGCGCAGTGATGCATATAGTGGGTCACTGCGCCCAGGCTCTTAGATCGCTGCTCTGCAGCCCGATCTCCCTGCATGGGCATCGAGCTGCAGAAAGCAATCTGACAGCCCGGACGCAGTGATGCACATAGTGGGTCAAAGCGCCTGTGCTGCCAGATCACTTTCCGCAGCTCGATCCCCATGCATGGGGATCGAGCTGCGGAAAGCGATCTGGCAGCACAGGCGCAGTGATGCATATAGTGGGTCACTGCGCCCAGGCTCTTAGATCGCTGCTCTGTAGCCCGATCTCCCTGCATGGGCATCGAGCTGCAGAAAGCAATCTGACAGCCCGGACGCAGTGATGCACATAGTGGGTCAATGCACCTGTGCTGCCAGATCGCTTTCCGCAGCTTGATCCCCATGCATGGGGATCGAGCTGCTGAAAGCGATCTGGCAGCACAGGCGCAGTGATGCATATAGTGGGTCACTGCGCCCAGGCTCTTAGATCGCTGCTCTGCAGCCCGATCTCCCTGCATGGGCATCGAGCTGCAGAAAGCAATCTGACAGCCCGGACGCAGTGATGCACATAGTGGGTCAATGCGCCTGTGCTGCCAGATCGCTTTCCGCAGCTCGATCCCCATGCATGGGGATCGAGCTGCGGAAAGCGATCTGGCAGCACAGGCGCAGTGATGCATATAGTGGGTCACTGCGCCCAGGCTCTTAGATCGCTGCTCTGCAGCCCGATCTCCTTGCATGGGCATCGAACTGCAGAAAGCAATCTGACAGCCCGGACGCAGTGATGCACATAGTGGGTCAATGCGCCTGTGCTGCCAGATCGCTTTCCGCAGCTCGATCCCCATGCATGGGGATCGAGCTGCGGAAAGTGATCTGGCAGCCCAGGCGCAGTGATGCACATAATGGGTCACTGCGCCCGGGGTGTCAGATCACTTTCTGCAGCTCGATCACCATGCTGGCGGATCGGGCTCCAGAGTAGCGATCTGAAAGCAAAGGTGATCGAGCGTCGTGGGACCTTCGTTGTGGACTACGTCGGAGACAATCAAATGTCGTGGGACCTTCGTTATGGACTACGTCGGAGCGATCGAGCGTCGTGGGACCTTCGTTGTGGACTACGTCGGATCTTTTTATAATAAAGATGGAGTCCGAATTGTGTCTGTGTTTTTTTTTCAAATAAAAAGATTTTTCTCCGTGTGTATTTATTGACTATTTACCGTACTAGAGATTCCTAATGGCGGGTCTAACATTGGCCCTATATTATGAATCTCGGGCTTAGTGCCAGCTGCCAATAAAAAGCTGGCATTAACCCCTTTATTACCCAGTTAGCCACCGGCACCAGGGCAACTGGAAGAGCGTGGGTACAGCGCCAGAAAATGGCGCTTCAATGAATGCGCCATTTTCTGGGGCGGCTGCGGGCTGCAATTCGCAGCATGGGGGGCCCAGAACGCTTGGGCCTCTCTATGCTGAGGATTCCAGCCCCCAGCTGCCTAGTTGTACCTGGCTGGACCAAAAATATGGCGGAGCCCCACGTAATTTTTTTTTCTAGAATTAGTTCTAGAAATAAAAAAAAAATGGGCTTCGCTGTATTTTTGGTTCCAGCCAGGTATGACGAGGCAGCTGGGGGCTGGTGGCAGTCCGTAGCTGCCAAGTTGTATCTGGCTGGACCAAAAATATGGCGGAGCCCTATGTCATTTTTTTTTCTAGAAATAATTCTAGAAATAAAAAAAAAAATAGGCTTCGCTGTATTTTTGGTTCCAGCCAGGTATGACGAGGCAGCTGGGGGCTGGTGGCAGTCCGTAACTGCCAAGTTGTATCTGGCTGGACCAAAAATATGGCGGAGCCCTATGTCATTTTTTTTCTAGAAATAATTCTAGAAATAAAAAAAAAATAGGCTTTGCTGTATTTTTGGTTCCAGCCAGGTATGACGAGGCAGCTGGGGGCTGGTGGCAGTCCGTAGCTGCCAAGTTATATCTGGCTGGACCAAAAATATGGCGGAGCCCTATGTCATTTTTTTTCTAGAAATAATTCTAGAAATAAAAAAAAAATAGGCTTTGCTGTATTTTTGGTTCCAGCCAGGTATGACGAGGCAGCTGGGGGCTGGTGGCAGTCCGTAGCTGCCAAGTTGTACCTGGCTGGACCAAAAATATGGCAGAGCCCCATGGGTCCCCTATGCTGCGAATTGCAACTACTAGACTAGTATGTTTTTTCACAAAAAGTTTCTTTATTCATTTATACGTCTCAATTTGTGAAGCACATGGTGGTTCAAAGTGCTCACTGTGCATCTAGATACATTCCTTGGGGGGTCTAGTTTCCAAAATGGGGTCACTTGTGGGGGAGCTCCAATGTTTAGGCACACAGGGGCTCTCCATACGCGACCTGGTGTCCGCTATCAATTCCAATTGTTGGCAAACACCAGGTTGCGTATGGAGAGCCCCTGTGTGCCTACACATTGGAGCTCCCCCACAAGTGACCCCATTTTGGAAACTAGACCCCCAAGGAACGTATCAAGATGCATAGTGAGCACTTTGAACCCCCAAGTGCTTCACAAATTGATCCATAAAAATAAAAAAGTACTTTTTTTTCCACAAAAAAAAATATTTTTTCATTATTACAGATCAATTTGTGAAGCACCTGGAGGTTCAAAGTGCACACTATGCATCTAGATACATTCCTTGGGGGGTCTAGTTTACAAAATGGGGTCACTTGTGGGGGAGCTCTAATGTTTAGTCACACAGACGCTCTCCATACGCAACATGGTGTCCGCTAACAATTCCAATTGTTAGCGGACACCATGTCGCATATGGAGAGCCCCTGTGTGCCTAAACATTGGAGCTCCCCCACAAGTGACCCCATTTTGGAAACTAGACCCCCCAGGGAACATATCTAGCTGCATAGTGAGCACTTTGAACCCCCAGGTGCTTCACAAATTGGTCCGTAATAATGAAAAAAGAAAATGTTTGTGGAAAAAAAAGTGCTTTTTCATTTTTATGGATGAATTTGTGAAGCACCTGGGGTTTCAAAGTGCTCACTATGCATCTAGATACGTTCCCTGGGGGTCTAGTTTCCAAAATGGGGTCACTTGTGGGGGAGCCCCAATGTTTAGGCACACAGGGGCTCACCAAACGCGACATGGTGTCCGCTAACAATTTGAGCTCATTTTGCATTCAAATTGTTAGCGGACACCATGTCGTGTTTGGAGAGCCCCTGTGCGTCTCCACATTGGAGCTCCCCCACAAGTGACCCCATTTTGGAAACTAGACCCCCCAGGGAACATATCTAGCTGCATAGTGAGCACTTTGAACCCCAGGTGCTTCACAAATTGGTCCGTAATAATGAAAAAAGAAATTTTTGTGGAAAAAAAAGTGCTTTTTCATTTTTATGGATGAATTTGTGAAGCACCTGGGGCTTCAAAGTGCTCACTATGCATCTAGATACGTTCCCTGGGGGGTCTAGTTTCCAAAATGGGGTCACTTGTGGGGGAGCCCCAATGTTTAGGCACACAGGGCTCACCAAACGCGACATGGTGTCCGCTAACAATTTGAGCTAATTTTGCATTCAAATTGTTAGCGGACACCATGTCGTGTTTGGAGAGCCCCTGTGCGTCTCCACATTGGAGCTCCCCCACAAGTGACCCCATTTTGGAAACTAGACCCCCCCAGGGAACATATCTAGCTGCATAGTGAGCACTTTGAACCCCCAGGTGCTTCACAAACTGGTCCGTAATAATGAAAAAAGAAATTTTTGTGGAAAAAAAAGTGCTTTTTCATTTTTATGGATGAATTTGTGAAGCACCTGGGGCTTCAAAGTGCTCACTATGCATCTAGATACGTTCCCTGGGGGGTCTAGTTTCCAAAATGGGGTCACTTGTGGGGGAGCCCCAATGTTTAGGCACACAGGGGCTCACCAAACGCGACATGGTGTCCGCTAACAATTTGAGCTCATTTTGCATTCAAATTGTTAGCGGACACCATGTCGTGTTTGGAGAGCCCCTGTGTGTCTCCACATTGCAGCTCCCCCACAAGTGACCCCATTTTGGAAACTAGCCCCCCAGGGAACATATCTAGCTGCATAGTGAGCACTGTGAACCCCCAGGTGCTTCACAAATTCATCCATAAAAATGAAAAAGCATTTCTCCAAAATTCAAATTGCGCTCCTTCCCTTCTGAGCCCTGCCGTGCGCCCAAACAGTGGTTTATGACCATATATGAGGTATCTGTGTACTCGGGAGAATTTGCACAACACATTTTAAGATCCATTTTATCCTGTTGCCCATGTGAAAATGAAAGAATTGAGGCTAAAAGAACATTTTTGATAAAAAAATTAAAATATCCATTTTTTGTTTCCACTTTGCCTTAGGTCCTGTGAAGCACCTGAAGGGTTAATCATCTTCTTGAATATAGTTTTGAATAGCTTGAGGGGTACAGTTTTTGGAATGGTGTCACTTTTGGGTGTTTTCTGTCATGTACACCCTTCAAAAGGACTTCAAATGTGATGTGGTCACTAAAAAAAATGGTTTTGTAAATTTTGGTTGAAAAATGAAAAATTGCTCATGAACTTTGAATCCTTATAACGTCCTACCAAAAAAAAATTTTTCTTCCAAAATTGTGCTGATGTGAAGTAGACATGTGGGAAATATTATTTAATAACTTTTTTCTGTCACATATCTCTCTGGTTTATCAGAAAAAAAAATTAAAAATGTGAAAATTGTGAAATTTTCAAAATTTTTGCCATATTTTTGATTTTTTCACAAATAAACACAAAAAGGTCTTTAGGGTCAAAATAGCCTGGGTCCTGAAGGGGTTAATAGCATTAATAGGATAAATATTAGCATTAATAGCATTAATAGCATAATTAATAGCATTAATAGCATTATTAATAGCATTAATAGCATTATTATTAGCATTAATAGCATTAATAATAGCATTATTAGCATTAATAATAGCATTAATAACATTATTAATAGCATTAATAGCATTATTATTAGCATTAATAGCATTAATAATACCATTAATAGGATAAATATTAGCATTAATAGCATAAATATTAGCATTAATAGCATTATTAATAGCATTAATAGCATTATTATTAGCATAAATAGCATTAATAATAGCATTATTAGCATTAATAATAGCATTATTAACATTATTAATAGCATTAATAGCATTATTATTAGCATTAATAGCATTAATAATAGCATTATTAGCATTAATAATAGCATTAATAACATTATTATTAGCATTAATAGCATAATTATTAGCATTAATAGCATTATTATTAGCAGTAATATCATTATTATTAGCATTTTTTTTTTATTTATTATTTTTTATTTAATTATTATTTATTATTTTTTTATTTATTTTTTATTATTTTTTAATTATTTTTTAATTATTTTTTTTTATTATTAAATTTATTATTTAGGCTGAGACCCAGTTCTCTTTCAGGTCCGCTGAAAGGGCTGATATTCTTAGCATGTATTTCTTTTTTTTATTATTATTTTTAATGGAATTATTTATTATTTTTTATTTATTTTTTTATTATTTTTTAATTTTTTATTTATTTTTTTTGTTATTAAATTTATTTGTTCCCATTGAAATACATTAGCGGTGTGTCGGCGATTTTATGGCCGCCCACCTGGTTCTATTTGTCGGCCCTAAAATCGCGGACACACCGCTAATGCATGTCTATGGGCAATCCGCCCGATTTCGGATTGGACGCAGACCAATCAGAATTCGAGCTCACTGCCCATAGAGATGCATTAGCGGTGTGTCGGCGATTTTAGGGCCAACAAATAGAACCAGGTGGCCGGCCATAAAATCGCCGACATACCGGTAATGTATGTCAATGGGAAATGAGGGGCTCTTCTGATTGGCTGAGGGCAGTAGACAGCGACCAATCAGAAGAGCCCCTCACATCTCATTGACATAGAATGGTGGATTTGTCGTCCATTCTATGTTAATGATAAGTGAAGAGGACGTCGGAGCTGGAAGTTGGCGGAAATAAGACAGAAGATCCCTGGGGCCGGACGAAGAGGCGGAAATGGCGGAAAGAAGAGAGAAGACCCCCGGGGCCGGAGGAAGAGGACGCCTGGCCGGACGGAGGACTTGTGGATCGGACGGACGATCAGATGACTAAGAAGGCATGTAAGTGATCGACGGGGACGTTAGGGTAGGGACGGCGGGGGCTTCGGGTGTAGGGCTTTAGGTGTTAGCGACAGCGGCGGGGGAAAGCGGCGGGAGCTTAGGAGGCGGCGGGGCTTAGGGGGTAGGGGCTTAGGTGCGGCGGGGCTTAGAGTGTAGGGGGTTAGGTGCGGCGGGGCTTAGGGGGTAGGGGCATAGGTGCGGCGGGTCGGGGCTTAGGGTGTAGGGGTGCGGCGGACTTAGGGGGTAGGGGCTTAGGTGCGGCGGGTCGGGGCTTAGGGTGTAGGGGTGCGGCAGACTTAGGGGTAGGGGTTTAGGTGCGGCGGGTGGGGCTTGGCGGCGGACGGTAGGGGCTTAGGTGCGGCGGGTGTTAGGGGGTAGGGGCTTAGGTGCGGGGGGGCTTAGAGGGTAGGGGCTTAGGTGCGGCGGGGCTTAGGGGGGAGGGGCTTAGGTGCGGCGGGTCGGGGCTTAGGGTGTAGGGGTGCGGCGGACTTAGGGGGTAGGGGCTTAGGGGGTAGGGGGTTAGGTGTGGCGGGGCTTATGGGGTAGGGGCTTAGGTGTCGCGGGGCTTTTAGTTGAGGCGGGGCTTAGGGGGTAGGGGATTAGGTGCGTCTGGTCGGGGGTTAGGTGCGGCGGCGCTTAGGGTGTAGGGGCTTAGGTGCGGCGGTGCTTAGGGGGTAGGGGCTTAGGTGGGGCGGGTCGGGGTTTAGGATGCGGCGGAGCTTAGAGGGTAGGGACTTAGGGGCGGCGGAGTTAGGGGGTAGGAGCTTAGGTGCGGGGTGGCTGTGCGGACATTGCGGGGTGGGTGTGCGGACATGGCGTGGCTGTGCGGACATGGGGGGGCTGTGTGTACGACATAGGGGTGGCTGTGCGGAGATGGGGGGCGCTGTGTGGACATGGGGGGGGCTGTGTGGACATGGGGGGGGCTGTGTGGACATGGGGGGGGCAGTGTTATATAGATTAATATAGAATATAGCGGGATCACAGGGGCACTGGGGCACAGAGGCACTGGGGCACAGGGGCACTGCGGCACTGGGGCACAGAGGCACAGGGGCACAGGCTCCGGAGCACTGTGTCAGCATGTGCTGACAGCAGCTGCTCCGGAGCGGGCACAGGGCACAGGGCACAGAGGCACTGGGGCACTGGGGCACAGAGGCACTGGGGCACAGGGCACTGCGGCACTGGGGCACAGAGGCACAGGGGCACAGGCTCCGGAGCACTGTGTCAGCATGTGCTGACAGCAGCTGCTCCGGAGCGGGCACAGGGGCACAGGCTCCGGAGCACTGTGTCAGCATGTGCTGACAGCAGCTGTTCCGGAGCGGGATGACAGCGGCCAGGGGTCGCAATGCCCGCTACGCGGGCAATGCCTCGCACGTCATGACGTCACATAGTGACATAGCCACGGCGTGCCGGGGTCCGACACAAACGTGCCTACGGCAATTATATAGTAGATATATAGTGTATATTAATCTATATATGTATATATTGTATATTATCTATCTATCTATATATATATATATATATATATATTAATATATCTCTCTCTCTTCTCTCTATATATATATATATATATATATATATATATATATATAGTATATTAATCTATATATATTTTGAGGCACCGCCGGCATGATCCTCATGGCCGGGGCGCATCACTTGCAGGATCGAGGTATGATCCTGTGCACACTGGCCGGTTTGACTGATAATGCTGTGTGAACCAACTGTGAGACACAGGGTTTCATGAGCCTAATGAGCGGCAGTGAGAGTGAGATGAGATCGAGGAGTCCCTAAGGAATAAGGGCTGAGTGCTGACAACCCGGAACACAGGGAGTTAACCTGAGTTGTGTGAAAGGCTGATTACCGGCAGCTAAGGGGGTGTGTCCATGTGGGAGTGGCTGGCACGATAAGAGGCAGCCAGGTGAGTGATTGAGTCATTCAGATTCAGATTGAGATTGATTCAGATGGAAGCTGAGACCAGCCAAGTGCAGAGCAGTCTAGAGGCTCTGAGTAAATGACGGGAGCATGCTAGCTCCATGCCGGTGCCGAGGTCCGGGGTCGTGTCCGCACCTGGAGGGGGAAGCCGTGGTTGACCCATGGACGCTGGTCCGGGCGTGGTTCACCACACGTCCGGGAAGGGGCCCGTGGGGATGCCTGGTGGAACCTGTGACACAGGTAGCGAGACCCGGATCCGTGCCCGGTAAGAAAGCAGTTCCTGAATGATTGTGTGAACTGTGCACCTTGGGTGTAAATCATGCTAGGCGAGTGTAGCCGCCATTAGGTCCAGTGAAGGACCTGTTGAACCTTATAAGTACTGTATGGCTTTTTAAAAGACCCAGAGAGTGAACGTAGCCCTATAGGGCCGATGTATGAAGTGTGCCAGGCGGGCATAGACCGCCCTTGGGACCGACTCAGTGGAGTCAGTTAAGGGTCCTGATGAACCGGAATGAATGTAGCCCTTCGGGAGGCGAATGAATGTAGCCCTTTGGAGGCAATCGTATATAGTGTGCCAGGCGGGCATAGACCGCTTTTGGGTCCGAGTCAGAGCACTCAGTTAAAGGACCTGATGAACCGGAATGTATGTAGCCCTTCGGGAGGCGATTTTATGTAGTGTGCCAGGCGGGCATAGACCGCTTTTGGGTCCGAGTCAGAGCACTCAGTTAAAGGACCTGATGAACCGGATTGTATGTAGCCCTTCGGGAGGCGATTGTATGTAGCCCTTCGGGAGGCGATTTTATGTAGTGTGCCAGGCGGGCATAGACCGCCTTTGGGTCCGAGTCGGAGTACTCAGTTAAAGGACCTGATGAACCGGAATGTGTGTACGAGAGGTCAGAAGCAGGGGTTAGAAGGGCTCCCGTACTGGGTAACGGGTGGTTCACCCCACAGGTTACTAGGGTTTGCCAATCCCTGTTCTGAGCCTAGAGGAGCCACAGTCCATGGATGTGTATTATGGGCTGTGAGCGAGTGAAAGGACGTGTGTGGTCCATGGTGGCTTATAGGATGGATCACATATTGTATGTAAGAACCCGGTCAGGCTGGAGTCCTGATTCCGGAGTAGTATGAAGCTGGGGAAATAGAGCCAGGCGGCTGGTTCCGCCATTGGGACCCATAGGGCCCGTTGATATGGTACTTGATGTTAAATGTATGTGAAATGTATATAGGCCGGAGGCCGTAGCCACCACGGGAGCTGTTAGTAGAGCTCCAATGGGGACAGAGAGATGGTTACAGGTCCCGGGTTACTATAAGCGTTATGTGCAATATATGTATTATGTAGTGTTATATGTAAATGTATGGTGTTTTTAATCAATGTGATATGTGTCAAACATGCTACCCGGGTTATGTTGTTAATATGTGAAAATAAACGGGTAGACATTGGTTAAACTTATAAACACGTGTTTGTTGTCGTTTTGCAAGCGGGTTCCCCGGTTGCTACCTCACAATATATATATATTGTATATTAATCTATGTATATGTATATATTGTATATTAATCTATGTATATGTATATATTGTATATTAATCTATATATGTATATATTGTATATTAATCTATATATATATATATATATACTAGCTGTGAGCCCGATGCAAATGCATCGGGTGTCTAGATTATTTTTAAATTTATTTTAAGATTTTCAAATAATAATCCAATTATTCCAATGACATCTTTACACCAACTACATATATTTGTATGGTTGATATCATTTAAGGAAAATTGAACTATTATGTTGTAAGGGTCTTAGAACACAAAGTAGCAACTCGCCCTATACTTTCTATGGGGATTACCGCAACCGCGCCGCAAGTAGACTCGCAATGGCCTCGCGGCCATTGCACGCGCTACACAGTGACTCGCAATGGATCCCCATACAAAGTATAGGAGGACATGCGGCAGGTGCGGCGGCTGAGGTAGCGACTCGCAATGGCCTCGCGGCCATTGCTCGCGCTACACAGCGACTCGCAATGGATCCCCATACAAAGTATAGGGAGACTTGCGGCAAGTGCGGCGGCTGAGGTAGCGACTCGCAATGGCCTCGCGGCCATTGCTCGCGCTACCTCAGCGGTAAATCGCTAAGTTTGTGGCCGAGCCTCTGGTTCTATTTTCAGCCAGCGACTCGCAATGGCCGCTTCGCGGCCATTGCTCGCGCGTGGTGACGTCACAGTGTGACATAGCCACGGCGATTTCGGGGGCCGACACGATTTTGCCTACGGCAATTATAGAATAGATATATATATATATATATATATATATATTCTCTCTATATCTATCTATGTACACATTATAATAAATTGTAATATATAATATACATAATTTATTTAACTTTCGTAGCGGTATTCCCGAGCCTGACTCGGGGTTAACATTCACTGCCAGAAGCGGTAATCCCGAGTCAAGGTCGGAGCTCGGTCACAAAGTTAGCGATTTACCGCTGAGGTAGCACGAGCAATGGCCGCGAGGCCATTGCCAGTTGCTACCTCAGCCGCCGCACCTGCCGCAAGTCCCCCTATACTTTCTATGGGGATCCATTGCGAGTCGCTGTGTAGTGCGAGCAATGGCCGCGAGGCCATTGTGAGTCGCTACCTCAGCCGCCGCACATGCCGCAAGTCCCCCTATACTTTCTATGGGGATGCATTGCGAGTCGCTGTGTACCGCGAGCAATGGCCGCGAGGCCATTGCGAGTCTACTTGCGGCGCGGTTGCGGTAATCCCCATAGAAAGTATAGGGGGAGTTCCGGCAGGCGCGGCAAGTGCGGTTTTGCACTTGCGGCAAGTCCGGCCGCGAACATCTTAAAAAAAAATTAAAAATATTCTACAGCTCACAGCTATAAAAACAAAATGCTAATAATAATGATATTAATGCTACTAATAATGCTATTCATGATATTAATAATGTTATTAATGCTATTAATGCTATTAATAATGCTATTAATGCTAATAATAATGCTATTACTGCTAATAATAATGGTATTAATGCTAATAATTATGCTATTAATGCTAATATTAATGCTAATAATAATCCTATTAATGCTATTAATAATGCTATTAAGGCTAATAATCATGCTATTTATGCTATTCAAAATGCTAATAAAAATTATCAATAAAAATATTACTACTTTGACTATATTGCTATGCAGAATGTATATTCATTGCTTTCTTAATTAATATACTGTAGCTATTATTGAATACATTTTTCTGTACTGTGCTCAATATGAGCTCTGACAAACAAAAAAGCTCTATTAGAGCTAAAAATGCTGCATGCCAGCACAAGAAGCGTGCGCAGGAAGATCCGGAAACAAAACGTCTCCGTTTGCTTAAGGTCAAGATGACTTTGGATAAAAGAATTGCAAAGGAGTCTGCTGAAGAAAGAAGCAGTCGGTTGGCGAAAAAAGCTGAGGCGGAACGCACAAGACGCAAACAACAAAAGGTGAAGGTGCAAGGAGAACCATCTACCTCTGTTATGGCGTCCACATCTGTGTCTCCAACACTTTGTGAAACTAAACTGCCTTCAACATCTGGCACAAGTAAAGTGAAGGGCAAATGTTCTTCTAAAACAAGAACAGAGAAGATTGCTTCTGCCATGACAAGACACAAATTGGCTAAAGTCAAACGTTTACAAATTATGTCACCTACCTCAAAACAACGCCGTTTGGCCCATTTGGCTGCTTCACAGCGTCAACTACGCAAAAAAAAAACCCTCCATAAGAAGTCTCCAGTCACTACTTCTTTAGTTGGATGTGTTGACAGTTCTACACAGCCACGCCTTATTTATGTAGGCATCTACAAAAAAGGTCATCTGTTGCTCACTTCACCTACGTCATCAATCCCTATTGGCTTTACTGATGACGATACCGGTATTTTACAACATACCTGTGGGCCCATGAATATGTTATGTGAACATTGTGAAGCACAACATTTTGAGGCTGAAAGGCCATCTGATGGACAGTTCTCCCTTTGTTGTCACAAGGGCAAAGTTAAGGTACCATTACCTCAGTACCCTGAGCTCTTCACTACTTTACTCAAAGGAGACAGCCCATATAGTAAAAATCTCATGGACAATATCAGGAGCATTAATAGTTCCTTTGCATTTGCTTCCATGGGTGCAAGTATTTCTCAACCACCTGGACACGGTCCTTACTGTTTCCGGATTCACGGCCAAATTTACCAAAGAACTGGAACTCTCCACCCCGCTGAAGGTCAAGTTCCAGCATATGCACAGCTGTATATTTTGGATAGTGCTACTGCTACTGAACAACGCCTACAGTCTCCAGAAAATCTCAAATGTAATCTAGCCTTGATGAGAATTATTGCTGAGCAATTGGAAGGTATTAATCCCTTTGTTTCAGCCTACAAAATGTTACGGCACGTGGAGGAAGAAGAACACAAAGCATTGGAACATGGCACAAACATGCCCAATATCATCATGGCAATTAAACAAGACAGACAGCAAGACCCAAGACGGTATAACAACCCTACTGTACATGAAGTCGCTGTCGTCTTTGAAAATGCTGATGGAGAGCCACCATTTAATAGAGACATTTTAATACATCTAAAACAGGGGTCTCAAACTCGGCTGGGTTGGTGGGCCACACATAGAAAAACATTTACAGCGGGGGGCCGCATCCCTTGTAGGATGAAGTGATATTTTTAGTAATACCAGAATTTTTTGCTCAATGTAGTAAAGTACAAATTCTGATCCCTTTGTTGTAGTAATGTCCCCATCCTGTAGTAATGTCATTTTCTACTGATGTCCCCCATTCTGATCCCCTTTTCTAGTGATGTCCCCCATCCTGATCCCTTTTTCTAGTGATGATCCCTATCCTGATCCCTGTTTCTAGTGATGTCCACCATCCTGATTCCTTTTTCTAGTGATGTCCCTGATCGATCATGGTCCCCTTTTGTAGTGATGTCCCCCATCCTGATCCCCTTTTCTAGTGATGTCCCCCATCGATCATGGTCCCCTTTTGTAGTGATGTCCCCATACTGATCTCCTTTTGTAGTGATGTCCCCCATCCTGATCCCCTTTTCTAGTGATGTCCCCCTTCCTGATCTCCTTTTCTAGTGAAAGCCCCCACCCCATTCCCCTTTAGTAGTGATGTCCCCCATCTTGATCCCCTTTAGTGATGATGTCCCCCATCCCGATCCCCTTTTATAGTGATGTCCCCCATCCTGATCTACTTTTATAGTGATGCCCCCCGTCCTGATTTACCTTCTTTTTACACACTCAAATACACACTCTATCATACTCACACACCCCCCCACACACACACACACTCTCACACATCCTCATACACACTCTTACACTCACACTCATACACACACTGAAACTCGCACACACTTTCTTATACACACATCCTCACTCACACACTCACCCTCACACACACACCTTCTCACACACACTCACACTTTTCTCACTTTAATGATGCATCGCTCCAGTGCAGGGGGCCGCCGCGGTCCCCGCTGTACTGACTTCCGGCCTCCGCTGTGCTATGACTTCCACCAGCCGCCACTCAGACAAGCTCTGTTGCTCATCAAGATCAATGCAATCTGTCAGCCAGAGGCCTGCAGGTGACGTCATATTCTGCCGTTAGCTGCGGGCCTCTCATTGGCTGGCAGCTTGCATTTATCTTGCCGAGTGGCAGAGCTTGTTAGTGCTGCGGACAGAAGTCATCACACAGCGGGGACTACAGCAGCCCCCTGCACTGGGGCGATGCATCATTATGTTGTCCAAGGTGCCGCGGGCCGCATTGTGAAGCCCCAGGGGCCGCATGCGGCCCTCGGGCCGCGAGTTTGAGACCCCTGATCTAAAACCAGACCCAAAGAATCTGTTGGCCCCCAGAACACAGCAAATAAGCATTTTACACAGTAATTTGGATGCATTACTGTATCCATTGTTTTTCCCTCATGGAGAGCAAGGGTGGCATGAATCACTCATGCACCAAGGTCAAAATCCTCGCAGGGTGACACAACTGCAGTATTACTGTTATTTGCTGTCAGTACGGAAAGAATTCAATCCTGTCCTTAATGGAGGTAAGCTGACACAGCAGTACTTGGTGGATGCCTATGTTAAAATCGAGGCCAATCGTTTAAATTATATACGCCAACACCAGAAGGATTTGAAAGTAGAAGATTATTGTCTCCTTCAGGAACATTTGCTGAGAAAATCCATAGAAAAACAAATCCCTATTGGCAAGACAGTAATTTTACCATCTTCCTTTGAGGGAAGTCCCCGCAATATGCAGCAGCGGTATCAAGATGCCATGGCGATTGTAACTAAATTTGGAAGACCAGATCTTTTTATAACGATGACCTGCAATCCGAAATGGAGTGAAATTGCAACCAATTTACACCCATGGCAGCGTGCTGAACATCGACCGGATTTAGTGGCCCGTGTATTCAGGATTAAACTTGAAGCCCTTTTGAAAGATATTAATTGTGGATTATTTGGTAAGGTTTGTGCTATGGTTCATGTGATAGAATTTCAAAAGCGAGGCCTACCACATGCTCACATTCTAATTATTCTGGATGCCAACTCAAAACTAAGAACTGAGGTGGAAGTGGACAATACTGTTTGGGCTGAAATTCCTGATCCATTACATTACCCTGTGCTCCATCAAATTGTCATGCAACACATGATTCATGGCCCCTGTGGACAACACAATCCCAATTCTCCATGTATGGAGAATGGAAAGTGTAAAAAAGCTTTTCCCAAAAAGTTTCAAACAAAAACTATTATACCTGAGGATGCATATCCAAGTTATCAAAGAAACGAAGGACCTTCTTTTCCACACCATTCCAAGATGATTGATAATTCTTGGGTGGTTCCTTATAACCCTTTACTTTTATTAAAATATAAGTGCCATATTAATGTGGAAGTATGTGCTTCCATTCAGAGCGTCAAATACCTTTTCAAATATGTGTACAAAGGTCATGATAAAGCCAATGTGGAAATTTGTGAAACCAACATCAGACACGATGAAACTCATAAATTCATGGATTCCAGATATGTCAGTGCACCAGAGGCAGCTTGGCGAATCTTTGCTTTCCCAATGCATAGACAATCTCACAGCATTATTTGTCTTGCAGTACATCTGCATCATTCACAATCACTTTTTTTTCACGAGGGTGATTCTGTGGACAACATCAGTTATTTAATGGACAGACAATCAACACTCATGGCCTACTTTGCCCTCAATGAGAATGATCCCAATGCTCATGAGTACTTATATCGTCAAATTCCTGAGCATTATGTTTGGAAAGAAGGTGCATGGGAAGTTAGAAGGAGAGGAGGTCTTCAGTCATTGGTAGACTCTACACTGTTAGTATTCAAGAACAAGAACGGTACTATTTAAGGCTGTTGTTACTTCATGTTAAAGGAGCTACAAGTTTTGACAACCTTAAGACTGTTAAGGAAGTCACATACCCAACTTTTAAAGAGGCGGCATTAGCCCTTGGATTGCTCTTCGATGACACTGTTTGGAGAAAAACTTTATTGGATGCCTGTGTTCTCAATATGCCTGCACAGCTCCGTGACATGTTTGCATATATATGTGTCTTTGGTCCTCCTAATCATCCCCTGGAGTTGTGGCAAGAATTTAAACAACACTTCGTTCAAGATTACTGCCATGCCTATCACCCGACACTGATGATTGTGAGCATTGTGAAGGATACGCCATGACTGATGTTGAACATGTTTTAAAATTTAATGCAAAACATTTTAATGATTTTAATCTACCATGCCCAAAAAGAAAACCACATATTCGTCCTCAATACAACAAAGAAGAAGAGTTAGTAAGAGCACGTGAAATGAAAGTTACCTTAAATGATCAACAACGTTTGGCCTATAATGCAATCCATCAAGCTTTAGAGGATACAAGTGATAAGCCAAAGTGCTTTTTTATTGACGGTCCAGGTGGAAGTAGGAAAACATATCTCTATCATCTATTGATTCATGAACTGAGAGGAGAAGGAGAAGTTGTGTCACCTGCAGCCAGTACAGGGATTGCTGCTAATCTATTGCAAGGAGGAAGAACTATCCATTCACTGTATGGCATACCAATACCAATTAATGAGACATCTGTTTCAAGAATCAAAAATGATACTGATGCGGCCCAACATTTGAAGACTACCAAACTCTTCATCATCGATGAGTCTACTATGTTGTCAAAATACGCTTTGCATGTAATTGATCAATTATTACGGATGTCATGACAACTGATGTCTCAAAGAAAAATAAATTACCCTTTGGAGGGAAAGTCATTGTTTTGGGAGGAGACTTTCGGCAGTGTCTTCCTATCATCTCTCATGGAACAAGGACAGACATCGTAGAGAGCTGCATTAAATATTCACGACAATGGCAGCTTTTCAATCAATTGCCGCTCATTAACAACATGCGCTCCATTGATTCTGATTATAGCAATTGGTTAATTCAATTGGGAAATGGAGAATTGTCCAATGATTACAACCTTGGTGATGATGTCATTGAGATCCCGCAAGACATGATCTGCACTGGCTCTTTAATCTTGGATATATTTGGTGAAAACATTGTCATTGAGGTGAATAATGATGAAAGTATTCAGAATGCTGCATCACATGCCATTCTTTGTCCCAAAAATGACGCTGTGGATTTGATCAATTCAAAAGTTATGGATTGTATTCCTGGAGAATACATTGAATATATGAGCGACGATTCCATTGATCCAGATGAGACGGAAAATATCGACCAATATCCAGTGGAATTTCTAAATTCACTAACACCAACAGGAATGCCTTCTCATCTCCTTAAATTAAAAGTTGGTACAATTGTAATGCTTTTGCGCAATTTTAACAGCAGAAAAGGACTTTGCAACGGGACTCGCATGATTGTTATTGCTTTGTTTGACAACATGATACAAGCAAAAGTAATTTCTGGCTCGGATGAAGGAAATGTAGTCTTCATTCCAAGAATTGATCTCTGTCCATCTGAGACTGGATTGCCTTTCAAACTAAGACGTCGACAATTTCCCGTGAAGCCTGCCTTTGCCATGACCATAAATAAATCACAAGGCCAAACATTGGAGAAAGTGGGGATTTATTTGCCAGAACCTGTTTTTGGTCATGGACAATTATATGTGGCTTTCTCACGTGTGAAGAGACGATGCAATGTGAAGGTGAAAGTGGTGGATTCATGCATTCAAGGCAAATTGGTGCCTAACAGTGAGAAAGTCTTCACCAAAAATATTGTCTATCGGAATATTTTGGGATGAACTCTTGCCTATTTATTTTTTTACTTTTTCTATTTAAAAAAAAAAAAAAAAAAATAACAAAAAAATTAGTTTAGTCTTTACATTTTCAGTTTTTTATGTACATAGTTTATACAATATTTGTGGAAATACACATTACAGATTTCATTGGAGATGTGTATCATTCTGATTTTCTCTCAGGGTGATAGAAACCACTATTTAAAGCTCCAGTACTCTACGTGCTGAGAGATTTGATTCTTATTCTTTAAAGGGAGAGGTTTTTGTGAACAGCTAAGAGACGGGTGGGACGGCTGTTCACACACATCTCATTAGCAAGGTGTGTTCCACATGTTTAGATAGATAGGGACAAACATAATTATTAATTAGATTCTATCACGCCATTTTTCTTAGATTTTTTTCAATTTGTTGAGGAATATACTAAATGATAATAATTGATCATGAAGGACTCACCAACAACATACTTACAGTAATTTTCATAATTGCATATATGTAATTTGTACTTAACTTGCGGTTTGTGCAGACAACATAGTTGCGGCAGTGTCATCCACATCAACTGCAGTCACCTGTGGTTAGTTAGTGGATGCATCTTTTGACCTGCTGAAGCTACGTTAACTCCATTTACCGTAGGTTAATTACAAGTTTTTTTGTTATTGCATGGATATTGCTGCAAGTCTGTAGCTGGTAACTCCTTCTGTATCAATTTACAAAATTTTATTATTTAAATCACAATCCTCAAAAAATCTAAGAAAAATCCAGCTATAAAAAATATCTAAATTATATCAATTCGGATTTAGTTAGAGTAGGACTCACCAGGCGTAAGGGCATCTTGACGCGATTGGTGAGCTGACACAAACTGGCTGATACACACATTAGTAATGTTAATTCATCAATTCAAACAATTTACACATTAACAACTATTGCTACTTTGTGTTCTAAGACCCTTACAACATAATAGTTCAATTTTCCTTAAATGATATCAACCATACAAATATATGTAGTTGGTGTAAAGATGTCATTGGAATAATTGGATTATTATTTGAAAATCTTAAAAAAATATATAAAAATATTCTAGACAAACCGATGCATTTGCATCGGGCTTACAGCTAGTATTTTATAAAGGGCTAATTGAGAGCTGTGTTGGGGCCATTATTCTGTACATAGGTCCATTATACTACATGGAGGGCTGGGCGGGAGCGTCATAGTTGGGGATCATACAATACTGGGGTAGTTGAAGGAGGTACAGTAGGGTCATTATACTGTGCGTGTGGAGGAATGCACTGTGGGGGATCATAAAGTTTTTGTGGGGCATTTTTGTTGGTATCACACTTTATAGGGGCAATGGAAGGGAAATCTAGGGGCTTCAGTAGGAGGCTGAAATGTTGTGAGAGATGTACCAAATACCAGCCAAATATTGTTTTTATTTTGGGGGTGCCTAATTAGTACTGCTAAGGGGGCCCCATGATTTCTATGATGCAGGATGCATTGTTCCTCTGCTGCAAAATTGATTTGCCATAACTTACACATCAGGTCCAGTGCCGCCCCTCGTTACATACAGGCATCCAGCCATGTTTCTGCTGAGCAGCGGTTGGTCAGTGGTGCTCTTCCCCCTTCCTGCTCCCACATCCTTTGCTCAACCCAATAGGAAAGACACTATTATTAATTCCAGACAGCCCCATGTGTGGTGCTTGTGATTGGCTAAGCAATTCGGGAGGAAGCGTGGTCTGTTGGAGTTCCGCCTCCTCTTCTTCTGGGTCTGCCCTGCTCTTCTGGTCCTGCGCCTTGTGAAGTCACGCAGGTGCACAGCACTTGGGTGAGCGGGGCTCGGCGGCTGTAAGGTGCATGCGCGTGAATTCACACCAGAGGTGGCCCTGCTAATGCTTATACTGAGCTGCCGAGCACCGCTTACCCAAGCACCCAGAAGAAGAGGAGGCGGCGGCAGACACATAGAGGGGGCAGAACATTCAAGGAGGCAGGGAGAACTGTGCAAGCAGGAGGACCTCTTATTCATACCCGACCTACGGGACCTCTTAACTGTAAAGTGTTTTATTTGTTTATAGGGGGGCTAGAGCCTTAGAACACAGCTTCCCTGAATGCAGCATACACACTGCATTCAGTGGTGCTTTCACTTTTGAAAGCACTAGGGGTGTGACAGGTTTTCTTTAAAGGACTTAAAAAAGGGGTCTCAAATTCAGCTGGTTATAGGAACACACATAGAAAAAATTTACATTTGGGGAGCCGCATTCTTTGCAGGACAAAGTAACATATTAATACCATATTTTTCATCTATACACCTTTTGATCATTTTTTTAAAACATTTTTGGTGTGTTTATTTAATTTTTTAAAGCGTAATCGCCATTTAAATTTTGTTTTTAATAGTAATGTAAAACAAGCAATTTTAATAATCTTTCAAATATACTTCAAAAAATAAAGCTGGCAGAAAACCATTCATAATCCTTTCACAAAATGTCCCCACTAGGCTGTGTCTGAAGCACATACATGCTCATTCTATGTGAGATCCGTCTTCAAGCTACACACACTGAATACAGCCATATAACCATATCAGGGTGAGGGGGCAGGGCCTACACAGTAGCCATAACTAATCACTGTATCAGATTACATCAGGGACAGGGAGCTCCGGGCTGTCAGCACAAAAGGTAGGAGATCTTACACACGTGGTCAAAATTGTTGGTACCCCTCGTTTAATGAATGAAAAACCCACAATGGTCAGAAATAACTTGAATCTGAAAAAAGTAATAATAAATAAAAAATCTATGAAAATGAACAAATGAAAGTAGGACATTGTTTTTCAGCCCTGCTTCCACAGAATTTTAAAAACAATTAAACTCATGAAATAGACCTGGACAGAAATTATGGTACCCTTAACTTTATATTTTGCTGCACCACCTTTTGAGGCAATCACTGCAATGAAACGATTCCTGTAACTGTCAATGAGACTTCTGCACCTCTCAACAGGTGTTTTGGGCCACTCTTCAAGAGCAAACTGCTCCAGTTGTCTCGTGTTTGAAGGTTGCCTTTTCCAGACGGCATGTTTTAGCTCTTTCCAGAGATGCTCAATAGGATTTAGGTCAGGGCTCATAGAAGGCCACTTCAGAATAGTCCAATGTTTTCCTCTTAGTCATTCTTGGATGTTTTTAGCTGTGTGTTTTGGGTCATTATCCTGTTGCAAGACCCATGACCTGCCACTAAGACCAAACTTTCTGACACTGGGCAGCACATTTCTCTCTAGAATCTCTTGATAGTCTTGAGATTTCATTGTACCCTGCACAAATTCAAGACACCCTGTGCCAGATGCCGCAAAGCATCCCCAGAACATAACAGATCCCCATGTTTCACAATAGGGACAGTGTTGATATGCTTCATTTTTCCATCTGTGAACATAGAGCTGATGTGCCTTGCCAAAAAGTTCAATTTTTGTCTCGTCTGTCCATAGGACATTCTCCCAGAATTTTTGTGGCTTGTCACATGTAGTTTGGCAACTTCCAGTCTGGCTTTTTTATGATTTTTTTCAACAATGGTGTCCTCCATGGTTCTCTCCCATAAAATCCACTTTGGCTCAAACAATGATAGATGGTATGATCTGACACTGATGTTCCTTGAGCTTGGAGTTCACCTTTACATCTCTTTAGAAGTTTGTCTGGACTATTGTTACCATTTGTATTATCCTTGTTTATATATAAAACAGTATTTTTTTTTAAATCAAACAACTTTTATTGAACACTTAATTAACTTTACAAGTTACTTTTTAACAGTAATTCAAATCATTTAAATCAAAAATATCAATTATCTCCCTCCCATTAAATTTCCCCCCTCCCTTTCCTTTTCTCTAATATCAATGCTTCCCGATGTATGCATCTATTTAGCCAATTTACAATCAGGTCTTCTACCAGTACATATACATGTGCCTTGTTAATTTTAAGCCCGGCGTCTATGTATATAAACAGACAGTTAAAAATTATATCATTGGACAGTTCCTCAGAAAATACATTTCTATACCTTATCCAGTCTTCTCATTGTTTTCTGAATCTAGGTACGGCTCCTCTTTTTATAAATACCCTCTTTTTCATTAGAATAGTGAGGCGGTTGACAGGGTAGGGGTACTCGGATCCCGGGCAGGACGACTCCTTCGATAGGGGATCACGGCTGGTCGGTTCCCGATTCCGTGCCCTGGACCCTCAGTGGCGGGGATTAGGGAGAATGGTGATGAGGATGGGGGTAGTAGTGTCATGACGCCACCTGTGGTTCCTGGTAACTGTGGATACCAGGCTGCGGCCGGCCTCTGAGGTGATGGTGGTGCAGCTCAGTGTAGTACAGCTCCCCACAAGTGGAGCTTTACCTCAGGGCAGCGAGGGTGGATGAGGGGAGTCCTAGTAGCGGCTTGCGGGGACGCGGTGGGCAGCGGCGGGGAAGCAGACTCACACACAATAGTCTTTGTTTCAGTACCTTTTACTGATGTCCGGTAACAGGTACAGTCCAAAAGGGTTCCAGGTTCTCGGTACAATTTGGGACTTTTCACCTTGAGAGTTGTGAGGCCTCCCCTGCTACTGTGTATGCTGGTTTGCGGTTAGTCCTGCCTATAATTGAACTTGACGATTCCTTCCCTCTCAGGGCTTTACTCTTTAACCGACAATAAGGGCCTTCTGTCAGGTCCCTACACTCTTCTTGGGCTTCTGGTCCTGTGCTTGGTCACGTTTGAGTGTCTCTATTAAGTACCTCAGGGGAATAGATCCTCCTGGTTTCTCCTGGCTTTTCTTGCTTCAGTAGATGTTCTGCAGGTTCGGACTCCGGTGTCCGGGTGAGCTAAAGGGATCCTAGTTCTGGTCCCTTGTTATGACCTACTGCTCCTTCCACTGGCCTCCGTCCCTCTCTCTGGGGTGCTCCACAGCGGGTCAGTCTCCCTTGGTTCTGGGCCTTGCTTTGCCCAGAAACTGGGTCTCTCCAGCACCTTCTCTAGGCTGCTTCACTGGACTTAACTGCTCTCTTCACTGCTCAGAGCAGACTAACTGACTCCTCCCCTCAGGCCTGGATCCTTATAAGGGAACTTGCTCTGGGTTGGAAGGTGTTGTGTGCTGTGTGTACCAAAGTGTAAATCCCTCCTTGCACCGGAAGGGTCCTGTGGCAATCCCTAGCAGGGGTGCCACATTCCCCCCTAGTTAACTTCAGTCCTCCGGGACTGAAACATTTTTCATAAACATAACATAACTATTTACATTTGGAATATGAACAGAGTCTCAAAATTAAAAATTTACAGGGGGGCGTGTCCTGGCAGCAATGGAGCTGGCTGTGTAACTCAGGAGCTCTGCACAGCCTGACCACAGAAGCAGCCATAACAAGAAATTGAAGGAACCTGGGCACTTCAAATTCGGCACGGAGCTTCCTGAACCACCTGTGCAACTGATGGGCAAAACAAAACCTCCTGTGAGGCAATCCCCTAAGAGGGTCACCGACTATTTCCTAGCCGGTAACAGCTCCCTCAAGATGGTGCCTCCCTCCTCTCCTCGTGCACAGAGAGCTGCGCGCCGCGCCACTGTGCAGTCTGAAGACCTGGGGGACGCTGAACTAATGGATGCCCCACTCACCAGAGGTATGATGGCTGATCTCCTGGCGAGCCTCCGATCCTCCCTGCAGCAGGATATGAGGGCTATGGTGGCGGAGGTGCGGGGGGAGATTGCGGAGCTTGGCGCACGAGTTGACAAATTGGAGCAGAAAATGGCGGAGGTGGTTCGCTCACACAATGAGCTACTGGACTCCTACAACCGGCTCCAGAGCAGAACGGACAGAATATCCGCAAAGACCTTAGATTTAGATAAGATAGATCGCGCCGCAACAACATTAGGCTCAGAGGCATACCAGAGCAGGTGGCGGCAGCTGATCTAAGGTCATACCTCAAAGACTTCATCAAAACAGTGATGCCTGAAACCCCTCAGCAGCTCCTGGTTGTGGATAGGATTTACAGGGTCCCTAAGCCTCCCTCGGTTCCTGAAGACAGTCCTAGAGATGTGCTAGCCAGGCTCCATTACTACGAACTAAAGGAGGACTTCCTCCGTGTCCTCAGGCAGAGCCCGCACCTCCAGGATCAATATGCCTCTCTTGAAGTCTACCCGGACCTTTTTCCGGGCACCCTGGCTTTGAGGAAGGCATTCAGGCTTTACACCAAAATCCTGAGAGATCATGGAATACAGTATCGCTGGGGGTTCACCACCAAGCTATTGATCCGTCGTAATGGCGCCATGATTCCATGCCTCATTCCTCCGCACGCAGAGAAGAATCTAATTCGATGGGGACTGTGGCCGCCTGAATCTACATCACAATCCACTGCTCCTGCCGCCTCTCCAAGACCCAGGCCAGGAGGCCGCATCGATCCGGAGTGGTCTACAGTTTGATAACTCGACAAATACAGGTTCCTTCCTCTCCACACTGCACCTATGTGCTCTAGGCTGTCTTTTCCTGGCCGTCTCTCTGTTCTTGCCCTTTTCTCTTCCTTTCTGCCTTCTTTTCTCTCTCATCCTCTCTCCCTTTTTCTTTCTGCCTTTAAATAGGTAGTTGAATTTCTCATTCTCATTCCCTCCTAGCACTGAACAATTCCCCTTTCTCCCCCCTATCTCCCTACTTTGACATACACTCCACCCCCTGTTATCCCTCTACTCCCTCTACTACTCTACTCTGCTCCCCTTCGTCCCCCCCTTAGTCTGAAGTCACCTCCTTTTCACCCTTTTTTCCCTTCTTCTCCTCCCCTATTCCCCTTCTCCTTTTCTGTTCGCTCTTTTCCTGCTCCTTTCCTCTGATTACTCTTCCCTTCCCATTATCTATATCTCCCCCTTCCCCTTCCATTCTTGGCGCTCTTGCCACTTTTCCTAATTTCTCTGTTTGGACGAGAACTGAGTAACCCCTGTTGGGTGCTGCTCTTGGCGTGCACTCAAGACTCAGGAATATTTTTTTTTTTTTCCTTTTTTCCTCCCTTATTGGGATGTCATGCCTGTTCTGGACATTGGACTGTTGATATGTTCTTTTATCTTTCCATTCCCCTTTTTCTCCTTCCCCATCCTCTGCCCTGTAGCTGCAGATATCCTCACAGGGTGCTCCATGGACTTTGTCCTGCCTTTTACTAGCACACTGGTTTCATATAGATTCTGTTGGATCCCACCATGACTCTCACACTTTCTTCAATTAACGTAAACGGCCTGAACTCCCCTGGTAAAAGAAGCGTGGTGTGGCATCAGCTGAAGAAATCCAGGAGTGATGTGCTGTTTTTACAAAAAACGCATCTGCTGCGTGAGGACTGCCGCAGAATGGCGTCTCGTGATTTCCCTACCCAGTTTTTTGCCTCTGCTGACTGTAAATGTGCAGGAGTGGCCAATTTTATTCACAAAAATGTTGACTTTTCTCTCATCACTGAGATTGCTGACCCTGAGGGCCGTTATATAATTGTCATTGGTCTTCTTAATAATGTATACTACACTTTATCTTCTGTGTATGGCCCGAATAAGGGGCAAAGTGCCTTTCTTAGAGACTTCCTCTCGGTCTTGGCCTCTCATGCTAGGGGATGTAAGTTGGTGGCTGGGGACCTCAACGCGCCCATGGAGAGACGCTTGGACTGTTCCAATCCCTCGACTTTCCGGGGTGACTTGGGGGCCCTTGTTGCCCAGTCCCATTTGCACGACATTTGGCGCTGTCTCCATCCCACCGACCGAGAATACACATTCATGTCTTCACGCCATGGCACATTAAGCAGGCTCGACTATTTCCTAGTAGACGACTCCTTGATAACCCACTGTGTAGCCGCAGAAATTGCGACAATCTCTTGGTCTGATCATGCACAGATCTCACTGGAGATAGCTGACCCTGCTTCCATTCGGCCCCCCACTCGCTGGAGACTGAATGAATATCTCTTAACTAACTCCTCTCATACTCAGCATATAGGGACTCGGATAGAGCAATACTTCTTATCCAATGATAATGATGAGGTTGGGCCGGAGACTCTTTGGTTGGCCCACAAATCGGTCCTCAGGGGGGTGCTAATCCAATTGGCCTCCCGAGTTAAACGGGAACGTGAGGCAAAGATTACGGCTCTCCTGGCTAGGATTAAGCTCCTTGACCTTGCTTATAGAACTTCTCCTCAGAAATCCACGCAGGATGAGTTAACGGAGGCTAGACGGTCGCTGAGGGCATGCTTATTGGTAACAGCAGAGAAATACCTAAGGAAAACTAACTCCAAATACTACAGCATGGGGGACAGGGCCGGGGCCCTCCTGGCCAGGAGAATCAAAAAAAGGGAATTACAGGCCAAAATTACTAGTATACATGATAATTCAGGTTCCATTATTCGTAATCCTGTCCAGATAGCGGAGGAATTTGACAACTATTACAGCACCTTGTACAATCTGAGGGAGTCGGTGGACACTGTCCAGCCTTCCACTGAGTCTATACAATCATTCCTTTTTAAAGCTAACCTTCCCACTCTCTCCACTGATCAGTTGGCCTTTCTTAATGCCCCTATCACTGAAAAAGAGATTGTCTCGGTCATCAAGTCCATTAAAAAGCGCACCTCTCCTGGCCCAGACGGGTTCTCGTATGCATATTACACCACCTTTACGGAGTTACTGACCCCTTATCTTCTTAAATTATTTACCTTTTGGCAGCGGGAGGGTTCCATCCGGCCTGAAGGTCTTGAGGCGTTAATAACCACAATTCCCAAGCCGGGGAAACTGCTCACTACTCCGGGAGACTTTAGGCCCATATCACTACTTAATTGTGATTTAAAAATCTATGCCAAATTGTTAGCCTCCCGTCTCTCGGTTATCCTCCCCTCCTTGATTCAACTGGACCAGGTTGGATTCGTCCCAGAGCGTCAGACCTCTGATGGTACGCGCAGACTCCTGGATCTTCTGGATCTGCTCAAGCGGAAAAGGGTCCCCAGTGCACTCTTGTCTCTAGACACAGAGAAGGCCTTCGACAGCGTGCACTGGGGATACTTGGACGGGGTCCTCTTGAAGTTTGGATTCCAGGGACCGATTCGGGATGCTATTAGGGCCCTCTATTCTAATCCCTGTGCGGCAGCTAGAGTATTGGGCTTTCTTTCCTCCCAATTTACCATATCAAACGGTACCTGCCAGGGCTGTCCACTTTCCCCCCTTATATTTGCTCTCATAATGGAGCCATTAGCTTCTATAGTTCGTACAAACCCAGGAATTAGGGGGGTGGCAGTTGGGAATCTTGAACACAAAATTGGTCTATATGCCGATGACGTGGTATTTTTCTGCACTGACTTGCATACCTCCCTACCCCATGTCCTCTCGGTTTTGGAAGAATTTTCATCAGCATCATACCATAAGCTAAATCTCTCCAAGTCGTCTATATTCCCCCTCCACCTCCCCAAA
This sequence comes from Allobates femoralis, assembly GCA_033576535.1. Lineage (NCBI taxonomy): Eukaryota > Metazoa > Chordata > Amphibia > Anura > Aromobatidae > Allobates > Allobates femoralis. Next base: position 467,947,470 of record JARQOC010000004.1, read on the forward strand.
ACAGAGCAAATATCTCTCCAAAACCTCTTTCCCTTTCACTGGGCTCAGGAAGGTTTTATGTATTTGGGTGTATGGATCTCCAGGTTGTCAGGGATAATAAAGCATAATTGGGATAAATTACGAACAACGATTCAACAGGAATTTGATAGACTCTCTGGAATGCAGCTCTCTTGGATGGCCAGAATCCAGATAGTTAAGATGTCCGTCCTCCCGCGGATCCTATACCTTTTGCAGTGTCTTCCCTTGCAGATTCCCTCCAGGTACCTCGCCCCGGTCCAAGCAGCGCTAAGCAAATTTATTTGGAGTGGCAGACCTCCTAGGATTGCTGGGAGGGTCCTCTCCCTGCCTTATGCTAGAGGGGGTATGGGGATTCCCAGCATTGCGGCTTACGCCAGAGCTGCGGTTCTGGAGGCAGCGGCACACTGGTGGTCTAACTCTCTCAGATCTAGATGGATGCAGATAGAATTGATATCCTCCCCGGCTGGGTCCACTCGGCTTCTATTAGAAATGAATCTTTTGAGTCACAAGATCACCCCAAACTGTTTAAGAACTATGACAAATTTACTTAGGATATGGTCGCAGGTGGGCAGACCCTTTTTTCCATTCTTATACCGTTACATTTCCCTCACTGCAGCTGAGCATTCTGTTCAGAACTTATATCTGCAGGATTGGAAAAAACGGGGTATGTTGCAGCTATCAGAGCTTATGGATTCATCGGGGCATCTGGAACAATTTTCGACACTGGTTTCGGAATTGGGTCTGCCTAACTCCACCTTCTTTAGATATCTCCAGCTTAGGCATTTTTTGACTACCCTGGAATGGCCTGACCCAGATCTGGCCTCTATTGACTCAACCTTGCAGATATTTATAAAAAATGGATCACATGCTAGACATGGAACCTCCATAATGTACAGAGCCCTACTGATACCTGAGGGGGAGGTGAAACTTCCCTATATGTCTAATGGGAGGGTCTTTTGTCCTTTTCTGCCTCACTTGAGGACTGGCGGACGGCAGCAGTTTATGCTGCCCGTTACTCCACATGTATAACGCATTTGGAGCAATCTAGGAAGACCCAGATGCAGTGGTACCTCACCCCGGAGAGAATAGCCAGATTCATCTCATCTCCGACTCGGGTACGCCCCCAATGTTGGAAGGGGTGCCTGGTGATTGGAGATTCCCCGCATGTTTGGTGGTACTGCCTGGGTGTACGTACATTTTGGAGAGATGTTGAACGTATATTACTGGGAATTACTGGAATCCCTAATCCCCTCCTGCCACAGATGGCACTGCTGGGTATTGGATTGAATGCCATTCCTGGCCCTTTAAGACCCATCTACACTAATGTGTTGATTGCGGCGAGGCAATGTATTGCGGCTTTCTGGAAATCCCCTGTGACTCCTACTGCTGCGGATGTACTTGTCCGCCTCATCACTCACTTTCAGCATGAGTTGACCCTGTCCCACACAATTAAAAGGAGAACTAGGGTTCTGAGGTGGTGGGACCCGTGGGTGACCTCTGGGCATAATGTGGTCCAGATATAGAGTGAGCGCTTTAATACTAACACCTCTGTTATTGAATTATGTACGATATTACTGCAGCTTCTACCCCCCCCTCCCCTGGTTAGTCTTCTTTATTTGTATGTTGAGTTGATATGTATTGTAATGTCCTGATTTTTTTGGTTATGTACCTTCCAAAAATTTCAATAAAACTTCATGTTTTAAAAAAAAATAAAAAATTTACAAAAAACAGGGAAAAATGCGAAAAAAATGTAACCAGTCCAACAGCGCTAGTCCATCCGCTGCAGGCTGTTTAAGGGTGTTTGCCACCACCAGTCCTGTGGCTACGGTCCATTTTTGAAATTATAAAAGTAAATTCAAAAGTCCAACAGGTAAAGTCTCTGTAGGTTTAAAAAGTTTAAAGTTACACAACAAACATTTACTAGGGGTGTCCTCGGTGAAGGAGTCCTAGGTACTGCAGGGACCTTTACCGGTCATAAGCACTGTGGGCCTCCTGGCCCTGGGGTCACCTATTGGCCAAGATTTTGCTCTTCCTAAACAGCTCCTTACGCCAACTCTACTCACCCATCTTTCTGATGTTGTGTACCTGGCCTGGGTTGTTTTAGCCTACTTTTCACCCTTTTCTGTACACTAGCACTAGTAACATATTTACATTCTGAACATATTTACATTTTCCCACATTTTACTTCTTATTCTCTGTAGTGGTGGGTGTCCTAGATTGACACGTGTTGATCTGCGTAATTCTGGTGTAGGATTGGTGAGAGTGGTCTATGTGTCACAGGTGACCTGGGTAACAGTCTGCGACTACCTGATCTCACAGTAGGGATGGCAGGTACACTGATTGCAGGATTTTCTGGTTCCAGTACAACAGGTGGTTCTTCTACTCTTGGCGTTTCTACTGCTGACGGGAGTATCAAAGTTGAAATTAGGTATGTACTTTCTATTTGAGGCCAATCCGCTGATAATTTTCCAATGAGTGTCTGGACTGTCTTTGATTCCTCTTTTTCAGGTTCTGGACAAGGTACATCTTCTTTTGGTTGTAACTGTTAAGGGCAATTCTTCAAATGATCTCTGGACACTGTTGCTGTTGTTTCTCCATTGTCTTTGCTGATGAGAAAGGTTTTTTGGTTATCAAAGTTGTATGGTAAAACAGTGTATGGATCTTTTTCCCATTGATCATCTAGTTAGTACATTCTTCTTTTTCTTTTCAAAACCAGTTCACCTGGTGTTAAGGGTGTTCCTTGTGCAGTTTTGTTAAAGTTGTCTTCTTGCCTTTCCCTTGATTTTGCTAGACTTTTTTCAACACATTCCTGTATTTTCTGGTATTGTTCTTTTCTTCTAGTATCCCAATCTCCATCTGTGGTCTCTTCTTCAGGAACTATGATGCCCATTTCAAAATCCATTGGCATTTTTCCTCGTCTTGCTCTCATGAGGTATGCAGGGGTACAATTTGTTGAACTTACGGGGAGGTTGTTGTAGATGTCAACAAGGTCTGGTAACTTCTCTGGCCATATGTTTCGTTTGTCCAAAGACAGAGTTTTGAGCATTTCAATTACCACGTGATTTATCTTTTCGCACATTCCATTGGTTTGAGGATGGTAAGGCGTGGTACAAATTTTTCGGCATCCGTATCAGTTATAAAACTCTTGAAATAATTCAGCTTCAAAGTTGGAACCTTGGTCTGTCAAGATCTGTTCTGGATAACCGTGGGGTCTGCAGAAGTATGCTTGAAAGATTCTTGCTGTTGTTTCCTTTACGGGAACTACCACAATGAATCTGGAATAGTGGTCTACCATGGTATGAGCATAGGTATAACCTGATCTACTGGGTGTGAGTTTGACGTGATTAAGGCTACCAGTTCTAATGGCTGTTTAGTGATGATAGGCTGTGGTAGTGCTTTTTGGCTGTTACGGTCTTTTCTTTTTAATGAGCATGGTCCACAATTTTTACACCATTTCTCGGTGGAGGCCCTCATGCTGATCCAATAGAATCTCTCACTTGACAATATCTCCAGTTTTCTCCATCGAAAGTGTCCTGTTCCATTATGGTACGCTTCCAACACCATTTGGACGTCTCTACTTGGAACCACAACTTGCCATACCATTTTGTGTGTTCTAAGATTGATATACTGTCTGCACAATTGACCTTGATAGATGAATAACCTGCTTCTTTCTTTCCACAGGTATTAGGCCTCTGGTGGAGCATTCTTCTCAATTTGGGAATCCAGTTGGGTTACCGGTCTCTTTACTAGGCTCACGGCTGGATCACTGTCTTGAGTCTCTTTCCATGCATAGTGAGGCAACGGGTTCAGTGCGACGTTTTGACGGTTTTGGTATATATGGTTTTCGGTCATCTTTCATTTTCGACTTTTATGGAAAGCTGGGAGTTATACTTCCCCTAAGTCATCCTCTTCTTCTCAAGCCCTTGTAGATGTCTTGAGGGTTTCTGGAGAGGGCATCAGCATTTGTGTTGTTACGGCCTGCCCGGTTTTGATGGTAAAGTCATAGTTGGATAGTCGGGTCATCCAGCGTTGCTCCAGTGCACCAAGCTTAGCGGTATCCAGGTGTGTTAACGGGTTATTATCCGTGAAGACTGTAAATTTTAAAGCTGCTAGGTAATGCTTGAACCTCTCTGTTATAGCCCAGACCAAGGCCAGGAACTCTAACTTAAAGGAACTGTAGTTTTCCGGGTTCCTCTCGGTGGGTTGAAGTTTTCTGCTGGTGTAGGCAATTACTCGTTCCTTGCAATCTTGTATCTGGGATAGTACTGCTCCCAGGCCTACATTGCTTGCGCCGGTGTAGAGGACGAATGGTAGGTTATAATCGGGATAAGCCAGGATTTCCTCACCGGTTAGAGCCTGCTTCATCTGTTGGAAGGAGTCTTCTTATTCTTCTACCCATTCCAATGGTGGCTCTGAAGACCTTCTCTTCTTAGATTGGCCTACCAGAAGATCTTGTAGGGGCGCTGCCATCTTTGTGTAGCCCTTTATGAATCTTCTGTGGTACCCAACCAAACCTAAGAATTGACGTACCTCGCTGACGGTGGTTGGTCTCTGCCAGTCCTGGATAGCTGTCACTTTTTCCGGATCTGGTGCTACTCCATCTGCGCTGACCACATGCCCGAGGTATTGGACTTTAGGTTTCAGCAGGTGACATTTAGATGGTTTAAGCTTAATCCTGTAATTTGCTAAATACCTCCGCCAGGTGTTCCAGATGTTCTTTGTAGGTCTTGGAATACATGATGACGTTGTCCAGGTATAACTGCACTGTCTCGAAGTTCCAGTGTCCCAGGCAACATTCCATGAGTCTTTGGAATGTTCCTGGTGCATTGCATAACCTGAATGGCATGCTGTTGAATTCGCATAGGCTCATTGGTGTTGTGAAAGCGGTCTTCTCTCGGTCTTCTTCTGTAACGGAGACCTGCCAATACCCACTAGTGAGATCTAATGTGGAGAAATAATTGGCAGTCTTTAATACAGCAAGAGATTCCTCTATGCAGGGTAACAGGTAAGCATCTTTATGAGTGATCTTTTTGATTTACCTGTAATCCACACACATCCTCATAGTGCCATCCTTCTTTCTGACTAGGACTAAGAGGGCTGCCCAGGGACTACAGCTATCTCTTATAACCCCGGCTTCCTTCATTTCCTGCAGCATCTCTTTGGCACACTGGTAGTGGTTTGGTGGAACAGGTCCATGGGTGTACCCAGGATCAAAACTAGGGGGGGGCAACCCATGGTCGTTCAGGTTGCGCCCGCTTCTCGTACCATCACTGCGCAGCAGCACAAGGGCCGCTAAGGGTCCCGTGTGTTTCACTGAGCCTCCTGCTATGCACTGCCGTCCCCCTGCGCTTCCTCTTACCACAGCGGTGATGCTGTGCGTAAAATAAATAAAAAGTAGGAAGCACCACCTACTCCTAGTGTGGACTCGGCAGCACTTTCTGCTTTTATGCGTTACACTGTGCAACGCTCGGTGTCACCGCCTCCTCCTGTATCTTCAGTTTTGGGAAGCTGCGGTGGAACCAGGAGAGGTAAGTACAGATTTTTTTAAGGAGTACACGCTGGCCAGAGGAGTGTGGGGGGATTGCATTATACTGTATGGAGAATTATGAGGCTGTACTGTGCTATATGGAAGGCTGTACTATGCTAAACACAGGACTGTGAGGGTGCATTATACTGTATGGAGGGCTATATGGACAACTATGGGGGTGCATTGATGGTGCATTATACTGTATAGAGGACTACGGGTGAATTATACTATATGGAGAATTATGGGGGTGAATTATACTATATGGAGAACTATGGGAGTGCATTATACTGTATGGAGGTGCATTATAATGTATGGAGGCATATGAGGCTACATTATACTATATAGAGGATAGTGGGGTTGCATTATGATAATTGGATGACTATGGGGGTACCTTATGAATGGGGGACTATGGGATGCATTACAATACATAGAGGATTATGGGAATACATTGTAATGTATGGAGGAATGTGGGGATGCATTATAATAATTGGAGGACTATGGTGGCAGAGGAGGACCATATAAACCATGATGGGGGACATATATACCACGATAAAGGCCATATTCTAGGAGGAGGACCATATACAGCAGGATAAGGGACATTAATACATAATGAAGGAGGAGAGGGGTCAATTTGTGAGTCTTTATAGGATTTAGAATGTTACACGGGGCCCATACATCTGACCAACGTGCACGCGTAAGGTGGGGGGCCTAAATTGTGCACCTGTGCCCGTCAGACTTGTTACACCACTGGGGAGCCCTATGGGGGCCTGTATATGACATGGGAGCCCTATGGGGGGCTGTATATGAGATGGAAGTTCCATCTCTCATACACAGCCCCCCAATGTCCCATAGGGCTGACATCTCATATACAGCCCTCCATAGGGCTCCCATCTGATATATAGCCCCCCATAGAGCTCCCATATCATATACAGCCGCCTTATAGGGCTCCCATATCATATATAACACCGCCATAGGGCACCCAAATCATTTTCAGCCCCCTCATAGGGCTCCTGTATCATATACAGCCCCTCCATAGGGCTCCCATCATGAGAGCCCTATGGGAGGTTGTATATGATACGGGAGCCCTATGTGGTGGGCTGTATATGATATGGGAGCCTTATGGGGGGGCTGTATATGATATTGGAGTCCCATCTTATACAGCCTCCCATACCCCATACAGTCCTCATATCATATACAACAGCCCCCCATAGGGCTCCTATATCATAGGCTGCATATGATATGGGAGCCCTATGGGGGCTGTATATGATATGGGAGTCCCATATCATATACAGCCCCCCTAATGCTCCATAGGTCTCCCATATCACATAAATCCTCATAGGACTCCCATGTCATATACAGCCCCCCCCCATGGGGCTCCAATAATGGGAGCCCTTTAGGGGTCTATATGTGATATAGGAGCCCTATAGGGATGCTGTATATGATATGGGAGCCTATGGGGGGCAGGGGCCAGGGCTGTATATGAGATGGGAGTACATGTCATTTCATATACAGCACGCAGCCCCCACATAAAGCTCCCATATACAACCCTCCGGGCTCCCATCACCTCAAACCCCCACCCCCACATCACTTTTTTTTATATTTACTTACATCTGTTTTTAACAGTTACTGTGGTCCTCTCCCTCATGATGTCTCTTCACAGCTCCTAGCTCCAGCCTCCCTCCTCACCAGCAGTGTCCCCAGACGGACTCCAGCTTGCACCACAGCCACAGCAGGGACTCAGCCTCAGCACTCAGTGGTGATGTCTCTCATGACATCACTTCTGAGTCCCCCTGCAGGCCTGCCGAGCTGATCTGCAGTCGGCAGACACTGTCTGAGGCTGAGGCTGAGGGCGAGATCCGCACTCTGCGTCCCTGCTGGCTGCCGGCTTGCCGCCCCATGTCACGCGCTGTCACTGACTGAGATAAGCGCTGACTGAGGAGGTAAACTAACCGGCGCCGCTACAGTGTGGTGGAGCTGGAGCGGAGGTGCGGTGGCCACCTCAGCTCAGCCTCAGCCGCCGAGTCAGTGTGTGTGACACCAGAGGTGTATCTAGGTTTTCTGGCACCCGGGCAAGACTTCAGTTTGGCGCCCTCCCAACCCCCCCCCCCCATCATCATGTGGCCGATCATTCATATACGATTTGCACACTTACAGTTAGCTGCTCTACCTAATTCTCTTAATGTTTAATGAAAAACAAATTACAGTATATTACACGCTGTTAGAATTTGGCTACAGGGCTTAGTGTTTAAATTACGGAGCTCACCAGACCCACCAGAGGTAGATAAATACATCCATATAACCCCTATCCTTACAGAGACACTATGTCAAAACCCTCATCAGTGCAGAAAGACATCACCAGACCCACCAGAGGTACAGAAATACATCATCAAAACCCTTATCAGTGCAGAAAGACATCACCAGACCCACCAGAGGTACAGAAATACATCATCAAAACCCTTATCAGTGCAGAAATGCATTACCAGACCCATCAGAGGTACAGGAATACACAACTAGAACCCCCATCAGAACAGGAATATATCCATATAACTCCCATCACTATAGAATCACAGCATCAAAATCCTCATTAGTACAGAAATTAATCATCAGAACCACCATCAGTACATGGTAAAACAATTGTAATGTCAGGTCACACATTTGTGCTGAATGAATCTACAACTCCCATTACATCCTTAACAATGGTAAGGAGTCACTGGGAGTTGTTGTTACCAGTCATCATCAGACCATACAAGAACCACAGCACTGATGAGAAATAGTCATTATCACAATCTTTTACATCCTGGTACCTTATAGATGACCTTGCCTCTGATCGAGGTTGTCTTTTTCTTTTCTTCATCTTGTCCAGGCACCATGATGACGTTTCACATCCACAGCTCGTCTCTGGAGACTTCCATCTTCTCCGGTCTTCTGCAGCACATCCCAGCACGATACCCTTACAAATAGCAGAATGATCAAAATTCTTATGACATAAAATATCTGCCCTACATTACCCCGAAATAAATAATTGCTCCTCCTCAGTCTTCCCTGCACAAAATATGAGTTATACACTGTCCCTCTTCTGGCGCACGCCTTCCACACTGCCAGCTCATCACCCTGCCCTCTTCTTTCCATACCGTACTCCCTGATCACATTGTCCTCTCACACTGTGTCCCCCTATTCTGTCCACTGTTTATACTGTTCTTCCTCATCACACTCCCCCTCCTCGACATATTGTCCCCTCCTGGCAGGGGCCTCACACTGTCCACACACGCTGACCCCTCTCCATACACCCTCACACTACTCACTCTCTATTCTCTGCCCACTTATATTTTTCTCTTCCATACTGTTTCTTCACTACCTCACTCCCCCCTCTAACTTCACATACTGTGTCCACACCAATGTCCTCCTCACTCCACATACTGTGCGCAGCCATCCCCCACACTTCACATCTCTGTCCACACCGATCTCCTCCTCACTCCACATTCTGTGCCGAAGCCATCCCCCTCACACCTCATACTGTATCCACACTGATCTCCCCTCACTCCACATACTGTGCCACAGACATCGCCCACACTTCACATAATGTGTCTACATCAATCTCCTCCTTAATCCACATACTGTGTCGGCAGCCATCCCCCTCACTCATACTGTGTCCACACTGTTCCCCCCTTACTGCATATACCATACCACAGCCATACCCCTCTCACTCCACATACTGTGTCGGCAGCCATCCCCTCTCACTCTTCATATTGTGTCTACACTCTTCCCCCCCCTCACGTGACATACCATAACGCAGCCATCCCCCTCTATCACTCCACATTATGTGCTGCAGCCATCCCCCCTCACTCCATATAATGTGTCGGCAACCATCCCCCCTCACTCCTCATATTGTGTCTACACATTTCCCCCCTTATATCACATACCATACCACAGCCATCCCCCTCTCACTCCACACACCGTGCTGCAGCCATCTCCCCTCACTCCACATACTGTGCTGCAGCCATCCCCACTCACGCCTCAAATTTATCCGCTTTGGTCACATATTTACCCAACCTTTCCCCCCCCCTAGGATCACATATGATCTCCCCCTCCAGTTTGGCTCAGATAGTCTGTCCCCACCCTTCCCCCAGTTTGACTCATATGTCGTCGTCCCCCCAGTTTGGATCACATATACTCCCCCCAGTTTGACTCACATATAATCCCTCACACCTTTCCACCCCCCCCAATTTGACTCACATATGACCCCCCCCATCCCTTCCCCCAGTTTGACACACATGTTCCCCCCCCCAGGTTGGATCACATATACTCCCCCCTGCTCCCAGTTTGACTCACTTATAATCCCTCACATCCTCCCCCCCCCAGTTTGACTCACATATGACCCCCACTATCTCCCCCCCAGTTTGACTCACATGCCCCTCCAGTTAGGATTACTTATACTACCCCCCCCCCCCAGTTTGACTCTCATACAATCCCTCACACCCTTCCCCCCCCCCCCCTCCCAGTTTGATTCACATATCACCAACCCCCCCCCCAGTTTGGAACACATGTACTCCCCCCAGTTCAACTCACATATCACCCCCACCCTCTCTCCCCCAGCTTGACTGACATATACCCCCTTCCCCTAATTACATTAATCTTCAGGGTCTTCAGCTCCTGTAGCTGGAGCACTTTTCCCCATCCTGCCGCCAATGCAGGGCCGCTGGGTGTCGTCAGCAGCGTGGTCAGGTGATCTGATCACGCTGCTGAGGTCCTCACTGACCCGGAAGTGCGGGGAGCAGGGCGGAAGAACGGCACAGGCTGCTTCCATAGTACAGAGTGTCTGATAGACACTCTGTGCTATGGGATTGCAGGAGCCGGCACACGCCACTTTCTCTGCTCCCCGCTGTCAGATGACCACGGAGAGCAGAGAAAAGCCGGCTCCCATGACGGGGGGGGGGGCGCAATATATGGCATGCGGGGAGACTCCTCGGGCACTGCAGCAGGAGGCTGACAGCGCCCCCTGACTGCTGCGCCCGGGGAACATGCACCCCCAGCCCCCCCAGATACGGCCCTGTGTGACACACATTATAAGCAATACAGTAGGTGCGCGCAGCGCGCGCACAGTGCCGCGCTCACCCCTTCCTTATGAGGGGGGGGGGCAGCCTCTTGGGGGGGGCACCTGCCCCCCCCTGCCCCACGCTGGGTACGCCCATGAACAGGTCTGTGTCTCACTCTAATTGGGGGGTGATCTCCTGTGGGTATGCGATGGTGTACCCCTTTAATCCTCCCAAAATCTAATGGATGCTTACTGAATATTTGTTCAAACTCCTGTGCTACCCATAAGACTCCGTGCTTTTGATGGGAAGGGGTTGCATCAGTTCCTACGTGCAACTGCTGACACCACTCCTCCAGCTGTCCTTTGGCACGGATTTCTCTTTGAAGGACTCTCCTCCACCCATAACCAGCAGTCACAGCAATCTGTTGGAGTAAAAACCACACTTCTCCAAGGCAGTTTTCAATTACATTAGCACCAATTATCATGTAGGGGTATTTTTCATCAGGGTTATCTTCTACCACACATAACCCTTGGCCTTTTAACTCCACCCTCCCCAACTTTATTGTCATTTCTCTGAACCCCACCTGAGTCTGTGGTTCCCCATTAGCAGCAATAATAATTGGGGTCTGGGGGTCTAAGATTAGTATCAGACCAAAATCATTCATAAAGGGTACGTAGGATGGTGGTAACCTGTGACCCGGTGTCCAGTAGGGCCGACACAAGGATTCCTTCCAGCATAATCTTGAGGCACGGACGGCCTCCTACATACCGATTACGCCAGTCATATGGGCCCAGACATTCTACTCCTGGGGGTTGGCCCTCCGACCCAGGAATTTCGGGTTTAAAGGACATCCTCTTGCAAAGTGGCCTGATTTGTGGCAGCATAGACAGATGGGTTGTCCTGAAGAATCCGTGTGGTCGCTGGATCTGCGTTGGAATGGTGCGTTGATCCCCAGAACGGGCAACTTGTTGGTCCCCTGAATGGGCGACTTGTTGGTCGCCTTAACGGGCAACTTGGGCTTCCTCCTCCTCCATGGGACATCATCAGGGCAATCGGCTAGCTGGATTTGGCTTGGTGGTGGTGCCCCCGGACCACATTGCAAGAGCTTTAGGACATAGTCCATGTTTTTAGTCAGCTGTTGCACCTGGTTGCGTAAGTCATCAACAGGGTTGGGTGCTACAGCTTGCTCTGCTGCTTTTGCAGGGACTTTGGGGTTGTGTTCAAAGTCTAAGGGAGAGATGTTAACTTGCCAGGGTTGGGCTGTAGGCTCTGCAGGCACTGAGAGTCGTAGCACTGTGATTGCACGGTTTTTTAAATCATTAAAGTTCACATCAGGATGATCCAAAACCCACATGTGTACCTGCTGGTGTCACGCTTCTGGGGGAAGGCGCCCTAGAGTGGACCCACTGGGCCGTGGTACCGAACTCCCCTGGGTGAGCTTGTCCTAGTTTAACCAACCCCTATACAGGGATTGCCAGGGGCAAGCCCAGGGGGTCTAAATACTACAGATGCTAGTACAAGGGGGGCGGCTCGTAAGGTTAGCCTATGCTACGGCACAGCTAAGGATTCCGGGTAACGGTACAAGGCAAGGAGAGCAGGAATGGCTCTACCGGAGGAGAGTACAAGGAAGGCCTGACCAACAGTCAGCAAGGCAAAAGCAAACTAACTTAATAATCAGGCACCTCCCATCAGTGGATGTGGCCTGATTTACCAGAGGAAGAGCAGCTATTGGTCAAGGGAGTGTCAGATTGGGCCATACCAGCCCCTAGAGTCACAGGGAAGGAGTGCACCTAGTGCACCGCTGATTGGTCACATGAATACGACCATTGTAATGTGCTCATGTGTGAGCCCGGTGGTCAGCTGACAGGAAGGGAACCCTGTGTCGGCTCCGAGACACAGTACGCCTGGATGCCGGATGCCCGGTCGGCAGAGGAGCAGAGGATGCAACAAAGAACAGGTGAACTGGGGAGCGGTGCCAGGGGACCTAACAGCTGGGATGGTAGCCTGACCTCAACCCATCCATAAACTGTTCTGCTAGCATTTTATCTTCTTCCAGTACACTTGTCGGGTCTACCTGCTTTCAGGACCAGAGTGCCCCTTGTAAGCGTAAGACAAAGTCTCTGATGGTATCCTGCGGTCTCTGTTTGCACTGGTAGAACAGCATCCTCAGTTCAGACTGTTGAAGGGAAAAAAAGGTAGAAGTCTGCTCAGGAGCGCTAAGGAAGACAGTATAAAATATATTGAGGAAAAAGTTATCAAACCTTTGTTATTAATCCTCCTGCAAGGTCCACAACGCGTTTCGACAGTACATGTGAGCGTCTTCATCAGGTATTTGTTCAGACTCAGTTCAGACTGTGTGCGTTTTTTGAAAGCACCTTTGAGCTTGTCAAACACTTCAGCTGCAGAGTCCCTCTCAGTATCACTCCAAGACTCAACCTCCAGCTCCGCTGCGCCTGTTAATTGTCCCAGCACAACGGCAGCTCGCTGCTTCTCTATCACAGCATACATGTCCAGCAATGCGCACTTCTTTTGCTAAAAGGCTGCTAAGGTACCGAGCTTACCTTCATATGTTGGCAACCATTTTGCGGCAAGGCTATCAGCATTATCGGGGCCACTGCTCCGGGTGCTTCATTCCGGGCATCCCCTCTGTTAGGGACCTGTGCATCATCCGAGTCACTCATGATGGAGCCCCCCTAGTTAATCGCTGCCAGCCGGTGAGGTAAAAACAAACTTTTCCGGTCGTCAGCGGCTCTGCAGGGGGAGTCGAGCACCTCGGGTATTTCCGGAACTGGGAACAGCGCTTCGCTGATCTCTGGCAGAGTGAAGGCGCAGGGCTTATCTTCCCGCTCTTTTCCGCCCGCTCTGTGACGCAGTTCAATTTTCTGTGGCGGAGTAATGGCGGCCCGATTGTACAGTACATAAACAGTCAATAAAGTCCAATTCCAGGCACACAGTACCCGGTTTTACCGGGCACGGTGTCCTGTTCGTGACGCCAAACTGAGGCGGTCGACAGGGTAGGGGTACTCGGATCCCGGGACAGGAGACTGCTTCGATGGGGGATCACGGCTGGTCAGTTCCTGATTCCATGCCCTGGACCCTCAGTGGCGGGGGGGGGATGGTGATTAGGATGGGGGTAGTAGTGTCGTGACGCCACCTGTGGTTCCTGATAAAGATGGATACCAGCGCTACGGCCGGCCGCTGAGGTGATGGTGGTGCAGCTCAGTGTAGTACAGCTCCCCAAAGGTGGAGCTTTACCTCAGGGCAGCGAGTGTGATGAGGGGAGCGTAGTAGCGGCTTGCGGGGGACGCGGTGGGCAGCGTCGGGGAAGCAGACTCACACACAATAGTCTTTGTTTCGGTACCTTTTACTGATGTCCGGTAACAGGTACAGTCCAAGAGGGTTCCAGGTTTTTGGTGCAATTTGGGACTTTTCACCTTGAGAGATGTGAGGCCTCCTCTGCTACTGTGTACGGTGGTTTGGGGTAAGTCCTGCCTATAACTGAACTCGCCGCTTCCTTCCCTCTCAGGGCTTTACTCTTTAACCGACAATGAGGGCCTTCTGTGGGGTCCCTACACTCCTCTTGGGCCCCTGGTCCTGTGTTTGGTCAGGTTTGATTGTCTCTATTAAGTTAGTACCTCAGGGGAATAGATCCTCCTGGTTTATCCGGGCTTTTCCTACTTAAGTGTATGTTCTACAGGTCCGGACTCCGGTGTCCGGGTGAGCTAAAGGGATCCTAGATCTGGTCGCTTGTTATGACCTACTGCTCCTTCGACTGTCCCTCTCTCTGGGGTGCTCCACAGCGGGTCAGTCTCCCTTGGTTCTGGGCCTTGCTTTGCCCAGCAATCGTGTCTTTCCAGCACCTTCTCTAGGCTGCTTCACTGGACTTAACTGCTCTCTTCACTGCTCAGAGCAGACTAACTGACTCCTCCCCTCAGGCCTGGATCCTTATAAGGGAAGTTGCTTAAAGCAGCAAGTAGAGCTCCCCTTCCAGGTCTGGGTTGGAAGGTATTGTGTGCTGTGTGTACCAAAGTGTAAATCCCTCCTTGCACCGGATGGGTCCTGTGGCAATCCCCAGCAGGGGTGCCACAATAGTATTCTGGTATTTAGGTTGTGTATTATCTCCTCTAAACTGGGAGGGCAGCTCGCCAACCAATAAATACCTAGCTATGGTCTTCCTTGTCTGATAAAGTATCTTCGAAATGCCTAGCCATATTGGGAGAGAACCAACACTTTCACTCAGAAGTCCTAGTACACAATAACTTGATGTAATATCCAGTCTTGTTGGGAAAAAAACATGTATATTAGACTACTCACCTCCTAAGCCCGTTATTTGATTACGTGACCAAAACATGTGACACAGGTCTGCACCTACCTCCCCACAATGAGAGCACTTATTATCCATTCTGAGTTTCATTTTGAACAATACCTTTGAAGTTCAATCTATAGACTCTGTGGACAAGGAATAGCTGGTACCTTCTCTGGGTAGTGTTGATCGAGAGTATTTTTATGGACTCCAAAACACTTTCCCTTTCCTTTTGGGTGATTGGGCCTACATTCCTTTCCCACCGTATCTTAGTATTAGCCATGGGATCCCCCATAATACCTATCAGTAAAGAATTATACATATATTATATAGTGCCCTTTGTCCCTCCCTCTTGTAATATATGGTCGAGAACCGCACTGAGCTACACTGTTAGGCCCAGGGTGCTTTTCTAAAATGGCATTTTTAGTGGCAAAATATTTTTAATGCTTTATTTTAAGCTTTTTTTTTTTACAATGTTTTTACCGGTTGTCAACATACAGTAATATTGGCTTACAATTAGCGCCATATAGTAATTCTGGCCAACATTTTGTAATGATCCAGTCCTAGTGCCTTTCTTGCACTTACAGTTGAAACCAGAAATTTACATTCACTCTATAAAAAGACACATGACTTCCGGTTCCGGCGCCGCCATGCACGGACGGGTGTAGCAGAAGCTCCGGGACCCGCCGCAGCAATCCGGCCCCATCCAGCCTCCCCTTCAGCTCCCAGGACACATCCACAAGCAGGCAGGTGGTGAAGATCGCATGACGCCATACCGCCATCATGATGGACCGGTATGTCACCCGGAGGGTAGAGAACGGCCGGTCTCTCCCTCACCACTGTTACCCCTCGGGGGTCTGCCGCAGGGTTCCAGCGCCCTCTGCTGGAGTAGCGCTGCTCTTCTCCTCCCTTTCTGGGGCTACTGCTTGAGCACATGAAACTACATCTCCAAACCTGTTTCTGCTGGAGAGACTGCAGGGAGCATGCTCCTCCCCTCAGCCAATCACCATGCTTCTGTGTCCTGCCAATTAGGACTGCCCTGCTATGATATAAACTTCCTGTTTCCAGTCAGTCGGGGCCAGGGCAACTTCTCCCTAGTGGAGCTGCCATTTCTGGTCTTGTCAGGTCTTTCCTTATTTGGCTTGTTACCTGATTTCTGTGTGTTCCTTCCCACAGATTCCTGCCCTGCCGGCTCCTCGCTGACTTCCGTGTTCCTGGCCGGTTTCCCGGATCTCTTCCAAGCGGATAGCTGTCTCAAGCCTGGCTCCGGATTCCCCGTGTTCCTGGTTTCCGTTTCCGATCCTATACCCGGTTGCTGTATTGTTTCCCACGTTGCCTTGAGGGCGGTTTAACACCCGTGTCCGCTTCATCGGTCCCCCCGAGGTTGGTACCGGCGGTATCCCTGTATAGGGGTTAAGCGCTTCGGGGCCTCCTTCGGTAGTGTTCCGGTGCTGTGACCGTGTGGCCCTCCCCTGGGGCGTGGGTGTGTGTGTTGTTCAAATAAACCTGTTGACTCTACTATACTGGTCCGTCTCTCTGTCATCCCGGTATCAGCATCCGCACTACACGGTCCAGTGGGTCCACGTGTGGAGTCCGTCAGTAGGACGTGACAACCACGAGGCTGCGGCTGATGGCGCCCGCGCTGCGGGCGGGGGAGGAGAGCTGGAGAAGAACACACTAAGGGAGAAGTTGAGATAAGAGAGGTCACAACAGAGGAGGTGATGGCCACAGATAAGGGGCATGTAAGTGACTCACCCTGTGGGTCACAGGCAAGTGTATTGGACCAAGAGAGAGACCAGCAGCAGCAGCAGCTGCGGTCTCAGGGAGGCAGAGTATATGAGCAGCATGGAGGAACCCTGAGGGGAGAAGCACAAGGTGTAAAAACAGGAGGATGGCAGGAGTCACAACTTATTGATTATAAAGTATTGGCCAAAGAACTGGCCATACATCTGGCCGAGGATTTTAAGGCAGCTGTGGCTGATATGGTAGCTGCCTCGACCAAAGAACTTAAGATAAAAGTGGGATCTCAGGATTAGAGACTTAAAGAGACTGGAAACCAGAGTTGGAACTGCTGAGGATAGAATATTAGAATTAGAAGATCAAGTAATATCACTACAGCAACGTTCTGAGTATGCCCTAATTTTCGAAGTAGATCTCCCCAAAGCCTTGGGTCTGCAACACAGATGCAAGACGGAGCGTTCCCATAGAATTGGGCCTCCTAGAGAGAACATGAGTGCCACAAATGCGGCCATGGGAGGTACATCTCTCACTGAGACCTCAAACACCAAACCAAGGCATGCTATTGCCAAGTTCCTAAATCACAGGGACAAAGAAGAAATCCTCAGGGCGTACAAGGCCAGGAGACTCCCTTTGATGTTGCAAGGACAAAAGGTGCTGATCTTTGCGGACTACTCAATAGAAGTCTCCTGACGCAGAAGAGCTTTTAGCGAGGCGTGCTCCATGCTCTACAAAAAGAATGTGCGATTCCAGCTGAACTTCCCTGCCACCCGGAGGTTCAGATCTAGAGAGGGTGGAATGTTGACTTTCACAGACCCAGGGGAAGCTATGACTGCGATTTTAGACAACACCCGCTCACCAAGGGCTGCGATGCCCCCAATTGTTGCCATGGATAAAGCACCAGCACCGATGATGCCGGATATGAAGCATGGAGAGGATCGGGATTCGGTGAGATCATACAGGCTACGCTCAGATGACATGAACGACAGGGTGACGTCCAGAGGAGTGACTCCCAAGCAACAACGTCAGACAGGTCCCCGCTGGCATAAGAAGAAATAGAACTCAAGAGCTGCAACCGCGGAAGCAGCGGAGAATGTGTACCTGCCAGACTATTACTCTACAGACGAGAGACAGGGGGTACACTAGATGTACCTGCATCCTTCTGCTTTTTGGCCGAATCGCCCCCCCCCACCTAACATCACTTAGATCTCGCCGACATCTCGGCCCCCCTTACCCCTACCTTTTTTTTTTTTTTCTCTTTTCTTTTCAGGTAATCTGGTTCAGCTGCGGCAGGAGAGAGACACCATGTCGCCGACTACAAAACTACGATCCAGATGATTGTGCAAGTTATCTCCTTAACTGGATGTTAATAACCCTTGACATCTTTAAATAATTGCTTTTGGGGGGGGGGGGTAGTTGGCTTCTGAGATTATTAGTGAGGATGAGATGATTCTTCAACATTAATGCATATTGATAACCAATGTACTTATCCTCTGGTAACGCCATTCTTAATCTTGATGGTATTATATCTACAGTTGTTCTTGATAAAAGTTTGATTAAGGTAATATAGAGGTGGACAGCCTCGAGATAGAGTTGTTGAGGGGAGGGAGGTAGTGGGCCGAGGAAGGGAAGGAGAGGAAGTGTGATATCAGTTATTAATCAACAGCCGGTTGCTGTGGCGAGGTAAGGAACGGATATATGGGCCGTGTTGGAGGGAAGAAGAGAAGTCAGCTACTAGGACAGAGTGAGAGGAGTGGTGAGACTAATTTCATGGGAAGGGCATTTGGGGGTGGCAGGAAACCTAGAGACATCCTTAGCAATACATCAACAAATCAGTACGTTTATTGGATATTGGCCACTTTACATTGGTTCAGGTCATGGAAAGTACTACACGCATGGTTAATGCTACAATACTTATTAGTGATATCGGTCTGGGGAGGTTTAGATGGTTAGGTGGGTCTCCTGGAATGTGAAGGGTATGCGCTCCCCGGCAAAGCGCATGATGATTTTACGACATCTAAAAAGGCTCCGTACGGATATTGCCTTACTTCAGGAGACCCACCTGTTATCTGAAGACTTTTTTCGTCTCAAGAAATTGTGGGTGGGCGAGGTCTACGGGTCTGGTGCGGTGGAGAGAAAAGCAGGAGTTTTAATTCTAATTAATAAGTCCCTACCACATAAGATCCTATCCACACAAGTAGATGAGGAGGGTAGGCTTATCCAAATGACTATTCAGATCCAGAAAGACGTCTTTTCGATTTATAATATTTATGCACTAAATGTAAATCAGAAAACCTTTTTCCAAAAATTGCAAGCCAGACTCCTAATCGACCACGGACACAACAGAATAGTAGGAGGCGATTTTAATATGGTACTACGCACAGAGGAAGATAGGAGGCAAACATCGCCCTTAACGGGGATGTGTCGGGATACGGGGGATTTGAGAGCGGAGAGCTTCCTGGAATCCCTTTTTGCGGGTGTGACCATGAGCGATGCATGGAGGACCATGCACCCGCTTGATAGAGAGTTTACCCATTTTTCCCACCCGCATGGGTCTTGGTCAAGATTAGACATGTTCTTCACTTCACCCAATGTGCTACATAGGGTAACTGAAATCAAAATAGAGGACATGGTGATATCTGATCATAGCCCATTGGTGTTGGAATCCAAGGATGCGTATCAGAAAGGCACAGACTATTTGTGGAGGTTTCCTGACACGTTCACTAGAGACGAAAATTTTGTTTCCCTTCTTGGAGAATGGTGGTCAACCTTCTCAAGAGACAATGAAATTCATCGCTCTGACCCGGGCTTGTTCTCGGAAACAGCGAAATCAGTGTTAAGGGGACAGGTGATGGCTTACAGCATGGGGATAAAGAGAAAGGTAAAAGAACAATTTGTGGCGGCTAGTTTGGAGGTGAGGAACTCGTACTCTCGTTATAAAAGCACGATGGCAGACCCCGACAGGGAGACCTGGTTACAGGCTAAGGAAAACTTTGATATGTGGGCAAGACGGAGGGAAGACATATACAAAAATAGATTGGAACTAAATTTCCACAAATTTGGCGACAAAGCCGGGTGGTTGTTGGCACGGCTATCACGTGGCAGACAACTTTCTACCCCTATTCAAACTATAACTGATAGACGCGGCAATACTTGGACCAATCCTAAAGATATCACTAAGGCATTAGGAAAATTTTATGCATCCCTCTACTCAGATAGCGACTCTGATGCACCCGAAGGGACCGACTTGTTGCAAATGGTTAGTCTGCCGGGTCTGTCGGAAGAAGATAAACAATTTTTGAATAGCCCTGTCACTGTGGAAGAAATAGGGGTAGCCATCAAGAATATTAATCCTGGCAAAGCACCTGGCCCAGATGGCTACAACGGTGCATTCTTTAAAGCCCTTAGAGAACAGATCTCCCCTGTCTTACGAGACTTGTACAATGCGATACTCCAGGGAACCCCTATCCCAGATAGAATGAACTTGGCCTATATAAAACTTATTCCCAAACCAGGTAAGATACCGACAGATCCTGCAAGTTTTAGACCAATCTCATTGATAAACCAGGATCTAAAACTTCTCTCCAAGATAATGGCCGACAGACTAGCAATGGTAATGCCTAACTTGATACCTCCCCGTCAGGCGGTATTTATTAAAGGTAGATCGACTGCCACCAATATTAGAAGAATGATGCTGCTGCTAGATGTTATGGGAAAAAGAGTGGGGACGGAGAGGGGGGACCCAGCTGTGATCACTCTAGATGCAGAAAAAGCGTTTGATAATGTGCGGTGGTCATGGCTGGGAAGGGTCCTGGATTTGGTTGGGATGGTGGGACCCAGAGGTGTAACTAGGTCTTCTGGCACCCGGGGCAAAGATTTATTTTGGCGCCCCCCCCCCGCTATAGATATATATATATATATATATATATATATATATATATACACATACAGAGTGTCTCTCATACACACAGTATATACGCTTCATAGTGTGAGCCTGCCTGGTGTATGCATCTATATACATATATATATATGTATATCTATATATACCTCAGGTATATATGTATACATCAGGCAGGCACGCTATGAGGTATATATATGTATACATCACCAGGCAGGCACACACTATGAGGTATAATACCTCATAGTGTGTGCCTGCGCCTGATGTATACATATTTATATATACACCTCATACTCCCAGCCCCCCCCCCTAAAGTTACTTTATTACTTGTAGAGTAGTAGCCTTGGCGTAGCTATTCAGGTCGGATCGGACTCAGAGGAGGCAGGCCGCAGGCAGGCAGGCTGCAGCAGCTCGGAGCTCCTCTTCTTCTCTCTGTGCCACTGTGCGGGTGTGCGGTGCGCCGGGTGACGTCAGCCGCAGCGCGACGTGACCCGGGGGTGGGAACTGCTGCCCTGCTGCAAGGGGGCAGATCAGCAGCAAAGGTTGTGCATAGTGCACACACAGCGCCGCGGCCGCCCGTGCACTGCACAATATGCAGGGCGGCGCGGAGGAGATTAGCTCCGTCACTGCAGTGCCACCGCGTGAACGCTGCCGGACGCCTGGTCACCTGATGATGGCGCCGGCGCCCCTGCAGTGACTTGCGCCCGGTGCAAAAGGTCCGGCTGCCCCCCCCTAGATACGCCCCTGGTGGGACCGTTTAGGCAATATCTTCAATCTCTGTATAGCAGACCAAAGGCCTGCATTAGCACCCCTGGCTACCTGTCGGATTCCTTTTTCTTGCAGAAGGGGACGAGACAGGGCTGCCCGCTGTCCCCCCATCTCTTTATTCTGGCCATAGAGCCTTTGGCTCTATATCTGGAAAACGGCAGTGTTTATGAGGGTTTTAAGGTAGGGGCTAGAGAGGTTAGGCTGTCGCTTTTTGCAGACGATATTGTCCTATACGTCCAGAACCCTGAAAGAGACCTTCCTCGTATTCTAGCAGACATTGAAATTCTGGGCAAACACTCAGGCTTTTGCCTGAATAAAGGTAAGTGCGAGATCATGTTCATTAATCCTAAAAGCAAGCTCTCGCAAAGGCCGCAATTTTGTGATCTACCAGTTGCCAAAGACAGTATGAAATATTTGGGTATCCAGCTGGCGAGATACCCTGGACAGACATATAAACTTAACTTCACCCCGATTATTTTGAAAATAGAGAAAGAACTGGCGGGATGGGCTGGTTTGCCACTCTCTCTGATGGGGAGATGTCATCTGCTTAAGATGGTCAGTTTTACGAGACTATTATACCCACTCCAATGTATCCCCATGCTGCTAAAACATACAGATTTAGTTAAAATAAACAAAGCCTTTTCAAAATTCTTATGGAAGGGAAAAAAACCTAGGTTGGCTTTTGGTGTTTTGATGCAGTCGAAGCAGGAGGGAGGCCTACAACTCCCAGATATCCGTGGCTATAATTTGGCATGTATTTTACGTAATGTTCTTGACTGGATCAGAGGCACCAACAGATACTCGGATGTCACTCTGGAGGGAGAGTTTGCTAAACCCTGGGATTTATCAGCTTTGCTGCATTCACCACTGTCCTGTCTGCCTGGGGCCCTCAAAGGCACTGTTATCTATAGAAATACGATCATGGCATGGAAGGGGGTGAGAAGAAAATTAAATTTATCCTGGAAAATCTCAAAAATACTCAACCCTTGGAGATGCCCGGCCTTCCCGTTGGGTCGTGAAAACCGGCTCTTTGAAGCTTGGCGGGAGAAAGGCATTAGAACTATGGGTGACCTTATAAAAGCAGGAGAAGGGAGGTGAATGACCGAGAATGAGGTCCTGACTATCTATGACCTTCCTCGATTCCAAGCCATGCAATACCGTCAGATACACCACGATCTCCTCTCTAGGTTACCTTGAGACTCCTAAACGAGGCTCCACAGACTCTATTTACATATTCAAAATTCCCAAGGGGCAATGGGCCTAGGAATTCACTGTGTTGAGCGCTTTAGCCGGCTGCCCGCAGTGTTTTCTTGAACTGGTCTCCCTGAGATCAGTGAATACTTTAGATCAGTGGTCTCAAACTTGGCTGGGCTGGTGGGCCGCACGTAGAAAAAAATTGATATCGGGGGGCCGCATTGCTTGTAGGACTAAGGCACCGTTACACGTCGCAACATTGCATGCAATTTCACTGGCAATTTGCTGGTTGCAGTGAAATCATGGACACATTGTTCTATTTTGTTGCTGTGTACAAATAGAACAATGTGTCCATGATTTCACTGCAACCAGCAAATTGCCTGTGAAACTGCATGCAATGTTGCGACGTGTAACGGTACCCTTAATACCAGAATTTTTTGCTCAATCTAGTAAAGTACAAATACTGATCTTCTTGTAGGAATGTCACAATACTGGTCCCCATTGTATATTAATTTCCCCATCCTGGTCCCCTTCTTGAAGTAATGTCCCCATCCTGGTCCCCTTCTTGAAGTAATGTTCCTCACTGGTCCCTACGTGTAGTAATGTTCCCATCCTATATTAATGACCCCCATCCTGGTCCTCATCATGTAGTAATGTCCCATCCTGATCCCCTTCTTGTAGTAATATCCCCATCTTGTAGTAATGTCCCCATCCTGGTCCTCCTCTTGTAGTAATGCCCCCACCCTGGTCTCCATCTTGTAGTAATGTTCCTCCCTGGTCCATATGTGTAGTAATGCCCAATCCTCGTCCCCATCCTATATTAATGTCTCCCATCCTGGTCCTCATTTTGTAGTAATGTCCCCATCTTTTAGTAATGTTCCCTCTCTTGTCATCTTATAGTAATGACTCCATCCCAACGCCTTTTTGTAGAGATGTCCCCACAACCTGGTCTCTGTTCTTTTTGTTCTCTCACTCACACACACACTCACACATATACACACCCGCACACTCACACATATGCACACACACACACACTCACATACACACTCACACATACATCCTCAGACATATTCATACAAACACATACACACTCACACATTGACACACTTACATAGGGCCATATTTGGAGTTCCTGCCGCCCTGGGAACTTTCAGCGGTCACGTTCCACCTCCCCCCCCCCCATGCTGCTATCTTCGGCTGTAACAGCGCCTTACCTGACTCCACTCTTCTCATCCCGGCAGCTTCTTCCTCTGTGGCTCCCGGTCTTCGGCTTGCTGGCACCAGCCAGCACCCAGCACCAGCCTGCAGCCGGCAGCTGCCAGCACCCAGCATTAAGTGGCACCTGGCAGCCGCCAGCACCCAGCGACCTCGAGCACCTGGCAGCCTTGGTCCCCATCTTGTAGTTATGGTCGCCATCCTTGACTCTATCTTGTACTGATCTTCCCCATCCTCGACCTTATCTTGTTGTAATGTCCTGATCTTGGTCCCCTTCTTGTAGTAATGTCTCCATCTTGCTCACCTTCTTGTCCCAATGTCGCTATCAGGGTCCTCATCTTGTAGTAATGCCCCCATCCTGGTCCCCATCTTGTAGTAATTCCCTCATCCTGGTCACTGTTTTGTAGTAATGTCCCTATCCTAGTCCCCTTTTTGTAGAAACGTGCCCATCCTGGTCCCCTACTTGTAGTATTGCCATGCATTGTGGTTCCCTTCTTGTAGTAATGTTCCCCATTGTAATCCCCATCTTATAGCAATGTCTCCCATCTAGTGGTAATATCCTCATCGTGGTTACCTTGTAGTTAGATCCCCATCCTGGTTCCCTTCTTGTAGTAATGTTCCCCATTCTAGTCACTATCTTGGAGTAATGTTCCCATTCTGGTCCCCTTTTTGTAGTAATGTCTCCATCCTAGTCTTCTTCTTGTTGTAATGTCTCCATCCTTGTCCCCTTCTATAATTTGTGTCCCCATCCTTGTCCCCATCTTGTATCAACATCCCCTTCTTGTAGAAATGTCTCCATCTTGGTCCCCTTCTTGTTGTAATGTCCCCATCCTGGTCCTCTTGTTGTATTAACGTCCCCATCTTGTAGTAATATCTTCATCCGGTCCCCTTCTTGTATTATTGTCTACATCCTGATCCCTGTCCTGTAGAAATGTCCCATTCTTCACATACACATAAAAAAAGATTCTAAGATTCTTCTCACCTGTCCTTGTTACCTTGTCGTATTCTTTTCTGCACATGTGCCCGCAGGTACCATACACCCCATGACATTCGCAACCTGGTCCAGGTCAGCCATTGGACAATCAGAGGCCAGCAGCTGATGTTGGCGTGCTGAGGCGGATTCAACTGAAATAAAGCTCTGAACTCGGCAGCCCCCTTGACCAGGCCACAAAAGTCAATTGATCTACAGTGCCTGTGGGCTCTATAAAGCAGTCTCTGGGACCACGTGTTTGAGACCCCTGACAAAGAGTTATAGTTGTGTAATGGTTTCAAAATGGGTATCTACATAAGTAGTTTTAATCTTATTGCTGATATATGCACATGTAAAGCAGTTTCATAGCTGTTTTACTATAGCTTTATTCCATACTTCTTGATTAATAAATTAAAAAAATCCATTGTGGTCTGATTTTTGTTTCTGAAATAAATCTTTAAAAACTTGATCAGATGCTGTACTATGCTCTCAGTTCATTTGATCTTGTGGTGCAGTAGCTCTGCAGCTTTCCATTATTGACTAACACAAGTGACAGCGCCATTTGTCACAAAAATACACTCCTCAAACAGAAGACCTGCATTGCACTTTTCTTCTGACACTAATGAATTTGTGACTGAGAAACTGATAGCCCCTCAATGTGACAGCAGCCATCATTTATTTGTACAAAAGACTTCAATAAATCATCCAGGTTCTGCCTTAGGCCCTGGGATAATTAGTAACACTCGGCTGAGGATATTCACTGGCACTGGGCTGATAATAATTGGGAACTGGCAGATTGGAAATACACAGGCAAGTGATAGAGGAAAGCGAGCCACTCGAATAATCAGAGACCACGAGAAACTAAGAGGAACTAATTTGCCTAAAGTATCTGCCGCAAGTTTAATAAATGTCTGCTTTAAACCCCAAAGGAACAAGGGCATATCTGTCACTCTTTATCAGTTACCAAACCTCATCTGATCAATTAACAGACTAGTTTTTATTATAATTTACAGTTGCCAAATAAAGGTTACTACATAGCTATCAGCAACTTAATGGAAAAATTAGCCTCAGTATGCGCTGATTCATTACTCAAAGTTTTAGGAAAACTGGGGGACAATTATTGTCTCCCATTAAATGTATCCTGATTGATGAAGATAACTATTTGCTTTTAATTATAGAGTATTCTTAAGCCTCCATCTCAGCAGCATTCACATCTTTATAATTAAAATCCCTGCCTAATCCTGTCTAATGTTATTCACTTAACTCAATTAAAAAAAATATAGGTATTTATAAAGTAAATTAAAAAGCCAAGAAGCCATCGCTGCCTATGGTCAGCATGCAGTACAAAAAGTGCATGTGCACATATTAATTTCTAATCGTACTTTCAAATTGAGATATTTAGCAAACAATTGATCAATTCTTTGAGCCACCCTGCCACGTCATGGCAATTTCAAATAGGGCGATTCTACTCTATGTTTTTATATATATCTTGTGCCACTATGGCACCCTAAATACATTAAAACCAGTTCCATTTTGATGCAAAACATACCTGAAACATTTTTGAATCACTCCCATGGAGCAGAAAGGCAAGTGCAGATTAAGGCAGACCAGGTCTGGACATGTGCAGCAAATGCACAGACATCCAGACATTATCATATCTGACCCCCACACTGCCAAACCAGCAGACCATGAATAACAAGCTACGCAACAAGACACTGCACAGCCCCCTCTACGCCCCACGTAGGGTGAATATTTACAGGAGCTCCAAAGAACAATCTTGGAGGAGCAGCAGGAAAGAAAGAGACCGTCAACAGAGCGGGAATAGTAGGTCACATAACTGTACAACCTATTCTAGGAACAATGAGGATTGGCATTGATCAGTCAAACTATTACAGGTCACAAGAAACATTGAATGTTTCCTGGAAACAAAATAACAAGACACTAATCATCCACACTAAAGACGTAATTACAAGAAGTGTATCATCACTAGTACAACTAAAACACAGGGAATATATTTAAAATAGGCCAGCAAAAGAGAGAACGAGGGCACCACCATTCAGGGGGAAACTTCATTAGGGCGGTCTGACCCCTGCCTATATAAGGTTGGAGCACGCACCACCAGCTACCAGTGACCCGTTGAAGGGCAGCACCCCGAAACGGTGCCGTCGTCACCCGGTCCCCCTCCCTGTACCTTGTACCAACTACCCCAATAAAGGACACCGCTTACAGCAACCTTGGTGAGTGCCGCTCTTTCTTCCTTTTCTCTTTAATATATTTAAATTACAGTGTTGCAATTTCAGGTCAGAGAAACAAGAAGGGAACTTTCGAAAGTAGAAGGAGAAAGTTATATAAGAGAATAAAGGTAACCATCCATAGAGATTACAATTAAAGAACACTAAGTAGAAGCCAAGTCTAGCAGTATATAAACCACAAATTCATTTATATTACAGACAGAGCCCCAATCAAGAACAGTACTTGAAGAATCCATCTCTAGAGCATCAGCTCTTATTTATTTATTTATTTATCATTTTATTATATTTTTAACCTTCACAGAAAATCAATAAACATTCCAAAGAAGGGTTGTACCAAGGATATGTATTGTGAGTAAAGGCCCTGTCTCACATAACGATCGCTCCAGCGATCCCGACAGCGATAACGACCTGCCGGGATCGCTGGAGCGTCGTTACCTGATCGCTGGGGAGCTGTCAAACAGGCAGATCTCCCCAGCGATCAGGGACCTGGGAGCCACCTCCCACATCGCTGGAAGCGATGTTACCAGTGTCCTCCCTGCTTAGCGCTGCCTGTAAGCAGGGAGGACGCTGGTAACTATGATAAACTGCAGGTGTCCAGGATGACGACAGTATCCCAAAGATTCTCATAGCTGCTCTGATCAAGACTAGACCTGAACAGGGTAGATGAGACATACTGATCTGAACTTACTGGATTCTTTCACTGGACAAAGTGAAAGAGAAATGGTGAGAGTGGATGACAAAGCTGAGGATCTTTAAACTCTTGTAAGCAACCAGCTGTGATTTTGGTCTGTTTATAAGGCATGTTTGAGATGTTAGTAAACTCATCCTTCTGTTGATGGTCCACTAGCTGGGAATTGAAGAAGGCCTACAGTAACCAGTTATCTAAATAGGGTTCTATGTAGATTTCTTTAAGTCTGAGAGCAGCCATGAATATTTGGTGAATACCTTTGAGGCTACAGAGATCCCAAAGGGAAGATAGGTGAATAGGAAGTGGTGTAACTGGAATTCCTCCATGATGGCTACCCGAAGGAACCTGCAATGTGCTGGGTAATAAAGACATGCAGATAGAATGCTGAAGATCATCTATTATATAATTGCCGTAGCGACTTCCGTCGCGTCCAGGGCTACTTCCGTGGCTTTGTTCGCGTGGCTTGGCACTTTCTCTGGGGCTCTGTTCGTGGCCGCGTAGCGGCCCCGCGCCCCGCGAACAAAGCCACCAACAGAGCCCACCAACATGCCCCCACCTCTACCCCGCCATCCCGAGCATGGGCTGTAGTGTACACCGCTATGGTATACTACAGCCCCATGCCCAGCCGCCTGTCCGCCCCGCTCCCCTCGCCGCCGGCATGGGGCTGTAGTGTACACCGCTATGGTATACTACAGCCCCATGCCCAGCCGCCAGTCCGCCCCGCTCCCCTCACCGCCGCCACACCGCGCTCGCTACCCCGCTCTGGCCGCCTGAACCCCGCGGCGGCGAGGGGAGGCAGACGGGGCAGAAGAGAGGGGTTTCTCCGGAGCACTGTGTCACCAGGCAGTGACAGCAGCGGCTCCGGAGCAACCCCTCTCTTCTGCCCCGTCTGCCTCCCCTCGCCGCCCCGCCACCCCACCGTACACTGCTCCGGAGCCACCCTTACCCCCCCCCCCCGCCGCTACCAACCACCCCGCCACCTACTACCCTCCGCCACCCCCCCGCCACCTACTACCCTCCGCCACCACCTAAGCCCCTGCCGCCCCCAAAGCACCCGCCGCCGTCGATCACTTACATGCCTTCTAATTCATCTGATCATCCGTCCGATCCAGGAGTCCTCCGTCCGGCCCAGGCGTCCTCTTCGTCCAGTCCGGTCCAGAAGTCCTCTGTCCGGCCCAGCCTCACTTCCCATAGAGATAGAATGGACAATTTTTCGTCCATTATATCTCTATGGGAAGTGAGGCGCTATTCTGATTGGTCGCCGCCAACACACAGCGACCAATCAGAATAGCGCCTCACTTCCCATAGACAATAATAGCGGTGTTTCAAGCGAACTATAGCCGGGCCCTTGGTTCTATTTTCGGCCACGGGTCTCGGCTTTCGTCGGCTATCTATCTATGTATCTATTTCTTTCTATCTATCTATCTATCTATCTATCTATTTCTATCTATGTATCTATTTCTATCTATCTATTTTCTATCTATTTCTATCTATCTATCTATTTCTATCTATCTATCTATCTATGTATCTATTTCTATGTATCTATCTATCTATCTATTTCTATGTATCTATCTGATAGATAGATACATAGATAGATAGATAGAAATAGATAGATAGATAGATAGATAGATAGAAATAGATAGATAGAAATACATAGATAGAAATAGATAGATAGATAGATAGATAGATAGAAATAGATAGATAGATAGATAGATAGATAGATAGATAGATAGATAGATAGATAGATAGAAATAGATACATAGATAGATAGCCGACGAAAGCCGAGACCCGTGGCCGAAAATAGAACCAAGGCCCCGGCTATAGTTCGCTTGAAACACCGCTATTATTGTCTATGGGAAGTGAGGCGCTATTCTGATTGGTCGCCGGCAGCACACAGCGACCAATCAGAATAGCGCCTCACTTTCAGCGGTAAATTTGAAACTCAAAGTCGTTCATTATATGTCTATGAGAAGTGAGGCGCTATTCTGATTGGTCGCCGTCAGCACACAGCGACCAATCAGAAGAGGGCCTCACTTCCCATAGAGATACATAGCAGTGTTTCGGCGAATTTATGGCCGGGCCCCTGGTTCTATTTTCGGCCACGGGGCTCGGCTCTGGTCGGTCGTTCCACGGGGCCGGAGACTCGCAATGGCCGCTTCGCGGCGATTGCTCGTGCATCAGCAACAGCTTGCAATGATTGCGAGCCATTGCTAAGCCGTGAGCAATCACCGCGAAGCGAGTCTCCGGCCCCGTGGAACGACCGATCACAGCCGAGCCCCGTGGCCGAAAATAGAACCAGGGGCCCGGCCATAAATTCGCCGAAACACCGCTATGTATCTCTATGGGAAGTGAGGCCCTCTTCTGATTGGTCGCTGTGTGCTGACGGCGACCAATCAGAATAGCGCCTCACTTCCCATAGAGAATAATAGCGGTGTTTCATCTAATTTATGGCCGGGCCCCTAGTTCTATTTTCGGCCACGGGGCTCGGCTGTGGTCGGTGGTTCTACGGGGGCGGAGACTCGCAATGGCTGCTTCCTATCTATCTATCTATGTATCTATATCTATCTATCTATCTATCTATCTATTTCTATCTCTCTCTCTATCTATCTATCTATTTTTTTCTATCTATCTATATCTATCTATTTCTATCTATCTATCTATCTATTTCTATCTATCTATGTATCTATTTCTATCTATCTATCTATCTATCTACTATCTATCTATCTATCTATCTATTTCTATCTATCTATCTATCTATCTATGTATCTATCAAATTCTAGAATCCCGATGCAATCGCATCGGGCTCACAGCTAGTTAGTGAATAACCAGTCGTCTTTCAGCCCAAGTGATGGTACTGATCGAGTGGTCTTCATTCTGAACTATTTCTTTACCAAGAAAGTGAGATCCATTACTAGAAGTCATCTCTCTCCAGACTGGGGACTGGAGACAGAGGGAAGCGCACTCCTAGCCTTCCTTGATGAAATGGCACCTCTTCTAATACCCCTTTCTGTAGGAATACTTTTACTAGATTCCATACTATCATATTCCCGCCCTGATTCGCCACCAGAGCTTTAAGGATATTTTACAGTTGGAACTGAACAAACTTAAAGGCTGATATTGTGAACTTCAAAAATTCACAGTCACCAGCCTATTATTTAATCCACAGCACCCTTCTGGAAGCGTTTCTAGTGACCAGAGATTTGGAGGACCCTTTTAGTGTAACAATCGAGGCATGACATGAAAATTCATTATGTCTTATCGTGCGACCAGGGGCATAACTACAATATATGCAGGGTTGCAATCCATATCCTCAAGACCCTGGCTACTGGCAATGACGTTAAAGCCACCTTAACAGCTGGGGCGTCCTCCACATCACTCTTCTTGAGGAGAGAATCTGCTTTTCTGACTACAGGGTCTGTTAAGGAGGAATGACTCCTCTGTATGAAAAAGTGACTTTTTTTTCTTTTGGATATCCTGGCTACAGCCAGATCTACCTAGGGACGGTGTTTCCAGACCTGAACTTGTGAAGGATCAACCCTACAGACAGTCCTGAGTCTGGCTCCTAGATCCAGGATCTTCTCAGGTCCAGACCACTCATACTGCACATATTCATACAGCAGCAGGTGCGCTGAAAATGCTTTCTAGCATAATCTCTGCTTTGTTTTTTCTTTTTTTTTTTTTTTGCTGTCTTTACTATGGAGGAAACATGAGCCCTTATTTAATAGAGATAGATCGGCCATGGAGAATCTGAAGAGATCTTACTGCTGGGCTGCACAGATAAAAAAGACGTCCATGTTTGAAGAGAAGTTCCTTATGGTGACTGACTGGACTTCTATAGACAAACCCCTTTAACCCCTGGAACATGGCTGACATCTTCCCGTTAACCAATTTAGGTGGGCTGCAGCCTCTGATTGCAGAGCAGGATCCATCTGTGGAGTTATACAGGAGGACATACATCCTGCAGCCATTAATCAGAGAACAGGTGAGTGCAAGTGAAGCAATGCATCTGCCTGGATTTTCTTTTCCTTTTCTGAGGTACAGCCATATGAAAGGAAAGGAGAAATTGCAACAATAATGTCTATAGGGGTAATCTGACACAGGAGAGCACTAAAACTTTAGATTGCAGATAGTTCAGCAGCTTAGGAAAAGTGCCTAGACTTGAACGCAGTGCCAGTTTTATTTATTTATTCTTATAAACCGGCCCACACGATGACATCACCTGCCAGTGTTAGTCAGTGAAAAAGTGCACTCGCGTGAAGCAAGCGGAGCGTGCATAGAGTATGCAGTGGTCAACCTCAGCACCTAGAATGCTGCCAACTCTCCTCAATGGCACATGTAAGAAAAGTATAGTGGGGACTTCACGATTGGTGGAATAAGACTGTCTTCTCATTGGCTCAATCTCAAGCCTCATATAAAATATCTCTAATAGTATTGCAGTCCTGGCAAGGGAGACACACATACTGATTGACAAAGCAATACAATGGAATGTTGGTAGGATTAAGGTCTGTCAAGGGAGAGCCACAGACAGATGGTTTACCTAGCACCTAGCAGGATGCATTTATTTTGCAATCCATGACATTAAACAATGGTGGCTGAGGCCATTTACATAGTCAACAATCCACATGGTAATACAATGGCATTCTAACAGAATTAAGTTCCTCTGACCTTAGGGTACCATCACACTTGGCGACGCACCAGCGATCCTGACAACGATCCGACCTGGTAGGGATCACTGGTGCATCGCTATGTGATCACTGGTGAGATGTCAAACAGCCAGATCTAACCGGCGACGCAGCAACGATACAGCGGTCGTTGGGACCCTGTCACTCTCAGGCATAGTGTTGAGATCGTTGGTCGTTGTCCCTGTCAAACACAGCGATGCATGCTGCCCACTGGGAGCACCATGACCAAAAAATGGTCCAGAACGGTTTGTAACAATCAGCGATCTCACAGCAGGGGTCTGATCGCTGCTACGTGTCACACAAAGCGAGATCGCTGTTGAGGTCGCTGTTGCGTCACAAAACTTGTGACTCAGCAGCGATCTCACTTAGTGTGACGGGGGCTTTACAGAGGAGAGATAATTGCACTACATACTTCAACATCACCAAACATCTGAAGCACAAAAAACATAGTCAAACAAATGTGAAAAAAATACTCTGTTGTAAAGAAAAACATTAAAAAGCAAGTGCTGGTAAAAAAGTCGCAAAAACAGGGTATTTAGTTGATACGTTTTTTGCAAAAAATGTATGCTAAGCTGCTCTACCTCTCCACGGTAACCCTTGTCAGAGCAGTCCCTATCTGATGTATTCAAAAAACCTGACCATGTGTATTAGTACCTACATGAGCAGGGACCAGACAGGTCCAAGGTCTGACAAGGACTAAATGCAGAAAACAGCTTTTCATGTGCAGGGCTCATGGGGGAAGGGCGGAGACTTCCCCTATTTTGCAGGGGCAAGAAACACAATATGCAAAAAACTAAATAATGAGCCATGCACACAGTGAACGTGTCTGTAGGACAGTGTTCACACCACCAAAAGACTGAAGCACAAAAAACAGTCAAACAAACGTGAAAAAATACTCTGTTGTAAAGAAAAACATTAAAAAGCAAGTGCTGGTTAAAAAGTTGTAACAACAGGGTATTTAATTGATAGGGGAAGTCTCTCTACTTAAATACACTGTTTTTACTACTTTTTTACCAGCACTTGCTTTTTAATGCTTTTCTTTACAACAGAGTATTTTTTCACGTTTGTTTGACTATGTTTTTTGTGCTTCAGTCTTTTGGTGGTGTGAACGCTGTCCTACAGACACGTTCACTGTGTGCATGGCTCATTATTTAGTTTTTTATCAGCAAACAAAACATGTAGAAACCATGGGTAAACAAAATACAAAATACTGTCTGGCTAGATTTTAAGAACTTGACCCATGCTATGGAAAGAGTCCATTTCGTCACAGGTGGCAGTGCTGATTTTTGTCTTGATAAAACACAGTGGACCTACACCAGCAGATGACATGGCTCCCCAAACCATCACTGATTGGGGAACTTCACACTAGACCTCAAGCAGCTTGGATTGTGTGTGTCTCCATTCTTCCTCCAGACTATGGGACCGCGATTTTCAAATGAAATGCAATATATACTTTCATCTGAAAACAACACCTTGGACCACTGAGCAACAGTACAGCTCTTTTTCTCCTTGGCCCCGGTAAGATGTTTCATGCGTTGTCTATTGGCCATGAGTGGTTTAACACAAGGAATGCGACAGTTGTAGCCCATGTTCTGGATACGTCTGTGTCTGGTGGCTCTTGAAGCACTGACTCCAGCAGCAGCCTACTGCTTGTGAATATCCCCCACATTTTTGAATGGCCTTTTCTTAACAATCCTTTCAAGGCTGCAGTTACCCCAGTTGCCTGTGTACCTTTTTCTACCACACTTTTTCCTTCCACTCAACCTTCCATTAATATAATTGACTACAGCACTCTGTGAACAGCCAGCTTCTTTAGCAATGACTTTTTGTGGCTTACCCTCCTTGTGGAGTGTGTCATTGACTGCCTTCTGGACATCTGTCAAGTCAGCAGTCTTCCCATGATTGTGTAGCCAACTAAACCAGACTAAGGGACTATTTAAAATGCTTAGTAAGCCTTTGCAGGTGTTTTATGTTAATTATTCTATTTTTTCTGAGATAATGTCTTTTGAGTTTTCATTAGCTGTAATGCCATAATCAACATTAACATAAATAAACAATTGAAAAAGATCACCCTGTTTGTAATGACTCTACATATTATATGCGCATATGCATTTCACTTTTTGTATTGAACTACTTAAATACTTTGTCACTCTGTGACGTCACCACGAGCGAAGCATTGGCCGCTTAGCGGCCAATGCGAGTCGTTTGCTTGCGCGAGCAATGGCCGCGAAGCGGCCATTGCGAGTCGCTGGCCGAAAATAGAACCAGAGGCTCGGCCACAAAGCTAGCGATTTACCGCTCAGGCAGCGACTCGCAATGCGAGCAATGGCCGCGAAGCGGCCATTGTGAGTCGCTGGCCGAAAATAGAACCAGAGGCTCGGCCACAAAGCTAGCGATTTACCGCTCAGCCAGCGACTCGCAATGGCCGTGAATCGCAGCGAGCAAAAGTCCACACCCCCCCCAAAAAGTATTCACACACCCCCAAAAAGTCCTCACACCCCCCAAAAGTATTCCAACCCCCCCAAAAAGTCCTCAACCCCCCCCAAAAAGTATTCACACACCCCCAAAAGTATTCACACCCCCAAAAAAGTATTCACACCCCCCAAAAAGTCCTCACACCCCCCCAAAAAGTATTCACACACCCCCAAAAAGTATTCACACCCCCCCAAAAAAGTATTCACAACCCCCCCAAAAAGTATTCACACCCCCCAAAAAGTCTCACACCCCTCCAAAAAGTATTCACACACCCCCAAAAAGTATTCACAACCCCCCCAAAAAGTATTCACACACCCCCAAAAAGTCCTCACACCCCCCAAAAAGTATTCACACACCCCCAAAAAGTCTCACACACCTCCAAAAAGTATTCACACCCCCCCAAAAAGTATTCACACGCCCCCAAAAAGTATTCACACACCCCCAAAAAGTCCTCCACACCCCCCCCAAAAAGTATTCACACACACCCAAAAAGTCCTCACACACCTCCAAAAAGTATTCACACCCCCCCCAAAAAGTATTCACACGCCCCCAAAAAGTATTCACACACCCCCAAAAAGTCCTCACACCCCCCCAAAAAGAATTCACACCCCCCCAAAAAGTATTCACCCCCCCAAAAAAAGTATTCACACACCCCCAAAAAGTATTCACACCCCCCAAAAAAGTATTCACACCCCCCCAAAAAGTATTCACACCCCCCCAAAAAGTCCTCACACCCCCCAAAAAGTATTCACACTCCC
Organism: Allobates femoralis; assembly: GCA_033576535.1. Lineage (NCBI taxonomy): Eukaryota > Metazoa > Chordata > Amphibia > Anura > Aromobatidae > Allobates > Allobates femoralis. The sequence continues at coordinate 467,982,988 of JARQOC010000004.1, forward strand.
CCAAAAAGTATTCCACACCCCCAAAAAGTATTCACACCCCCCCAAAAAGTATTCACACCCCCCAAAAAAGTATTCACACCCCCCAAAAAGTCCTCACACACCCCAAAAAGTATTCACACACCCCCAAAAAGTCCTCACACACCCCCCCAAAAAGTATTCACACACACCCCCAAAAAGTCCTCTCACCCCCCAAAAAGTCCTCACACCCCCCCAAAAAGTATTCACACCCCCCAAAAGTATTCACACACCCCAAAGTTTACCCCCCAAAAGTCACCCCAAGTTTCCCCCAAAACCCCCCCAAAAGTTCCCCCCAAAGTCCCAACCCCCCCAAAAACCCAAAGTATACCCCAAAAGTACCCCAAAGTTTCACCCCCCCAAAGTACTCCTCACACCCCCCAAAAAAGTATTCACAACCCCCCCAAAAAGTATTCACACCCCCCCAAAAAGTATTCACACACCCCCCAAAAAGTATTCACACCCCCCCCAAAAAGTATTCACACCCCCCAAAAAGTATTCACACCCCCCCAAAAAGTCCACACCCCCAAAAAGTATTCACACCCCCCCAAAAAGTATTCACCACCCCCAAAAAGTCCTCACACCCCCCCAAAAAGTATTCACACACCCCCAAAAAGTTTCACACCCCCCCAAAAAGTCTCACACCCCCCCAAAAAGTTCACACACCCCCCAAAAAGTCCTCACACCCCCCCAAAAAGTATTCCACACACCCCCCAAAAAGTCCTTACACCCCCCCCAAAAAGTCATCACCCCCCCCAAAAAGTCTCACAACACCCCCCAAAAAGTATCACCCCCCCCAAAAAGTATTCCACCCCCCAAAAAGTCCTCACACACCCCCAAAAAGTCCACACCCCCCCAAAAAGTTTCACAACCCCCCCAAAAAGTATCACCCCCCCCAAAAAGTCTCACACCCCCCAAAAGTATTCACACCCCCCAAAAAGTCCACCCCAACCACACCCCCCAAAAAGTATTCACACCCCCCAAAAAGTCCATCCCCCCCAAAAAGTCTCAACACCCCCCAAAAAGTATTCACACCCCCCCAAAAAGTCCACCACCCCAAAAAGTATCACACCCCCCCAAAAAGTCTCAACAACCCCAAAAAGTATTCACCCCCCCAAAAAGTCCTCACACCCCCCCCAAAAAGTCTCACACCCCCCCCAAAAAGTCCATTCACACCCCCCCAAAAAGTATTCACACACCCCCCAAAATGTCCATCACACCCCCCCAAAGATTCACATCCCCAAAAGTATTACAACCCCCCCCAAAAGTTCACACCCCCCAAAAATCCTCACACCCCCCAAAAAGTATTCACACCCCCCAAAAAGTTTCACACCCCCCAAAAAGTCCATCACACCCCCCAAATCCACCCCCCAAAAAGTCCACCCCCCCCCCCCACAAAAGTCCCACAACCCCAAAAGTCCACCCCCCCCCAAAAAGTCCACACAACCCCCCAAAAAGTCCTCACACACACCCCCCCACAAATGTCCACACAGCCCCCCCCACAATGTCCAAACAGCCCCCCCACCATGTCCAAACAGCCCCCCCCACAATGTCCACACAGCCCCCCCCACAATGTCCAAACAGCCTCCCCCCCACAATGTCCACACAGCCCCCCCTACAATGTCCACACAACCCCCCCCCACAATGTCCACACAGCACCCCCCACAAATGTCCACACAGCACCACCCCACAATGTCCAAACAGCCCCCCCCCACAATGTCCAAACAGCCCCCCCCCACAATGTCTAAACAGCCCCCCACAATGTTCAAACAGCCCCCCCCACCATGTCCAAACAGCCCCCCCCCACCATGTCCAAACAGCCCCCCACAATGTTCAAACAGCCCCCCCACCATGTCCAAACAGCCCCCCCCACCATGTCCAAACAGCCCTCCACAATGTTCAAACAGCCCCCCCCCACAATGTCCAAACAGCCCCCCCCCACAATGTTCTAACAGCCCCCCCCCACAATGTCCACACAGCCCCCCCCACTAAAGTCCAAATAGACCCCCCCACAATGTCCAAACAGCCCCCCCCCCACAATGTCCACACAGCCCCCACCCACAATGTCCGCACAGCCCCCCCCCCACAATGTCCGCACAGCCCCCCCACAATGTCCGCACAGCCCCGACGCCGTCGATCACTTACCTGTCTTCATGACATCTGATTCGTCAGGTCCAGTCTTCCATCCGGCCCAGGCGTCCTCTTCCTTCAGCCCGGGCCACGAGTCTTCCATCCGGCCCAGGCGTCCTCTTCCTTGAGCCTGGGCCACGAGTCTTCCATCCGGCACAGGCGTCCTCTTCCTCCGGCCTCGGGGTCTTCTTTCTTCCTTCAGCGAGCTCCAGGTCCTGGATGTTCTGTCTTCGGTCCGCTCCGCTCACTGACGATTAAAGATGGCCGCCGCGAGTTTCTGGAAGCCCCGCCCACGGATCCAAAATGCACCAATCACATTCACATACACAGCAACCAATCACATTCAAGGCTCATTCATACATTTTTATCAATGGGAAAAATTCACTACATTTAAAGACAATAAAAATAAATAAATAAATACACATAAAAATATTTAAAAATACAAATAAATTCACTTAAAATAACAAATAATAAATAAATTTAATAATAATAAAAATACTAAAAAAAAAAATAAATAAATAATAAAAAAAAAAAAAATAAAATAAAATAAATTAATATATAAAATTAATATGTTAATTAAATTAACTAATTAAAATAAAAAAAAAATAATCTAATACAAATAAATTTCATTAAAATAAAAAATTAATATACAAATAATAAAAATAATAAATATTAAAATAAATCAAAATAAAAAAAAAAAAAAAAAAAAAAAATATATATAATTAAAATATTAATAACATTAACTAATTCTAAGAAAATCTAATTACTCAAATAAAAAAAAATCAATTAAAATAAAAAAAAAAATAATATTCTAAAAATATTAAATAATAAATAATTACAATAATAAAATAATAAAAAAAAATATTCCATATAAAAATTCATAACATTAACTAATTCTAATAAAATAAAACTAATAAATAAAATATTCATAACATTAAGTTATTCAAAAAAAATGTAAATAAAAAAAAATAATATAGCTACTATAATCTAATTAACGCACGTTCTAGAATCCCGATGCATTTGCATCGGGCTCACAGCTAGTGATTTTATAAAATTCATTTAACAATAAAGGACAAAATTTTATGAAGACAAGCACCGGTGTTTTCCACTATACATAATTTGTGGGGTTATGTTACCTTTAATTTATTAATTGCCCTATCATGTCTGTCTGTCTGTAACCAAAATCCCTCGTCGCTGATTGGTCGCCAAGCGGCCACGCCCCCCATCCAGGGCCCCCACCCGATTGACTGTCCCCGCTGTCACTCACTACACCCAGCCCTCTATTCTTTTTACTATCAAGTGGGAAGAGTTGTGTGTTTGGGGAAGAAGATGAGGAGCAGAGTGCAAGACGGGGCACCTGCCTGTTCCACTGCCGGGGCCACAGCACTGCGATGGAGAGCACATAAACTCCTGGGGATCAGCAATCAGCTGTAACAAGCTCCAAGTACTGACAGATCCCGGGATCTCCCTTCAGGGCAAGTGGGTATAAGTTGCAGCATCTCCGGAGGAGCATGATCAGCCAGATCGGCTCCCAGGTCCTCGCACCCCTGCTGTGATCTCTGCTCCAAGGACCCCTGCTGTGATCTATGTGATGTCTGCTCACCGGATCCTTGTGATCTCTGCCTCTCCAGCACATACTAGTGAACCACACTGACACCGCCGCACACTGATGCCACTGAACACAGACACCGCCATACACAGACACCACTGAACACCAACACCGCCGCACACCGACACCGCCGCACACAGACACCACCACACACAGATACCACTGAACACCGACACCGCCAAACACCAACACCACGCACACAGACACCACTGAACACCGACACCACCAAACACCAACATCGTAGCACACAGACACCGCCGCACACTGACACCCCTGAACACCGACACTGCCGCACACTGACACTACTGAGTACGACACCGCCACACACCAACACCGCCGCACAATGACACCGCCTCACACAGACACTGCTGCACACAGACATCCCAGCACAGACACCGCCGCACACAGAAACCACTGAACACCGACACCACTGCACACTGACACTGCTGCACACTGACACCACTGAACACCCATACCACTGAACACCGACACTGCTGCACACCGACAACGCCGCACACAGACACCACTGAACACCGACACTGCCGCACACTGACACCACTGCACAGACACCACTGAACACTGACACCGCCGCACACAGACACCGCTGCACACTGACACCGCTGCACACTGACACTGCTGAACACTGACACTGCTGAACACCGACACTGCTGCACACTGACACCACTGAACTCCAACACTGCTGTATACCAACACTGCTGTATACCAACACCACTGAACACTGACACCACTGAACAAAGACACCGTCGAACACCAACACCGCTGTACACCGACACCGCTGTACACCGACACCACTGCACACCGACACCGCTACACACCGACACTGCTGAACACCGACACTGCTGCACACTGACACCACTGAACTCCAACACTGCTGTACACCGACACCACTGAACACTGACACTGCTGCACACGACACCGCTGCACTGACACTACTGAACACTGGCACTGCAGTAGGTATCTACTATATAATCGTCTAATTCTGTCTGTTTGTCTGTAATGGAAATCCCGCATTGCTAATTGGTCGCAGCAGCCACCCGCGACCAATCAGCGACTGGTGCAGTCCAGCTGCGAATTGGTGTGGGATTTAAACCCAGCTTCACATTGCATTATTCCTAAATCTTCATAAATAAACTACATACATATTCTGGAATACCCAATGCGTTGGAATCGGGCCATCTAGTTTTGATATATTTATACATTCATGGATAGGCGGATAAATGGAAAGATGCAGGTCAATTCCCTAACTTTGAAATTGCAACAATCAGGAGAAGTCATGGAAATAAAAAAACATCATACGAAGAGAGCAGTCATCATGGAAGGACAAAATGGAGGGGTAGAATAAAAGAAACAAGCCAAAGAGAAAGCAACCCAATGGCTTGTTTCTACGTAGCAATGTAATGGTGGAGAAGACCCTGGTGCATCTCTCTAGGATTGTACAAGAAGTGTTCATCTTTCATAGTATATCACTCTCTATATTGCATTATGCCTAGACTATTTTTTCTGAACAATGTTTTTTTTTTTTTTTTTTTTATAATTCTTTATTTTAGAAAAGTTTTGAATTTTCATAACATGGAAGAAAACACACATTACTTCTCAGTCAGTATACTGAACAATGTTTTAATTAAGATTTTCATGGTAACTGTGAGCCCCACATATGTTTAAAATCAATTTACATTTACATTGTAATGCTATAAATACAAGTTCTATATGGTGTGAGACAGTGCGGGGGATCATATACGTTGGGGCGCTATGTCTCCCCCAGAATGCGCACTGTCACATATTGAGCCCAGTATAGGGTGTAAGAGAGAGGGACGGTCCGCTCCCTCCGCTCCGGGTCTTGCAGGATCCCTGGAAGGAGACACAGGGTTAAAAGCCTGGTCAGGAGGCAGGGCAGGGTCCCTCTGGAGAGTTTTTGTTTTGTAAGGGTGCCTTCACATTTCAGGACGTTTGCGCCGCGGACGGTGTGGCTCTGTGTCCCGAAATCCGCATGCGGATTGCGCACCTATCTTTAACATGGGATGCGCAGTCATCCGCACATAGCCACGTTCGTTCGCGTTCAGCTGCGTAACTATACGCATGCGGACGGAGAAGAAGATTTTATGCCGCCAGGGAACGCGGCTTGTAGCATTTTTCGGCGCGTCCAAAAAAATGCAAGTGTCCGCATGGCCACGCTGCGGATACAATTAACATTAGCCCCCTATGAGACTGTACGCATGCGGATCATTTTGCGCACAGCTGCGGATGAAACGCATGCGGACACCTTAGTGCGCATGCTCAAAAAGCCCATGGGCGTGTCTGTAGGCAGGGTCACTGAAAATTGGGCTAAGTTTAGCGAACGCATGCAGATGGAAAACGCATGCGCAAGGCTCAAAACGCAGACAAACGCAAAGCTATGCGCATGTAAAACGCAACGTTTACACGCGTTCGCATGCGTTTTCACCTGCGGCTGCGCATGGGACGCAACGTAACCGTCCTGAAATGTGAAGCTAGACTTAGCTGAAGGAGCAGCAGAGACAGACAGGAGAGGTCAAGAGTTCCAGGGGCCGTGTGCGATGATAACACGGTCTAGCCTGGGAGCTCGGGGCGACCTATATCGTAAAGCACATAACCTGAGGGAACCGGGTTACTTTATGTGTGGACTGTATCCTGTGTACCCGGCTGCGACCCGGATTCCGTCAGCTTGTGCCATCGCTGTATTTATCAGCAATAAAACCAGCTTTTTGAACTGTTACCGGGCTCAACGTATTTCTGACCTGCAATCCCGGCGCTGCCCCACAATGGACATAAAAGAACATATTCAAAACAGTTCAGCAATTCAGAAAAGATGGAATTAAATGTGCAATAGATATTGGTGTCTGCAGGAAAAATGCCCTATCTTTGTTCTAGAGGCCAAATTGTCCTGGTGACCTATGATAACTAACTGCCATAGAAAGGTTAGAAGTGATATTTGCTTTTATTATATTTGTTCTAATTAAAGGGATAATTATCATTATTATTATTTATTTATATAGCACCATTATATTCCATGGCGCTTTACATGCTAAAAGGGCAGACTAGGACAAGTAACATAGTAACAATACAAGTAACAATAAATGTTGACAATTCGGTTGTACAGATACAAGAGGGGAGAAATAATAGAAGTTAAATACAACAAGAGCAGTGTAAACCGAGTGACAAAATTGAATAAAAGCCAATCATTTGAGCACCGATTAATAACATTACGGAATATATAAGACCAGATCTGTTATGACATTTAGATTTTAATTCCACTTGCAAGTATAATGTAATAGAATATTTGTAGAATGTAAGTGCTGGTTATGTCCACTAGGTGGTAGCATAAGACTGGTTGAAATCACAAACATTGCGCTAATGCCTACATGATTAAGTAGTCTTATCTGTGTGCTGGGAGGTTTATTTTATCTTTACTGCCTGATATCTATCACTTATCACTATAAATATAAACATAGCAATAAGAATATTATTGCCATTAAGTATATCACTTGCTACCCTCAAGAGGCCGTAGGGAAAGTTAAAATACTTTACAGGAAATTCAGTGATGTTGTTTATGTTTTTTTATCAGTTTTTATGAATCATAATTATTCTTTAAGGCAACACAGAGAGATGCCGGTCTTGTTCACAGATGTGAATCTTTCTGTAACTCCTCTACATTGATGTTCCTTGGCTGCGTTCTAATGGAATGTTTCTACAGTTTTTCTAAATGTCAGTATAGAAAGGTAAAAGAGAAGGATGTATAGGATAATGCATAGGGTCAATTGATAGTCCTTTCACTGCTGGTTTTGCAGAAACGGAGAAATGTTTTCTAATCTTCTTCAGTGACAGTGCATGGTATAAAACTTTGAAATACACCAGTGTCATGGCCGGGGGCTGCCTGGCAAATGTCGGCCTAGGGGGCAAGCACACAGCAGTGGACCATGAGCACTGAGCTTCAGGGGCAGAGCGGCCTCCTAGACCAACATGACAGATGGCCACGCGGCCCCAAAACTGCTGACGTCATCGTTACTGCGACGGCCAGGGACCCCGGATGCAGCGAGGACGGGAGCATGGAGGACGGAGCACAGAAGACCTGCGCGGTGCAGAAGACCAGGGATAGTAAGTTAAGCAGCAGGGGGGGGCCTTACAACAGAGGGGGGGGGGGCGAGTGCCAGCATTTGGGGACCTGTATACCACTGGGGCTGCTGTTTACCACACCACTGGGGCTGCTGTTTACCACACCACTGGGGCTGCTGTATACCACTGGGGCTGCTGTATACCACTGGGGCTGCTATATAGCACTGGGGCTGCTGTATACCACTGGGGCTGCTGTATATACTGCTGGGGCCTGTATATACCACTGGTGAGGCTGCTGTAATACTGCTGGGGCCTGTATATACCACTGGGGAGGCTGCTGTATACCACTGGGGCTGCTGTATATACTGCTGGGGCCTGTATATGCCACTGGGGAGGCTGCTGTAATACTGCTGGGGCCTGTATATACCACTGGGGAGGCTGCTGTAATACTGCTGGGGCCTGTATATACCACTGGGGAGGCTGCTGTAATACTGCTGGGGCCTGTATATACCACTGGGGAGGCTGCTGTATACTACCACTTGGGAGGCCTGTATACCACACTGCTGGGGGCTGTATACCTGTGATGGGGTCCACCCTCGGCTTATACACAAGTCAATAGGTTTTCCCAGGTTTTGGGGGGCAAAAGTAGGGGGGTCGGCTTATACACGAGTATATACGGTAGCACCCACCCCCAACAAAAAATAAAAATAATATCTGGCAAGGGTACAGAGGAGCATTTCACAACTTTGCAGCCCTTACAAAATCATTTTTCTCGCAATGAAGCTCCTAGATTTCACTTTCATTGCCACCTAAAAGTATTATGCCAACAAAAGTGCCCCCAAAGACAGTATCACACTGAATTCCTCCAGAGTAGCCTCCACAAGTACAGTATTTTCCTATCGCCATGACAGCACCCACCGAGAGAGGGGATCCGCCCACAAGGACAGGAAACCTACAGATAAAAAAGGGCGGTCCCCCTCGCCTCCTCAGTTGGTTTCCTGTCCTTGATGGGAACCTACAGATGAAGTTTGCTGTGCCTGAGACTTGTAGCTTCCATGCAGTGCCTGGGAGGAGGGTGGGAATCCATGGTGCTCGGGAACGGCTATAGTTCTTGGGTGGATCCGCCTGGCTAGGTACTTTCTGCATTTGTCTGCAAAATCTCTATGTATCGTGTAGGTCTGATCTAGAGTGGTTTTGAGATTGTCTCTAAGTTTCGTCAGTTCCAGTAAGTTCTATCAGATAGATTAGATTTATGTGACTGTTCTAGGGTATGTATGCGAGAAAGGAGGTCACTGATATGCGCAGCCCTCTCCCTTTTGAGCCTAGCACCTTCCTTCATAAGGGTTCTCCTAATGATACACTCCAGTGCTTCCCACTGAGTTGGCAACGGGGTGGGGTCGTCCACGTGTGTTGTAAGGAAATCCGTGAAAGACTTCCTGACTGATCGTTTAGTAGTCGGGTCTGTGAGAAGGTTGGGGTTTATACCCCAGTGCCGCTGGCTGTCGGAGTCGGGGGGCTTAAGGTCACAAAGACTGGAGCGTGGTCAGACCAGGTCATGAAGCCGATCAGTGCAGCCGGGCGCCAGTCCAGTAAGTGATGATCTACGAAAATATAGTCTATTCGACTGGAGAGAAGTACGTGTAGTCTCTGTCAGCTGGGTGCGTAATACGCCAGGCGTCAGTCAATTTCAGTGTATGGAGAGAATTTTTAAGAGATACCAATTGCTTAGGTGGAATTGCAGATTTACCCGTCGATGTGTCGAGTTTCTTGTCGAGGGGTAGGTTGAAGTCGCCTCCAACTATCTTGTGTCCCTAAGCGTACACCTAAAGCGAAAGGAGGAAGGAGGGGGAGGAGGGGTTGAGGAAGAGGTTGGGAAGGGGAATTGGGATCAGAGAGAGAGTCATGAGCTCACCCAAATGCACTAGCACGTCATACCCTTACTTAATGTTCAAGGGAACAGTAGATGTTCAAGATCTCCATAATGAGCATATGCAACTTATCACCAATACATCGTCCATGTGAGTCCTGTAAGGAAAACATGAATAATGGCAAGAGTGTATAGAAAAAGAGAATACTATCATTTCTCGCTCAGTCACACAGAGATTGATCCATATGCAGGGAGGGGTGTCTGCTAGGGCAGTCTATGGAAATATCAAGTAAGGCTCTACCATTGTTCCACTAAGCGATCACTTCAAGATCCACGTCTTCTTATTAATCCTCCCCCCACCCCGCCTCACGGCTACTCGAGTTCCTGGATATCTTGGACATTGAAATCGTACCGGCATTGAATTATATATAAGATTTCCCATGTTTGGTTTGTCCCTTTATCGAAACAATTGTCGGTTACTCAGTTATTACTCGATGATAAACATCAATGCCTTCTCTGTATGGGGTCGTATTCTACTTGTACTCATACCTGTATTCTACTTGTTCTCATACCTGTATTGTTTGGTCATTATTTTCTAAAATCTAATAAACACTTATTGAAGACAAAAAAAAAAAAGATCCACGTCTTCTACTTCTCTGTGGTAGAGCACCCCGATGGCCCTCTGCATCTCGGCGCATCGGGAAGTAGGGGTTGGTTGGCCAATCTGGTATGGAAATGTCTGGGAGGTCCAGTACCTCCAGAAAGGAATGTAAATCATGAGGGCCCCGAAGAAAAAAAACACCTCGTTGATTCCGCACCTGCAATTGAAACGGGAAACCCCAGGAGTACAGCATATCTCTTTCTCGTAGAGCTTCTGTCACCGGTCTGAGGGCTCTTCTCTTTGCAAGAGTGGACCTGGAGAGATCTGCCATAAAGTGAAATTCAGCCCCATCAAAGTCCATCGGGCCCTTGAGATGCGCTTGCGTCATAATATCTTCCTTAAGAGAGAATACATGCAGTCTGCAGATCACATCCCTTGGATTAATAGGGTCTACTGACCTAGGTCTTAAGACATGGTGTGCTCTATCGAACATTATTGCTGTGCCCGGAGGGCGGTCTAACAGTGTGTTAAATAATCCACGCAGCGTAGGGATCAAGTCTCCTGTTCCCGTGGCTTCGGGCAAACCCCGTACGCGAATATTATTCCGACGGTCTCTGTTTTCCAAATCCTTCAACAACGAAAACAAGGAGGAAATCTACTCGGAATGGAGGTCCAGTGTACGTTGGTGAGCCGATTGCGTCTCCGTGGTGGTGGACACTGTAGCCTCCAACCCCGAGACCCTCTCCGCCACTTGTTGTATTGAAGTGGCAAGGCCTTGTATCTCTGCTCGGCATAAGGTTTCAAGTCTAGAAATATAACCCTCCATGTCCGCTTTAGTTGGTATGTCTGCAACTCTAGATTAGAGTCTTTTCATTTCCTCCAGGACGAAATCAGAGGATATTGGTGTGTTTCCGATAGGTCAAACTCCCAAAACAGATGTGGCGGGGGGGTCTTCAGAATCTGTAGGATGGACTTTTCAAAAGCTTTTGATACGGTGCCACACAAAAGGTTGATACATAAAATGAGGGCAATGGGGATAGGGGAAAATATGTGTAAGTGGGTTAAGAACTGGCTTAGTGATAGGAAACAAAGGGTGGTTATTAATGGAACACACTCAGAATGGGTCACAGTTAACAGTGGGGTACCACAGGGGTCAGTGTTGGGCCCACTTCTATTTAATATATTTATTCATGACCTTGTAGGGGGCATACAGAGTAGAATCTCAATATTTGCAGATGACACTAAACTCTGCAGGGTAATCAATACAGAGGAGGACAATTTTATATTACAGGAGGATTTATGTAAACTAGAAGCTTGGGCTGCTAAATGGCAAATGCGCTTTAATGGGGATAAATGTAAAGTCATGCACTTGGGCAGAGGAAACAAAAGGTATAATTATGTGCTTAATTGTAAAACACTGGGCAAAACTGTCACTGAAAAAGACCTGGGTGTATGGGTAGATGACAAACTCACATTTAGTGGCCAGTGTCAGGCAGCTGCTGCAAAGGCAAATAAAATAATGGGATGTATTAAAAGAGGCATAGATGCTCATGAGGAGAACATAATTTTACCTCTATACAAGTCACTAGTGCGACCACACTTAGAATACTGTGTACAATTCTGGTCTCCGGTGTATAAGAAAGACATAGCTGAACTAGAGCGGGTCCAGAGAAGAGCGACAAAAGTCATTAGAGGACTAAGGGGTCTGCAATACCAAGACAGGTTATTAAACTTGGGGTTATTTAGCTTGGAAAAACGAAGGCTTAGGGGTGATCTTATAATAATGTATAAATATATGAGGGGGCAGTACAGAGACCTTTCTAATGATCTCTTTACTCTTAGGCCTGAGACCGGGACAAGGGGGCATCCTCTACGTCTGGAGGGAAGAAGGTTTAATCATAATCACAGACGCGGATTCTTTACTGTAAGAGCAGTGAGACTATGGAACTCTCTGCCACATGATGTTGTAATGAGTGAGTCACTACTAACATTTAAGAAGGGCCTGGATGCCTTTCTTGAAAACTATAACATTACCAGTTATATATATTAGATTCTTTGATAGGGCGTTGATCCAGGGAATTAGTCTGATTGCCGTATCTGGAGTCAGGAAGGAATTTTTTCCCCCAATGTGGAGATTAGTGTTGCCACATGGGTTTTTTTTTGCCTTCCTCTGGATCAACATGTTAGGCTATGGGTTGAACTAGATGGACTTAAAGTCTTCCTTCAACCTTAAAAACTATGTTACTATGTTACTATGATATCCTCCACAACATCCCCCATACTGTTACCATCTGTGCCTTGAAGGGCTGTAATAAATTTTTGTATGCCATTCTCTCTGCTTTTAGTTTTAGAGGTGCCGACCTGAGCCTGGGGAGGCACCGATGCTTTTTTCGGGCCCATAGCTCCTCAGTGGAATAACCCGAGTGGGAGTAGAGGTATATATAGAAAAACAGATCTTTTGCGGAGGTTGATACTCAGATAGTACGCACAGAGAATGAAGATAGTTACGGGACTCAGTCAATAGGGCAGCGTCAGGGCAATATGAGGGAGCATCCACCAGATGGCGTCAAATGCAGGTCTATCCAGGAGTCAGAACTGAGTTGTAGGAGATAAGTGTCCGTCTTTCAAATCGTCCTTCTGGCTCTGTACGGCGTATTCAATCTGGGTCTACAGGACAGTCTTTTTGTTATTCAGAGGTGACTGTGAGAAAATATGGGTGAGAAACGGATCCCCCTAGTTTAATGCCGCTCTCCAGTATGTCATAACATGGGGATTCAGTTTTCATCAGTGAGTTAGCAGCTCTTACTTAGGGGTTAAGTCACAGTATCCCTCCGTTCTGCTACAGTCACATCAGCTGTCTCCTCTCCACCCGCATAAACCAGAGGCACTAGTGTAAGCTGTTAGACTTTTATCACTGGCAGTCCCTTGGGAGTGAAGGTCCCTCTGAAGTAGCGCCGCTTGGCACAGTAATGGCGCCAGGATCGCAGATGCGACCCTCCTGCATTGTCAAGTCCCCACACTCAGTTGATGCAAGGAGCGGCCCGCTCTCCTCCAAGGGCTAATCTCCACTGCGGGGGATTGGTGGCCGATGTTGGAACTGACTGGGGGGGGGGGGAAGGTACTCCTAAGGGCCCACAGAGGAAGCACCGCTCAGACTCACCTCAATGTCTTTTTCTGGTCACCGGATGGGGCAATAATATGGAAGGATGAATCCCCGATGCTAGAGATATATGCTGGATCCCCGGTAGTGATGAGGGAGATGATCTCCAAGGAGGATGCCGACAGATGGCTGCTTCACGCGGTCTTGTTATACTGCCGCCATTATGAGTCTCCTCTTCCTCGCAGTTCTGTGCCAGTATCTAAGCTCAGCCGCTGGTTCTCATATAAATCAGTCCACCGGTCTTGTAGAGGGAGGCTTAGGCAGTAATTTCATGTGTCTTATCAGGCATATAGTAGCCCCAACCCGGGCCAGGATGTCTGGTGCGCTCAGGAGCTCTAGAAGATGCTTCCTACTGATGCCATCGCTAGGCCGCACCCCTCAGTGATTTACAATTAAGCCCAAGTGCATGACCTTACATTTATCCCCATTAAGGCTCATTTGCCATTTATCAGCCCAAGCTTCTAGTTTACATAAATCCTCCTGTAATATAAAATTGTCCTCCTCTGTATTGATTACCCTGCAGAGTTTAGTGTCATCTGCAAATATTGAGATTCTACTCTGTATGCCCCCTACAAGGTGAGTGATAAATATTGTGTGAATAAATGTTAAAAAGAAGTGGGCCCAATACTGACCCCTGTGGTACCCCACTGTTAACTGTGACCCATTCTGAGTGTGTTCCATTAATAACCACCCTTTGTTTCCTACCACTGTGCCAGTTCTTAACCCACTTACAAATATTTTCCCCTATCCAAATTGCTCTCATTTTATGTATCAACATTTTGTGTGGCACCGTATCAAAAGCTTTTGAAAAGTCCATATACACCACATCCACTGCACTTCTTTGGTCCAGTCCAGAACTTACCTCTTCATAAAAGCTTATCAGGTTAGTTTGACAGGAACGGTCCCTCGTAAACCCATGTTGATATTGGGTCATGAGGTTATTTTTCCTCAAATACTTCAGTATAGCATCTCTTAGAAAACCCTCTAGGATTTTACCCACAGTGGAGGTTAAGCTTACAGGCCTATAATTTCCAAGTTCAGTTTTTGTCCCCTTTTTGAATATTGGCACCACATTTGCTATACGCCAGTCCAGTGGTACAGATCCTGTTATTATGGAATCTTTAAATATTGAAAATAATGGTTTATCTATGACGGTACTTAATTCCTGCAGTACTTTGGAGTGTATCCCATTCAGGCCTGGGGATTTGTCAACTTTTGTGATTTTTAGACGGTGCCATACTTCCTGTTGGGTTAAGCAGGTTACATTTAATGGAGAGTTTTTGTTATCACTGATCATGTTGCCTGTCATGGGATATTATTGTGTAAATACTGTTGCAAAAAAGTAATTTAGCATATTGGCTTTTCCTCATCCTCATCCACCATTTCACCCAGACTATTTTTAAGGGGGCCAACACAATCATTTTTTAGTTTCTTACTATATATGTAGTTAAAGAATATTTTGGGATTTTTTTTTACTTTCTCTGGCAATGAGTCTCTCTGTCTCAATGTTTGCTGCCTTGATTTGCTTTTTACAGATGTTAATTAATTTTCTGTATTTATTTAATGCCTCTTCACTACCTACTTGTTTTAATTCCCTAAATGCTTTCTTTTTGTCACTTATTGCACCCCTTACAGCCTTATTTAGCCATAGTGGTTTCCTCCTATTTCTAGCATGTTTTATTCCCATAGGGTATATATTGTGCACAGGTCCTATTCAGGATGCTAATAAACATCTCCCATTTGCTTTGTGTACTTTTATGTCCCAGTTTATTGCACTAAGGGCTCGGACACACTTATCAGAGTTTCACTGAGGAGACTCTGAAAGGGCTGGAGCAGTGACCCTGAACGGCTTCTCCCTATCTGGACTGGGCTGTCAGCTGCTTGTATTTTTGTGCAGCTGCAGACTTCCCGTCCAGAGAGGGAGAAGCCGTTCAGCCTCATCTCATTCCATTGCGGATTGGGGAACAATGAGGAGGAGGAAGAAGAACAGAAGCTAGTTTCATGCGCTATAGATGGCACTACCTGCACAACTGTCATACTATCTCTTCAGCATGGATGGCCAGAGGACAGGGAGGAGGAGGAGGAGGAGAGCATGTTCAATCATCTTCTTGGTGAGGACATGGAAGTCTTGCCTGTTACCAGTCTGGTGCACATGGCTGACTTTATGTTATTCTGCCTGTCCCATCATCCTCGCGTTATCATAATCTTGGGTGACACTCATTACTGGTTGGTGACACTTTTAGACCCACGCTACAAAGAGAACTTTATATCTCTTATTCCCGAGGCAGAGAAGTCTACAAAAATGGGGCAGTACTAGAAGGCCCTTGTTGCGGGATTAGTAAAATATTTCCCTTCTGAAAACGCTGGCGGCAGAGTTCACAGTTCGTTGGGCAAACAAGGAGTACAGGAGAGAGACACAACTCCAATCCAGCAGAGGCAGGGGAACACTCTCAAAGTTCTGGTAGAGTTTTCTCAGCCCCTCCCATGGCACAGGCTTTGAGGCACGGGGTACTCTCACAAGGAGTACCTTGCCGACGGTACCATTGTCCTCCATGCCTTATAATTATTGAGTATCCAAGCTGAACACATGGGATGAACTGGCTCTGTATGCATTGGAAGCCCTGGCTTGCCGTAGCGTTTTGTCAGAACGTATTATTAGTGCCGCAGGGAGAATTATTACTGATAAGCGCACCCGCCTGTCAACTGAAAATGCTGACAGGCTGAATCTTATCAAAATGAACAAGGGCTGGAGTGAGCCAGACTTTTCAACACCACCAAATGATAGCAGTGTAATATAAACTCAAAGCCAGTGTCTTTTTTCAGGAGGTATATTCCCATGGGGGTTCTTCACCCCCCACACATCACTATATGCTTCCTAAGTTTGGCTATTTGCTATAGTCCTCCTCCTTCTCTTTCTCCTCCACCACCATGTCACTAGGGTGACAGTGGTCCATGATGCAACACCCACATCATATTTTTAAAGGGGTTTTATGATGCCCGTAACCCAAAAAAAAAGTTTATATTGATGTATACCCCCCAGGGGTAAGTGTTTCAGTCCATACTTAGTGCATTGGCATTACAAGTATAGGAGACCCGCTCCTTTGTAATGGGAATGTAGTTTTTATGAGGCCCTCCTCGTCTCTTAAAAGGGGCATTGGAGTGCCTCCCAATTTTTGGCAGCCTGCATAGGGCAACACAATGGAAGACTTACTTCCTAATAATGGGAACATTATTTAAATAGGCATTTCTCCACGTCTTTTAAAAGGGGCATCGGAGTGCCTCCCAATTTTTGGAAGCCCTGCATAGGGCAACACTATGGGAGACCCACTTCCTGACAATGGGAACATACAATAATCAATGAGGCTCTCCTCCACGTCTCTTAAAAGGGGCATCGGAGTGCCTCCCAATTTTTATTAAAAAAATCTTTCATGTAAAAAAAAATATAATACACCAACACTGTCTCACAAGTGAGTATGAGCCCTTAACACTTAACATTTTCCCCAGAAAAATCAATTTTGGCTTCGTTTTTGGATGTTTTATTGTGAGTCCGTAAAAGCGCTGTAATACTCAGACAACATTGTTCACAGCAGTGACCTGAGAGTCAAAAATGCTTAAAGGTGTCTTCCCCATGCTATTCCCATGTCATTTGAGCACTGTACTTATACATTTGTGACTTTTTTAGGGTTTATCACGGCTGCCGGGGTGCCGCCGGAAGAATGCTCGGGTTTTCCATAGGTTAACATTGGACTCTGTGTTTGGGTCGAGCACCCGAGCATCTCGATATGCTCGACCCGAGCATCGAGCACCCAAGCATTTTACTGCTCGCTCATCACTAATCACCAACCATTCCCGTTTTATTTCGGTGTATCCATATAAATGGCCCACCCTGTATTATTGTTTAAGGCGTTTTGTAGGTAATTGGCTAATGAACGTCGATTATAAAATTTCTGCTAAGGTTTTGGCTAATCGTATGAGAGAGGTTGTTTCGCACGAGGTTATGGAAGATTAGGTGTGTGCGGTGCCTAAGAGGAAGATTCATGAGAATGTGACACTTGTAAAAGATATGAGTGGCGACTGTATGGCGAAAAAAAGACAGGGGTGATTGTGGGTGTGCTTGATTTTGAGAAAGTGTTTGATAGGGCTGCGCATGAGTATTTGTTATGTGTGTTGCAGAAGATGGGATTCATTGTGCATTTTGTCAAGCTGTTGGATGAGCTTAAAAAGGCGACGAAAAGCAAGATACAGGTGAACTTAGTGAGGGTACCTTTACACGTCGCGATATCGCAATGCAACATCGACAAAAAGTCACGTGGTGTGGTCATCGCAGTTGTTATCGTTCGTGCATTGTGTCGTGTAAATGGGCAATGCGACTCGATAAAATAGTAGGTACAATATTCCAAGAAGATTGTGCAAGCCCTTCAACCGTACGATATTGCATATGCGATGCGGCATGATCAAGCTGTGTGACGGCGCAACTACGATCTTGTTTGCAACTTCCCCTATTCACTACAATGTAAATGTTTGGTCCCTGGGTTGCTCATACCCAGCGCACAAAAGTTGTGGACAACAGTCTAGTTGTGTTGCCTGCCGATATATCCCTGTGTGGCATCTACTATGCGATCTTGGACAAGTGCCAAAAATGTGCGCGCTCCCGTGAAATTGTATGCAATATCAGAACGATATTGCGACATGTAATAGTACCCTGACAGTTTTCAGATTCTTTCTGGAGTGCGGCAGGGGTGCCCACTGTCATCCATTCTTTTTATTTGTGCTATAGAACCATTATTACAGTTGATTAGAAAGGACAAGGTTGCTGATTTCAGGTAGTACTGTGAATGATGCAGATATGGAGTGTGTTAGTACAAGTGTAAGAATCCTGGAATTGATTTTGATGAGGATTTGAAGGTAAGGATAGTTGGGAGGAACTTGGGAACAAACTTTTTTCAAAATTGGAATTTTGGAGGTTGAGGGAAAGTTTTGATTGTTAAAAGCATTATTTTGCCTATGATTCTGTTTGTCACTTTGGTTTTTCCTATTTTGGGTGTGACTTTGAAGAAATTAAACTGGGTGCTCTATTTGTTTTTGTGGGGTGTAAAATAGAGATGGCAAAACAGGAAATTTTGATTAAGAAAGCGAAGCATGGTGGTTTGGATTTTCCTAATTTAGAGACCTTTAAGTATTAAGTATTAATTATGTCGGTCTGTTTTGTGAGTTCTTTTTCAAAGACATCAAGGCAGCCTGTATGCTGCGTTATCTGGCTGGTTCAATGTTGGGGCATTTGAAGTGGTCGGTGCAGGATCAGAGAAAGCCTTTTTCGTTTGGTAGTCCGGAATGGTATTTGTATGTTGAGTTATTTGTAAGAAAATTTAGGCTTGAGAAATTTACTATGGTTCAGTTTGTGAAAGAAAATGCTGAAGAGGATGTGTGTGGATGGCTTTGCATGCGGTATAAATGGTTTAAATTCGACTGAGTCTGAGGAAGCATGGAAGAAATTGGGTATGTATGAGATTTCAAATAAACAGAAAGACCTGTTATGGCTCTCCTGGCATGATGTTTTGCCAGTGCGATCTGTTCAAAAGAGGAGGAGAGGTCTGGTACCCTCAGAGACGTGCCCTAGGATTGGATGTGGTGATGATGTGGATATGTATAATGTTTTTTGGTCTTGTAAGCATGCGAAGTGATTGGCAACCAACCTGGCGTTGTAGGGTGTAAAATAAATAATTATTTAAAAAAAAAAACCGCGTGGGGCTTTGCAGCATTTTTAAGTCTAGCCCAATGAAAGCAGGCGAACTGCGAGCTGCCACCCTCAGCTGCTTAATTTCCCCTTGGCTGGCAAAAAAAAATGCGTGGGCTCCGCCCTATTTTCCATGCCAGCCAAGGTAAAACTAAGCAACTGAGGGCTGGTATTCTCAGCGGGGTGAGGGCCCATTGTTATAGGCCCCCCCCACGCTAAAGAATAGCAGCCCGCAGCCGCCCCTGAAAATGGCGCATTAATAATAAGCGCTGGCATGGAAAATAGGGCGGAGCCACACATTTTTTTTTTGCCAGCCAATACACTAATGTGTATGGCAACCAAGCAGAATCACTGTCCAGATTGAGAAAATCCAGTCTGATTACAACAGCCAATCACAGAGGCTCCCACAGAGTGTGAGCTCCTGTGATTGGCTGTTAGTTTGACAGTGCAGTGAATATGTAATGAGCTTAATAGGCGGCCCCGGAAGTAACAGTGGGAGCCTATTAAACATGATTTAGCTATTGTAGCAGATAGAGACTGAAGCTTCCGAGACACATCTGCGATTTGTAAATCGCACATTACTCGCTATTAGTCGCTTCCCCATTCATTAACATTGGACTCGCTAGACTCGCAACGAGTAGCGAGTCCCGGGCTCGGACTTGCTAGAGTCAAGCGATTCCGAGTAATTTAGGACTCGCCCATCACTAATGAGTTTCCGTTACATCTGGACAAATTGTAGAGCCTCTTGGGGCAATGCTTGTAATTCTGGATGTTTATGACACCTGAATGGTTTAAAAAAAAAAGAAATACAAAAAGTCTACCTATCTATATTCATATGCTTGTACTTTTATGGGGTTTTTTTCCTCTCCCACCACAGAATGAAAGTTATGGCACAGCAGCAACACATGTCTACGGAATAGGATCAAAGTTGTGCTGCCTTTCTTCATGCACTTTGTGATTGCTGCCTGTAGCTTGCTACACCCATCAACATGTCCTCAATTGAAGACAGCAATCCTCCCTCTCCGGACAAGAAAGGGTTGAAGTAAATCTGCGTTTAAAAAGGGTATAATGCAAATGTGATCCAGCAGTCCGAAAAATTGTGTTTTTTTTTTTTTTATCTATACAGGACACGTCATCTGAGGAAGAGGAGGAGCAACCTAGCCAACAATCCTCCTAGGGTAGTCGGCATCCATGGTGTAAGTATTCAGTCCTTGTAAACACACTCTGAATGTTTGTTTCATTCACAGGTTTAATTTTTGGCTTTACAGTGTGTCTTTGTTTTCTTTTTTTCTTTCCATCTGTAGATTCACCAACATGATGTGTCCATTGATGGGGATTTACTCATCTCCCTCATGCATGATCACCCACCCTTGTGGGATATTGGTAATCGTCGCCACTTGGACTCGGTGTATACACGATGGCTCTGGGATTAAATTTGCATGGCACTGATTGATGGTTGGGAGAACATCAGGGCTATGGCAAAGAAGGCTTTTCGTAAGTCCTGCTTCCATCAGTGTTTATCTTTTTTATATGATAATAGATGCAACATGTAAATAATTATAAAATTTTTTTTCCAATTTTCTGCAGGTAAAAAATTCAGGACACATTGGCGGTTGATGAGAGATCACTTTAAAGGCCCCATTACACGCTACTATTTCGTTAACGATATCGTTTAAACATCATGGTTTGAGCGATGTTGAAATGACATTGTAAGTCAGTCGTAGCGATTAACAGCACGATACGACAACGATAAATCGGAGTTGACAGGTTTCTGAACATGTTCTCAAATCAGGCAATTTCAACTCGACGAATCTGCTGGATCTTTGTGTGTGACATCGCGATAACGATGTCTTACTGATTTCTGTGATCGTCAAACCAATTCCATAGGCATGCCTGGGCATTGAGGTTTCCGCGCCCCGTCTCCGATGATTGGTGGTTAGTAGTGTGTTCCTATTGGCTGGCCTTGGCAAATGCGCCATATTTAATGTTACATGCGTTGTTCAGTACACCCATTCACTTGTTAATGACTGTAGCTTTCATTGTAGCCATGTAAACACGGATCCACATTGAAGTCGCCATCCTTTTCTATAGGCGTTTAGGTAGCCGCGTGTGCATGCAACTAAAACATTGTTATAGCAATTATTTGGTGGAGTAATATATACATATATACAGTGTTGGCCAAAAGTATTGACACCCCTGCAATTCTGTCAGATAATACTCAGTTTCTTCCTGAAAATGATTGCAATCACAAATTCTTTGGTATTATTATCTTCATTTAATTTGTCTTCAATGAAAAAACACAAAAGAGAATGAAGCAAAAAGCAAAACATTGATCATTTCACACAAAACTCCAAAAATGGCCCAGACAAAAGTATTGACACCCCTGCAATTCTGTCAGATAATACTCAGTTTCTTCCTGAAAATGATTGCAATCACAAATTCTTTGGTATTATTATCTTCATTTAATTTGTCTTCAATGAAAAAAACACAAAAATAATTGTCCTAAAGCCAAATTGGATATAATTTCACACCAAACATAAAAAAGGGGGTGGACAAAAGTATTGGCACTGTTAGAAAAATCATGTGATGCTTCTCTAATTTGTGTAATTAACAGCACCTGTAACTTACCTGTGGCACCTAACAGGTGTTGGCAATAACTAAATCACACTTGCAGCCAGTTGACATGGATTAAAGTTGACTCAACCTCTGTCCTGTGTCCTTGTGTGTACCACATTGAGCATGGAGAAAAGAAAGAAGACCAAAGAACTGTCTGAGGACTTGAGAAACCAAATTGTGAGGAAGCATGAGCAATCTCAAGGCTACAAGTCCATCTCCAAAGACCTGAATGTTCCTGTGTCTACCGTGCGCAGTGTCATCAAGAAGTTTAAAGCCCATGGCACTGTGGCTAACCACCCTAAATGTGGACCGAAAAGAAGAACTGACGAGAGATTTTAACGCAAGATTGTGCGAATGGTTGATAGAGAACCTTGACTAACATCCAAACAAGTTCAAGCTGCCCTGCAGTCCAAGGGTACAACAGTGTCAACCCGTACTATCCGTCGGCATCTGAATGAAAAGGGACTGTATGGTAGGATACCCAGGAAGACCCCACTTCTTACCCTGAAACATAAAAAAGCCAGTTTGCCAAAACTTACCTGAGAAAGCCTACAACGTTTTGGTCAGATGAGACAAAAGAAGAGCTTTTTGGGCAAAGGCATAAACATAGAGTTTACAGGAGAAAAAAAGAGGCATTCAAAGAAAAGAACACGGTCCCTACAGTCAAACATGGCGGAGGTTCCCTGATGTTTTGGGGTTGCTTTGCTGCCTCTGGCACTGGCCAGCAATGAGTCCAGACCTGAATCCCATAGAACATCTGTGGAGAGATCTAAAAATGGCAGTTTGGAGAAGGCACCCTTCAAATATCAGGGACCTGGAGCAGTTTGCCAAAGAAGAATGGTCTAAAATTCCAGCAGAGCATTGTAAGAAACTCATTGATGGTTACCGGAAGCGTTTGATCGCTGTTATTTTGGCTAAAGGTTGTGCAATCAAGTATTAGGCTGAGGGTGCCAATACTTTTGTCCGGCCCATTTTTGGAGTTTTGTGTGAAATGATCAATGTTTTGCTTTTTGCTTCATTCTCTTTTGTGTTTTTTCATTAAAGACAAAATAGTCAAATAGTGTCTTCAAAGACTGTGAGGTCAGCGAGACTGGGGATAGAGGAGAAAAGAGAAGGCGCAGATCTAAGTGCAGTGTATTAGTAGCAACAGTTGCTCTTAGGTATTGTGCTCACCTTTCTGGTGTCTTGTGCAGTTTGCATATAATCCTACAGAGGGATATTTCCTGGATCTCCTGGCCTGCTGCTTGTTCCCAGAGAATCAAGTCGCCCAGAGGGAGGCTTGTGTTGAAGTGCAGGAAAAAAATTTTTTCTGGTTTGAATTCAAGCGCTACCAGAGGGATCACAGGGATGGCAAATTATTCCAAAATAATTTCTTCTTTTATTACGCGTTTCGGCTTAACATATAACAAGCCTTCATCAGATAAAATCCAGATTTTATCTGATGAAGGCTTGTTATATGTTAAGCCGAAACGCGTAATAAAAGAAGAAATTATTTTGGAATAATTTGCCATCCCTGTGATCCCTCTGGTAGCGCTTGAATTCAAACCAGAAAAATTTTTTTTTCCTGCAATTAAAGACAAAATAAATGAAGATAATAATACCAAAGAATTTGTGATTGCAATCATTTTCAGGAAGAAACTGAGTATTATCTGACAGAATTGCAGGGGTGTCAATACTTTTGGCCATAACTGTATGTGTTTATGTTGAATCCCTATTTGTGGCATTACAAATGTATGAGCCAACATGTGTTCCATATATAAAGAAAGATCCACATATGTGAACATTCACAAATTAATTGGTCATGTATGTGTGGCACAATGAAACCTAAATTGTGTCCAAATTTATGATCTCAAATAAGACATGCAAAGTACATACACACATTTGGACACATAACCAAGCATATACAGATACATTTACACATATGTATGTGCAGGCACATGCACACATAGGTGTCCTCATACATACATACACACATACATACATAGTCACAGATGCAACTGTTTTTGAGCCATCATACTTCGAACAATGTGAAAATGGTGAGGGAACTAAATCTCAACTTCAATCTGACATCTGTGGTAATGAGGGTGAATTGGATTTTTCCTTGTCCAAAACCCCAGCCTTATCTTTGGCCGCTTCACACTGCAGCATGATCCGGTCCGGTTCTGTCCGGGAGGACCCAGACAGCTGCAGACTGGATCAGCACACAGGACTGGGGGCTATTATGCCCCGGATCATGCCGCAGTGTGAAGCGTCCCTTTGGCTGGTTTCACACTGGGTCAATCAATATCTCGCAAAAAAAGTATTCAACCCACTTTAATCAAATAACCAATAAGTCCATAGGACACAGGGAAGAATTTATAGAACTATACAATCTTTATTTAGGATTATCGGTACAACAATAAAAAAATCCTTCAGAATAATATCATTAACAAGGTGCAATTGAGACCATATACATATCAAAAAAGAGCCACTGGATATCTATGGATAATCAGAGTTGTTGCTATTCCCGGTGGTATATTATTGGGGAGTGCCCAGTGACCAAAAAGGAGGCATATATGGAAAGGATACTCAATAAGGGATTACAGACAATGCCAGGATTTTTCCAAAAGAATTCTTTCATATGCTCAGCAAGGTTAAGATGAGTTCATTAATCATCAGGGAAATTACTTTACAAATCCCTATTAGAATCATAGGGCTTATGTCAGTTTTAAGATACCACAGATCTTTACTCTTTCCTCCTTTAGCTGGTATACAAAATTGGACAAATTTTCCCGGGCATTACAACAGGGTGTTAGTATTTGTAAACCCCTTGAATCTCAATTTAAATCATGCTTCATATTCTATATAACCATATACACGTAGTATATACTACATATCATCATTAGTGAGGATAAATGTGATCCTAAACGGCGGTGCTAGGTACAATACCAATACATCACCACAAGGTCTCACTGATCCATTTCACTCAGAGGGCTCATTATTATGAGCCTATACTACGGGGTCGGAATACACATAATATGAGAATCAAGGGGTCAGATCACTCCAAACACCACGTATGCTGAATCATCTTAGGACCATATCCACATACCTCCAAGGTGTTGTTAGCGGTCACACTTGGCCTCCACCTCACCCTGACGCGTTTCGTCTCACAAGACTTCTTCAAAGGGTAGTGTGTCATGTGGGGGACAAATTCGGGTGTTTATATAGTGTATTAAAGTTAATGGTGAAGTTAGAAAACCTGTGTGTCTCCCCCTCCACCTCCAATCTCGGCGTCAGTGCCGCGTGACCGCTCCCGGTCATGTGACACACCCCACTTCCGGTCTGTGGAACGCAAAAGCCAGAAGCCGCGTCATCAAGACGCTTCTCCGGATCGCGACCATGTGACCGTGAGGGGGCGTGTCCGGAAGGCTCCACACCGCAATGACGCTCTAAGAGGCGGAAGAAGGACAAAAAAGGCCACCGTGTTTGTTATAAGGTTGCTAAGCAACACAAAATTCATACAAATTCATATAAATTGCAATTATATAACATCAGAGCATAATGTCATTACAAAATCAGCTCAAAAGTCATACAAAAACCAGAGAATTAGTTAAATATACCACTCATCATAAATAAAGTGCATATAATAGTGCAAATATCTGCCACATATGTAAACATGATATAGTGATACTAAAATATCAATGGAAAGTGCATTTTTTATAGCCATATACCTCTGATAAATACATATAAAATAAACTAGGGAATAAATAAAACTAAATAAAAGTGCTTGAAAGGTGATCCCTTGAGGAGGTCCAGTTTTCTTTTTCATCTCTTCCATTCAACCAATCAACCATACGATGTCCATATGATAATGCTTCACAAGAAAATTTCTAAAATATAATAAGCAAAATTGTGATTAAAATCATTTCTAAGAACATCTAAAAACCAACCAACTACACCCTCGTTGCCGATGCAACCTAAAAGGACAGCCTTGGGGGGCGTGGCCAAGCCTATGGAGGGATAAGACGCAGCTCGCTTTAGCTCCTCCGCATCAGCCCTGATATCTGCCGCCACAATATAGATATCGCCGCTCTTTCTTAATGGGCAAGTCCAAGAAGGGCCTGGGAGGCACCGGAACAGAAGACCTCGGCTCCCAGCCCGGAATTGACCGTTACCTCCGTTCCGGACCGAGTACCCCCCGGCCTTCCACACCATCTAAAATGGCGCCGCCGCTGAAGGAGAAGGGTGCGATGGGGCGGGACAGGCGGGAATCCAGCAACAGGTTTGCCTGCCTGCAGGAGGACAGAGAGGACGAAGACGTCCACACAATCCTGCAGCCCGGGACCTCCGGAGAGGACATCAGCAGGTACCTCCGTGATCTCCCCACAAAAAGGGACCTAGAGCGCTTCGCATGCCGCATAGAAGCCTCTTATAAAGCAGAGATGCAGGCACTTAGATCAGAATTTGTTGCACGAGTAGAGGAGGTAGAGGAGGCCCAAGACTCGGTGCTGGACGAGCTACAAGCCCAAAGATCCCTGCTGACTTCACACTCTTCCATGCTAGAAGACCTGTTATACCAGCAGGAGGACAGTGAAAATCGTAATCGCAGGAATAATGTGAGGATAAGAGGCCTGCCAGAATCAGTCACCCCCTGGACCTACAGGCGACGGTCCAGGCCTTATTCAAACAGATCCTAGGCGATGCAACAGGCCCGGATATAGAAATAGACAGGGTACATAGAGCCCTCTCAGCGAGGCCGCCTCCAGCAGCAAGGCCCAGAGACGTGATTTGCAGGATACACTTTTATTCGATCAAAGAGGCTATCATGAGAGAAGCTAGAAATCAAGGTGACATCCCTTATCTGGACACTCATGTAATCTTGCTATCAGACCTGGCAGGTCGCACACTTCAAAAAAGAAGAGGATTGCGCCCCCTACTGCTAGTATTACGCGAGAAGGACATAAAATACAGGTGGGGGTTCCCCTTCCAACTAGTAGCTTCCAGAGACGGGAAAACGGCTACCTTCAAACGCCTTGACGATCTAACCCCCTTCTGCCGAGCCCTGGATATCCCAGAAATCCCACTACCGGACTGGCCCAAGATCCCACATCTTCCACCACCTCCGGCTAGATGGCAGAGAGCCCAGGGCCGTGGCTCTCCCAGCTCAGCAACAACCTGAAGAGACGACCGGAGCTCCGGTTCGACTTTCCTTTTTCACACAAGAGACTCTCGTGTGACAGCGTGGTCCTGATGCAACCACGAAGACCAACAGTTTATAGTGTTACTGTTGTTTTTGTTTACGGTTCTTTATTTGACTTGATATTATGCACTTGGCTACAAGTTGCACGACTGATACCATAATTGCCAATGGACTATTCTGCCCTATCGATATGATATAAAATAAAAATTCGGTTGCGCCACACTGTTTACTAAAGGCAGAATCTCCGTTATATTAATTCCTCACTCACCTTGTCTGGTTGTGCCGTCTCTGCACAACCAGATAGTAGGCTCAGTGGTGAGGAAGGGATCCGAGACCTTTGCTCGCCGGTTCCTGGTTCCAGAATGAGCGCCCAGCTCCAGCTCGCTTCTCCGGGTCCCGTGATCAATCACGTGTCTATTGTGTCAGCCAGGTCCTTGTGTACAAAGCTGCTCTCTTCCACCACACTCCCCATAGGGAGGATAAAGTAAGGAACAATGCAGAAATGGTGGTATTTAGATTATGAGCGCTATACAAGGACACTGCACTGATTAGTATTACCTTTAGATCTTTATTGAATATTGACAAATGTGAGTCCTCGCCACAACATGTTTCGACACTAATGCGTCTTCGATATGATAGGCAGACACCGGTGACCTTCCTGGATTTTCTCCTTTTGTTCTTCCCTTTTCTTTCTTGTTTACTCCCCCCTAACCAGTTGACTTCCCTACTACTTTCTCACACGGAACACAGTCTCCTTTCTATCCTCACTCTCAACCCACTTCTTTAGTATACTTCTCTCTCCTCTCCATTGTTCTCACAATAATGGCCCCCCTCTACACCTCATATTCTCACGACCTCCATCTCTCTACTACATCCCCGTACATTCTACCCCATCCGCTCACCTCTCTCCAACCACACACACACCTCCCCTATGACTATCTACATACTTAACACCAGCACCTATTACCCTTATTTCTTTACCTGCTCTCTCCCTCTTCGATGTAGTCACCCCTGGGCCTACATTGGCTCCTTTCCTCTCTCCTTTCTCCCTCACCGATTTGGTCACTGGTGGCTGCATATATTTGTTTGGCACATAATTATAAAGTCTTCATACCCTGCTGTGGCGGCAGGGAGGACGCGGGGAGCGGCTGCCCTCATGGACTTCCACTCATACCCTCAGTGCTGGATGCGTGATGCTATCCAATTCTGCACAATACGGAACACCTCTAGGTGTATCCGAGACCCTTTCTCTTTATCTCCCTTTTTCCTACCTCTCCTGCTCCCTTCTTTCGTTTCTGCTCTTTTACTATACCCCACCCACCTTCCCCTACCCTCACCCCTGATGCTGACGAACGAGACCATAAATATAAGAGAACCCCAACCTCACATACCTAATGGCTGAGACACTTAAATATTGCTCCTTCAATGCGAAGGGGCTTAATGTCCCGGAGAAACGCAGACAAATCCTGACTTTTATGCACTCTTGTAAAACTCAAATACTCCTATTACAAGAGACTCACTTCAGAACTGACCACTTTCCAGCATGCGAGACCAGAAACTTCCCAGTATGGTTTCACAGTACTACTCCAGGGTCAAAATCTAAGGGAGTCTCTATTGCGTTTCATAGATCTTGTTCCCCTGAAATAATGGATAAACTGATAGATTCTCAAGGCAGATACATATTCTTGAAAATATCATGGTTGTCATCTGTATATATTATAGCTAACGTGTATTATCCTAATAGGAATCAGAGGAAATTCGGGTCTGCTGTCCGGAGAAGTCTGGAGGCGTTTGCTGGTGCGGTCCCTATCATTCTGGGTGGCGACTTCAATTTCCCTATGGATCCAAAAATTGATACATCGTCGGGTAAGTCTCACCACTCTGTGCCATCTCTCCATCACCTGACGAAGCCCTGGGACGTCCTCCGCTTACTGGACATCTGGCGTATCCTATACCCCACCACTAAAGATTACACATTTTACTCGCCAGTCCATAACACATATAGTAGGATCGATAGATTCCACGTTGCACACTCTCTTCTAGACAAACAACTACACGCCTCAATCGGCAACATATTGTGGTCCGACCACGCCCCGATCTTCCTCACTATGACACCAAATAATGTGGCGCGCAGATCGGGATCATGGCGACTAAATGACAACTTATTGACCGACACCTCGTGCCATGCAGACATCATCACCTCAATTAACCACTTTATTGAAGATCACACACATGACACTACCTCATCCCCGATAAAATGGGAAACATTGAAGTGCGTCTTACGAGGGATATTCATATCCCACGGGGCGCGCCTCAAGAAAAGAAGGATGGAAGAAACACAGGACTTACTCCGAGACATCACAGATCTTGAAACCAAACACCGACTCACTCCCACACCAATACTACACGCACAATTGACGACACTCCGTACTAAACTATTGTCCCTCTATGACCAAAAAGACCGCGTATTTCGGGATAAAATCCAAGCCCGCTATTACCATATGGGAAATAAAAGTGGCAGGCTGCTGGCCAAGGCCTTACATCCTAAACCTCCCCAGACGTATATCACTCGCATAAAAAACAAAGAAGGTAAACTGATGCACAGACCCAAAGATATCCTAGACACTTTCAGACACTTCTATGCTTCCTTGTACCAATTGCAGGGGCACTATGACAATATGCCTCAACATCACACCATAAAGCTATTTGAAAATTATATACAAAAGAGCGGCCTTCTGACCCTCAGCAAAGAAGACAGCGAGAAACTGTCTGACGATTTTACACTGTCTGAGATAGAAGAAGGCATAAAGAACTTAAAAGTCGGGAAAAGCCCGGGTCCCGATGGGTACACAGCTAGATTCTACAAACGTTTCTCAGGCCTCCTTGGGCCCTTGTTCCTACAAGTATGTAACGATGTCTCGAAGGGTGGGTCCGTCCCCGCGCAGGCCCTCCTGGCCCATGTTGTGGTACTTCCCAAACCAGGGAAGGATATTACACTATGCGGCAGTTATAGACCGATATCCTTAATGAACTTAGATACCAAGTTATATGCCAAGATCATAGCAGATAGACTGAGCTCTCTTCTTCCAGGAGTGGTGGATATGGACCAGGTGGGTTTTGTGCGGGGACGGGAGGCCAGGGACAATACCATACGTTCACTGGCTCTCATTGATGTGGCCAAGACGCGAGGCGTGCCCATGTGCATCCTGTCGATAGATGCCGAAAAAGCATTCGACAGGGTGCACTGGGGGTTCATGTTTACTGCCTTGAAGCATCTGGGTCTGAATGACGTAATGCTTCACCGCATAAGGGCCCTATATACATGTCCGGCGGCCAGGCTTCGGATCAACGGGTCCCTGTCAGAACCTTTTGCTATTAAAAATGGCACACGTCAGGGGTGTCCATTATCCCCACTGCTATATGTGATATGCATGGAAACCCTGGCGTGTTCCCTTCGGGGAAACCCCTTGATCCGGGGCCTTGACTTAGGGCGACGTACCCACAAATTGGCACTCTTTGCTGATGATTTGTTGCTATATATAACAAATCCCCTGATAAGTCTCCCGAATATTTTATCAGAACTAACTACATATGGCCGTCTTAGCAAATTTAAAATTAATGCCTCCAAGTCGGAAATGTTAAACGTTTCTCTACACGAACTGGTAGTTGATCTACTAGAACAAGAGTTCTCCTTTACCTGGAGACGGGCCTCCCTAGACTATTTAGGGATGAAACTTCCGGCTGACTTGGATAAGCTATTTGACCTGAATTACCCAGCGTTGCTGGACAGAATAGAAAAAGACCTAAATAAATGGAATAAATTGTCACTGACATAGCTGGGAAGGATCCACACATTATGCATGGATATACTCCCTAGGGCACTATACATTTTTCAAACTGCCCCTTTCAACTTGCCTGCGGCCTTCTTCTCCCGATTAAAAACTCTTTTCACACGCTTCATCTGGTCACATACTCCCCCGAGACTATCATATAATCTCTTATGTCGGGCCCCTAAAAGGGGGGGAATGGGTTTGCCTAATATGCTCCACTATCATTGGGCGACCATGAGCAAATGTATCCTAGATCTATTCGACCGAGGTGAAAAGAAGAGATGGGTGGAAGTGGAGATGTCAAGGTCTGATGGGTGGCCCCTGTCACAGCTGTGGATTCCCCAACACTCTAAGGGGCGTTTTGCCTCCTTTTTAATAACGCAGATTGCCTCCTCATTTGCTTTACAGAACAAAACAATGCGATTGACCACGCATCCTGGCCCGATGACTCCCATCTATAGCAACCCTATATTTGAAGTAGACAACAATAGGACCTCCTTCTTAGGGATCCTGAAAACCTCCCACCCTACCATCAAAGATTATCTAGACGTAAATGGACTACGTTCGTTAGATAGCCTGTTCCCCTCAACCCAACCACCAGGAGACACATGTCTACTTTACGCCAGATTGCAAAGTTTCATACACTCACTACCACTAAACTCATTGACGCGCCAACTGACACCTTTTGAACATATGTGTTCCTCAGGAACCAAAACACCACGCGCCATTTCGACGCTTTATAACATTCTCAGAGATATATCAGACACTAATGCTCCCGATCTGCCACGCTACAGAAGTGCATGGGAAAAAGAACTGGGAAGGGACTTGTCCGATCTCCAGTGGGAGAAGGCTTATGTCCTTACAACAAGGCATCGACATCGGCTCTGTCACAGGAGCGAAATTTCAAGGTGATGGCGAGATGGTACAGATGCCCGGCGATGGTGAAAAGAATATGTCCTGAGGCGTCCGACAAATGTTGGAGGTGCCAGAATGCAACTGGTACCTACACACACATTTGGTGGAGTTGCCATTTAATTTCACCATTTTGGCAAGCAGTCCGCGACTTATATATTAAAGTCTCGGGCCACCAGATTGATCTCACGGAAGAAATAGCTTTGCTAAACATGACTTCTATGTCCCAAACCCAGTTTAAGAAAGGACTATTATGCCACTTCTTGACGGCTGCTAGACGCCTCATACCCAGATGGTGGGGCCGCACTAGACCTCCCTCACGTAGCGAACTGGTAGCTGAGATGAATGTCATATGCAGGATGGAGGACCTTCTCTCGCAAACAGCGCACACGGATTCAGCAATACAGCGCTACTGTGATCAATGGGCCTCATGGCTATTGTTTAGGGACTCGCCGGAACTAGAGGAATGGGTACTCCAATAAGACTACAACTTTTCCAAACTCAGAAATATGCTTGGAAATGTAAGATCTAAGTTCGCAGCACACCCCCCCACCCTAACCTTCCCTTTCTATCTTTCCTTCTCACTATCCTTTTCCCTACCTCACTTTATATAGAAATGTGTAAGCTTCCCATCATCGAGGAATACAGATGCAGACGATACTAAAATGATACCCCTGACACTTGATGAGGTCAATACCATTAATATGAATAATATAAGGGGTATACTTTACTCCACGAATTAATATGTTTGAATGTTATACTACACCGATTGTTGTTTTCTGATTATGTTGCCACATGTTCTGGCAACACATCTTCTGTACTAATGCTGTTTTGCTTAATAAAAACAAATTTAACTAAAAAAGGACAGCCTTATCAACAAACTACAAGAACGCACTAAAGCCAAAATGTTCATTAAGGCCAAAAGGAGCCACAGTATTGAGTCTGTAGATCCATTTGCTCTCAACTTGTCCTAGGGCTCTACTCAGATTCCCACCTCTCTGACCCAAGGAGATCTTATCAATGCCTATAATTTTCAATAAACTAGAATTACTCTGATGCCTATAGAAAAAGTGTTTTGGTATCGTCTTCAGACTGGAGGGATTTTCGGTACCTGCTCCCTTTTCTATGTCTAAGACATGTTCCCTTGCACGAATACGCAGTTCACGAGTGGTCATGCCTATGTAGATTTTATCACACGGGCATTTAGCCATATAGATCACTCCCTTTGTTGAGCAACTAATGTGATGCCTTATTTCATAGACCCTGGAATTGTCAAAATTATGAAAAGTTTTGCTGTTGAGCATGTTGGCACATGCCTTGCAGCCCCTACATGGGAAAAAACCTTGAATGTCCAACCAATTGCCCTCATTTCTACCATTTCTTACCAAGTGGCTGCGAACCAATGCATCTTTTAGGTTAGGAGATCTTCTCGCCGTTATCAAGGGTTTTGGCGAGACAAAGTGTTTTAAAATGGAGTCATTTAGCAGGATACTCCAATGCTTGTTGATAATTTCAACAAAGCTCTTCCATTGTTTATTATACGTGGTTATCAATCTGGGAAACCCAGATTGATCCTTCTTTTGGTCATTTTTTCCACCATGAAGGAGTTCAGTTCTCTTGCATTCTTTTGCCCTAGCGTATCCATGTTTTATACATCTCCTACTGTATCCTCTCTCCTCAAATCTGTTCCTCAGATCCAATGCCTGTGCCTCAAAGATATTATCATTGGAGCAAATACGTCTGGCCCTCATGTATTGACCGACCGGTATCCCTTTTATTGTGGATGGCAAGTGTGACGACTTAGCATATAAAAGAGAATTCGTAGAAGTCACCTTCCGATAAATGTCAGTAGTCACACTTCCATCACCCTGAGTGTCAATCAAAATATCAAGGAATTCCATCCTCCTACCACTCTTATATGTAAGTTTGATATTCAGGTCATTGCAATTCAGTGTGTCAATCAGATCTTTAAGTTCTTCATTACTTCCTTCTCACACAAAAAAGACATCATCGATGAATCTCATCCAACCCTGAATCCTATCAGAGGCCTCTATGGGGTTGTTTATAAATATTTCCCTCTCCCATGCCCCCAAGAACAAATTAGCGTACGAGGGGGCACAGGAGGCCCCCATAGCGGTCCCCTGCTGTTGACGGTAGATTTGACCATCAAAAATAAAACAATTGTGGGTGAGTATAAACTCCAATAGGGTAACTATTAATGCTGACATTGCAGGGTCCATGTTGCTCATCTCCAAAAAGTATTTTGTGGCCTTAATGCCATCCTCGTGTCTAATCAATGTATATAGGGACTCTATGTCCACAGTCACCATGATAGAATTGGGACCTAAATGTAAACCTTCCAGTCTCTGGAGTGCCTCTGTCGTATCCCTAATATACGAGGGTAAAGATATAGTAAGGGGCTTTAAATAGCTATCAATCAGCCTACAGATGTTTTCACACAAACTCTCATTGCCAGAGACTATGGGTCTCCCTGGAGGGTCCACAGGATTCTTGAGGACCTTCGGCAAAATATAGAAAGTCGGCAATCTTGGATTACACTTTTCCATATTTTTCACCACTTCTTGTGGAATGATACCTTCCTCAAAAGCTCTAATTAGAATTGTCATCAAAAGATCCTTATCCTGCTGAAGGGGGTTACCTGGCAATTTTTTATAGCACTCTGAATGGTTTAATAGCTTATGTGCTTGTTTGATATACATGGTTTTAGGCCAAATTACCAGGTTCCCCCCTTTATCGGCTGGCTTAATCAGAACATCTTCCCATTTCTTCTATTGATCTAGAGCCAATCTTTCTTCCCTATTTAGGTTATGTTCCCAAGTTCTGTTTTGGGCAAGTTTTTCCACATCTGCCGTTACCATCCTTGTGAAGGTGTCTACATTCGAACACGTGCCCAAGGGTGGGAAGTTTTTTCATTTCACAAACAAATGATTTGGGAACTTACCACTTTTTGGGGAATTGGTGTTATCCTCAGATAATGACTCAAGATCCCGTAGAGTATTTCTCTCATCTTCTGTATTTAAACCATTCTCAGTTTTAAAATGGAGTCTTTTTAAGATGACCTTTCTAGCAAATAGGTGGACATCTTTCATAGTCACAAAGGGGTCTATAGAACGAGAGGGAGAAAAGGTTAAACCCATATTTAAAACCTTCAACTGAGCTGAGGTTAGAACTCGACTTGATAGGTTTATTACCTTATTCATGTCCATGGTTTTCTTTTTTTTGCTTTCTTTCTCTGGAGATGGTCTATTTTTATTTTTTCCTGAGGGCTGTTCCCCCTCTTCTTCCCCCCTTTCCTCTTGTGTGGTCACACTCTCGGCATTTGATGATACAGAACCCACAGATTCCTTGCGTGGCTGTGATGGATTATTGGGGTTGGCCGAATTTTTCTTAAATTGCCATTTAAAAATTTTATTGCTCTCATAGTCACTAACATCTCTCTTGAATTTCTTCATTTTGTTTGTGCTGATCTCTTGTTCCCACTTCTCCATCTCCTTATCAATTTCTCGCATATAAATATCAAGGGATTCTTTGGAGAGTCCTCCCTGTAGAGTCTTTGACATCTCCTCTATCTCTGCATCTAGACTAATCAGGTTTTTGTTATTATATTCATTAATGATCGTAATGAATGAAAAGGAGCATGTAGATGCTGTCTCCATCCATTTTTTTGTAAGATCATCATTGTCCAAATTAAAGGTTGGATATAATTGGACCCTTAAGCCCCTAGGGACTATCCTATGTGACAAATAATTGTCCAAAGAAGTTTTAGTCCACCACAGTTTGGTCTTACGGTATAGTGCGTTCTTGTATTTGTACATCAGCTCTTTGTTAGCACCAGCAACCTCAGGCTGACCACCGGATGCACCTCTTTTAAAAATATTAAATGCCTTAGTTTTCCAGCTGAGCTCTCTATTTCTCACATCCATGGTCCTTTCACCAATGACTTGGAGAGTACTGTATTTAAACAGAAATTCAGAATCAGTCAATCAATATCTCGCAAAAAAAGTATTCAACCCACTTTAATCAAATAACCAATAAGTCCATAGGACACAGGGAAGAATTTATAGAACTATACAATCTTATGAAATGGATGAAATGGATCAGTGAGACCTTGTGGTGATGTATTGGTATTGTACCTAGCACCGCCGTTTAGGATCACATTTATCCTCACTAATGATGATATGTAGTATATACTACGTGTATATGGTTATATAGAATATGAAGCATGATTTAAATTGAGATTCAAGGGGTTTACAAATACTAACACCCTGTTGTAATGCCCGGGAAAATTTTGTCCAATTTTGTATACCAGCTAAAGGAGGAAAGAGTAAAGATCTGTGGTATCTTAAAACTGACATAAGCCCTATGATTCTAATAGGGATTTGTAAAGTAATTTCCCTGATGATTAATGAACTCATCTTAACCTTGCTGAGCATATGAAAGAAGTCTTTTGGAAAAATCCTGGCATTGTCTGTAATCCCTTATTGAGTATCCTTTCCATATATGCCTCCTTTTTGGTCACTGGGCACTCCCCAATAATATACCACCGGGAATAGCAACAACTCTGATTATCCATAGATATCCAGTGGCTCTTTTTTGATATGTATATGGTCTCAATTGCACCTTGTTATTGATATTATTCTGAAGGATTTTTTTATTGTTGTACCGATAGTCCTAAATAAAGATTGTATAGTTCTACAAATTCTTCCCTGTGTCCTATGGACTTATTGGTTATTTGGTTTCACACTGCAGTTTTTTTCCTGATCAGGTTTGTGTGTCAAAAAAAAGGAATGTCTCCAAAACTCAGAACAGGTGTCAATCTTTCAATTATAGTTTTTCTCTGCAAGTTCCTCTCCTGGTTTTGGCACACAAACCTGATCGAACCTGATGAGGGAAAAAACTGCAGTGTGAAAGCAGCCTTAGGGCGGCTTCACACTGTGGTCAGGTCCGGTCCAGGGCTGTCAGGTTGTCATTTAAGGGCCAGATCCTTAAATGACAACTTTATGCTAGTCAGGACGAATTGGGCATCTACAGGTAAAAGTCCAGTAAGGCTGGCTTTGCACTGCGGTCAGGTCCGGGGCTGTCTGGTACTTTTTGGCCGAAACCGGATTGTGCCGGATCAAACCGGGTATCAGCAGCCAGATCACACCGGATGGTTGTTCCGATCCGGCGTCCGGATCCGATTCAAAAGGTTGCATCCGATTCTTTGGCGGTCCGGTTGTTGTGCCCCACCCCTTGTGTTGCTTGTTCACTATAAATTGCCTGCAGCTCTCTTCTCTCATACCTTTTTGCGTGCAAAATGGCCATGTCCTATGCCCACTTTTGTGCATATGTTGATGCCTCATATAATGAAGTGAGAGCCTTCTCTGCATTGTGTGATGCTGAACCCCGAGCAAGGAGAAGGAGACGGACACCGCGCCAGTACTGGGTACACCCCATTGTGTTTGGCCGTGTGAATAGAGGGGTGTTTGCCGAACTGTACCCGGAGCTGTGTGCACATCCAAACAAGTTCTTCAATTACTGTTGCATGTCCATGGCAAGCTTTGATGAGCTGTTGTGTCGAGTCCGCCCTTACATCCTGCGTCACGACACTGGCTTTAGACGAGCCATCACACCACAAGAGCGCCTTCTGGTGACCCTAAGGTATGTGTATTTGTCATGCAGCCTTGCAATGTCTCATGCTGCTCCCTTTGGTAATGAAAATGTGTTTGCCCATCTGTGTATTGCATGTGCTGTCATGTTAAATGTGGCGGCCATGCAGACACAAACGCAGTACAACACCGCACATACTTATGTGGATGTAGAGGCGAATCTCCGCATGCGTTCACATAAGTATGGTGCGTGGCCAGCCGATCAGCTGTCTCTGGGGGCAGCTGGGAGGAGGAGATCAGCGGCAGAGATCCCATCCTCCCGGCACAGCTGATCTAACGCTGGTGTCAGCGGGGAGAAACAGCTGATCTGACAGCTGTTGAAATCTCCCGCGCTGACACCGAATAGGGTGATATCAGTGCAGGAGAAAAGAAACAGCTGATCGCTGCTTCAAATCTCCCGCACCAACATCACCTATTCGTTGTCAGCGCGAGAGATTTCAACAGCTGTCAAGTCAGCTGTTTGTCCCCGCTGACACCGGCGGGAGATCAGCGGCAGCTCTGCATGATCTCCCGATGGCCACTGCTCATGACCGGTGTCCACCGGGAGAGATTTCAATGAGATCCGCAGCGTTCTCCTGCGCTGTCATGTGGAGGACACTGCGAATCCATTGAGATCCATGCATTTTTTGCCCGCTTGCATTTTTTACCCGAATGCCAAAAAATTGCTGCATGCTGCGTTTGGATTGCGGTCGGAGAGCGCATAAATTATGGACATCTGTATGCAAATGTGGCCAAACTCTGCCATCCGCAGGCACATGCATTCCCATGTTAAACATAGTAACGCACGTGCACAAGCGTTCGGCTGCGTTTGTTGCGCTGCGCTCCCAACGCAAGTGTCAAGTCCAGCTAAAGGTGCTTTTACATCTGTGCTTTGGATAAAATGGGGCAGTTGTTGGCAAACTTCCCCATCTCCCACATTTAACGCATAACGGCAGCACTTGCAGCACACTTGTGGCAAGACCCATGCATTGTGAATGGGGCTTGCGGTAAGTGTGTGTCAGGTGCAGCAAGTGTGCTTCTTGTAGATGCGGCAGTTGGGGCCGCCCAAAATAACACGCTCAGTGGTGAGTTTGTTGCGGCCGCATTTAGCGCAACTGCCAGAACCGCTCCGGCTGCACACTTAGTGCTATCCCCATAGTCAGTGCATGGGGATTGGTGCAAGTGTGCCGCAAGTGCAGCCGGTATGTGTTAAGGGCATGTGCACACACTGAGTATGTTGTAAATTATTAAACATCGGGATTTGTAGACACAACCAGGAGTGTAGCAATCATAGCCAAAGTCTCTTTGAAATACCAGTTCCACTTCTGAATGCAATCATCAACTATTGGTTTAGTGGAAAAATTTTGAGATAGAAAAAATCTGCAAAGATTCTACATCTGCACATGGCCTTTATGTGGCAGATGCGGTGTTTACTCTGCAACTGATGCTTTTTCAGCACTAAATGGATGCTTACAAATGGTGGACTGTATATTTACAGTATGTTTCCCGTAACCAGGGAAGCGTGTTTGCAATACTAGAATTAACTGTTATGTTTTTAAATGTGTCTGTACTGTGTCATAATAATGAATCCCTGGTCTCACACATGACTGTGTGTCATGAAAAGTGCTTGTTTTTGACACAAAAACTCCCTTCATGGACACCTAACCAAAGCGTTGTTTGACACCAAAAAAAAATCTAGTGTAGGCATACTTTGAAAAATTTAACATAATGTGAAGTAGCCCTTAGATGCATCAATGTCTGTCCATACTACCACACCAAGGCTGTTTGCTATTTCATTTTCATGTCATCTGTGCTGAGCTACCCCACACCCACACACACCGTACATGTGGACACTAGCAGCCTTGTATGATCAAGTCAGTAATTGTTACCATGAAGGGCTGGTCCTGCAGCCAGGATAAAGGAATGTTGATCAGGCTGCTGTTGAAGCTCAACTCCGGCTCTGTAGGTAACGCAGTCTGCCTCGAGGCACCATGTTGACCTTCCCAACCAGCCGACTCAACACACTGGGTGCTATCCAAGCTCCACACCAGGGAACTAGTGTCACTATTCAGTTGCTGAGTACCATGGGCAACACCTCCCTGTGCTTGCTGACATGTGCAGTGAGGTTCTGTTTGCGGGTCTCCTGTTGTCACAGGCGTTCACGCAGCATGTGTTCGGGGAGCACATTGCCTGATTGTTTGTGGCCAACACATACCTGTTGGCCCAGG
Source organism: Allobates femoralis (assembly GCA_033576535.1). Classification (NCBI taxonomy): domain Eukaryota; kingdom Metazoa; phylum Chordata; class Amphibia; order Anura; family Aromobatidae; genus Allobates; species Allobates femoralis. The sequence goes on from JARQOC010000004.1 coordinate 468,022,606, forward strand.
TTAATGGTGTTTTAAGATTTTTAGGGAGCATTTCACACCCAATTTCATTTTCAACACGTCGTTGGAATGGCTACCAACCTGTTTTGTTGACACAATCTACATCAGGATGTGGTTTTTGGTGCTGGTCCCTTCGGTGCCCCTTATGGTGTTGTTCAAGGCACGTTTGCTCATACCTTGGTGTGAAAAGGCTGCTCCACCACGTAGCCACACACCTTCTGTAAATATGTGTTGTCAATGGGAAGAACACACTCATGTAGCTTCCTTACAAAATGTGTTGGTGCAGGCCTCATGTTCTTCTCATGTCACATGTCAAGATGTTCATGCTAATATGTCTCACAAGTGCCTTCCTCAATGTCTACAGAATAATTCATGTACGTACATGCTTGCTTGGCCAATGTCTATTGCTTTGTGCATCTCGTACTGCAGTGTTGTTTGTGTCCTGTGTTGTTTGCCTAAATTCAGAAGCATCTTGTAACGCCTTATGTTGCCTTAATGTTTGTGCCGTTGTATGAATGACTGGCCATACACTTAAAGGGATCCTGTCACCCCAAAACACCTCCTAAGCTATTAAAATCTGTCCCTAGAGCATATTAACACTTACCCTACACTCCTTTTAGCTCCTAAATGCATATAGTCAAACTGAATATAAACGTTTTATAAGTACCTCATTACTGATGATAATGAGTGACTATGGTATTCATAGTCACTCAGCCAGGCTGCCCCTCTTCATCATATCACGCCTGTATAGGCGTGATCTTCATCATAGATTCAAATTCGCCGCCTCCCTGTGCGCCTCCCCACTCTCCCATTCCGTCCGGGCTTCAGTGTGGGGGCTGTATGACGCGATTCGCGTCATTTCCGGCGCTGGGTGACGTAGTTACACCCGCGCCGCTGTTAGCTTCAAGTCCCGCACTGCGCATGCGCAGTACGGGGCTTGAAGCTCTAACAGCGGCGCGGGTGTACATACGTCACCCGGCGCCGGAAATGACGCGAATCGCGTCATACAGCCCCAACACTGAAGCCCGGACGGAATGGGAGAGTGGGGAGGCGCGCAGGGAGGCAGCGAATTTGCATCTATGATGAAGATCACGCCTATACAGGCGTGATATGATGAAGAGGGGCAGCCTGGCTGAGTGACTATGAATACCATAGTCACTCATTATCATCAGTAATGAGGTACTTATAAAACGTTTATATTCAGTTTGACTATATGCATTTAGGAGCTAAAAGGAGTGTAGGGTAAGTGTTAATATGCTCTAGGGACAGCTTTTAATAGCTTAGGAGGTGTTTTGGGGGTGACAGGATCCCTTTAACTTTTGTTGTTTGTTCTTCTTCTTCAGATATCTGGCCACAGGGGAATCATTAACATCCGTACATTTCCAGTTCCGGTTGGGCTTATCAACAATATCTGGTATTATCGGGGATACATGTTCGGCGCTGTGGGAGGAGCTACAGCCAGAGGTGATCCCACAACACAACATTGGCTCGCCATTGCCGAGAATTTCCATCGGAACAGCCAGTTTCCAAATTGCCTGGGCGCCCTTGATGGCAAACATATCCATATCATTAAGCCTGCCAAAAGCAGTTCAGAATTTTACAATTACAAGAGATACCCTCAATTGTCCTCATGGCTATAGTGGATTCAGAATATAAATTTGTGGCAGTTGACATAGGTGGTTTTGGACGCTCCAACGATTCCCAGCTCTTCAAGGACTCTGACATGGGCCGTCTGGTTCATGGAAACTGCTTTAATTTTCCACCACCAACCCCACTACCAGGCATACATGATCCACCAATGCCCCATGTTATTGTTGCTGATGAGGCATTTCAAATGTGCCGAAATTTACTAAAACCATATAGCAGTCGTGGGTTGACACCTCAGAGGCGAATATTCAACTATAGGCTGACACGTGCACGGCGCTATGTGGAATGTGGATTTGGTTTGCTGGCAGCTAAATGGCGAATTCTAAAGACTACCATCAATTTGTCAGTTGACACGATTGACGAGGTTGTGAAGGCATGCGTAGTGCTGCATAACTATGTTCTCACACGTGAAAGATCTGTTGTTGAGCCTGGGGACATTCCCGACACCTCATTGACCAACTTTGAGGCCACCTCTGTCCGTTCATCCACTGCGGTAGCTGCAATACGTGATAGCTTTGCACATTATTTCACCTCAGATGTTGGTAGGGTGCTGTGGCAGGATGAAATGCTGTAATTTCATCCTGTACCAAATTTTGCCTTGCAAGTTCGGTTTGCTTTTGTCTGCCCACTATGGCTTTGTCTTTGTCCATGTAATGTTGTGTGCAAAACCCTATTTTTTTTAAGTGTATTTTTTTGTTTTGTTTTGTGATGGCTCATTAAAAGCATTATTTATTTTCTGACCAGTAATATGGACAATGTGTGTCGACTTGGTATGTTTCAACTTACCCAACATCCCTGTCCTGTGTGTGACAAACACTAACTACGTCAATAACACACACTCGTGCACCGTTACACATTACAACACCAGCAAATGGGTCTAGGAGCCTCACATTCTGCAGGTGGTTGGGCTCATTGCTACACTATGCAACAAACAACATCCTACGCTCTGACCCATGAACCCTTCAAAACTTTGCACTATATGGGTTCACACAATACATACTCATGGCTATTGCCATCAACAAGTGTTTAGAACAAGGTAACACTGGCTTCTGTTTGCAACACCCAAAACCATACTATCTGATCGCCCCCACGTAACCAGTGTTTTGTTGACCAATTACATACAGTCAAGATTGTGTAGTTGTTGCCACATCAACCACATCTAGCAATGGCGTGAACAAGTGCCCACATTCAACATTGGTCCTTTTTACACGCAACACCCCAAAATAACCACACATACAAGTGTATGCAAGACATGTCATACCAACAAACACCCCAACATGTTGTTTACCTTCACTGGTGGTTGTTGGTGACCTTTCACTCAACTTTTGTTGGATGCAGAATGTGTGTGTTTATTGAGTTAATTTTCCTTCACTTCCCTACAACACATATTTGTGTCTGTGCAGGTGATATGAGGTTGTTATTGATGACCATGTGTTGGGCAATTTAAGTATTAATCATATGCCAGACACAGACCAACACGGATCCCTGCAATGACATGTTAAATAGCCAGCTGGACCAGGATCCTGGCTGGATGCCTCCGTAGCCTCTGGTCCCTGTGTAAACCTGCTACTACCTCAACGATGTGCTCCCCTCATCTGCTCTCTCCTGTCTCCCTCATATTGTATCCTGCCAACCCACCCATCTTCTTTCTTCGCTCCCTACTTCACTATCCTTTTCCAAAGTTTCTGTGCTTCTTTGTGTGTGCACATTTGCTAATGCGCCTTGTTGAAAGATTCCTTAGCTGCCACAGTGTAGGCCACAGTATCCATTGGTCGAGATGGGCCTCTGGTGATGTCACACAGCCAAACAGCTGACCTGTCATGTGATTGGCTGAGTGTCATCACCAGTGGTCCCTGAGGAAGGCGCCGGGTGTGGCGCTGAAACGCGTAGGAGAAGGAGGAATAAAAAGGATGAAAAGTTGACTGGCTCTTTGGTGAGTTTTATTTAGCCCTGGAGCAGCGCGGACCGTGATACACTAGCACTCCCATCATTTCTTTGATCGATACCACTATCCAGTGGTCGGTGGGAGTCCTGCAGCAGCCTGGAACATTGTTTCCTAAACGCCTTCAAACCAGTTGTGGGGATCACAACTGGAACAGGTGAGCAGCTTCATAGCACCACCACATTATATCAGTGTCACTAGTGATAGAGCACTATTGCGCCTCTTGTCCCCCTCCCTATTTTATATTTTACATCACCAGTGGTGCGACAGGCCCCATGGTGACAGTCACATGCGGCATGGAAAAGGACAGTTTTCCTTGTTAATTTGAACACATACATCAAAGACAACGGAGGGCAAACAAGACCAAACAGGAGAGGATAATGATCTGAGCACAGGTTAGAGAAACGGGTGTCAGGCATACAAGAGCGTGGCCAAACAAAAATAGTATCGCAGTGTATCACAGTGAGGATTGGTGAGCAGGGAGAGACAGGGACAAATACAGTGTTGGCCAAAAGTATTGACACCCCTGCAATTCTGTCAGATAATACTCAGTTTCCTCCTGAAAATGATTGCAATCACAAAGTCTTTGGTGTTATTATCTTCATTTACTTTGTCTTCAATGAAAAAACACAAAAGATAGTGAAGCAAAAACAAAACATTGATCATTTCACACAAAACTCCAAAAATGGGCCGGACAAAAGTATTGGCACCCTCAGCCTAATACTTGGTTGCACAACCTTTAGCCAAAATAACTGCGATCAACCGCTTCCGGTAACCATCAATAAGTTTCTTACAATGCTCTGCTGGAATTTTAGACCATTCTTCTTTGGCAAACTGCTCTAGGTCCCTGATATTTGAAGGGTGCCTTCTCCAAACTGCCATTTTTAGATCTCTCCACAGGTGTTCTATGGGTTTTACGTCTGGACTCATTGCTGGCCACCTTAGAAGTCTCCAGTGCTTTCTCTCAAACCATTGTCTAAGATCCAAGATGGCCGAGATCCAGGAAGGATGCATGTGAAGAAGCTCCTGCTACCTGATCCTCAATCACAGGCATCCGCGGCTCTGGAGATGCTATTTGGCCTCCATTCATCCCTAAATCATCTGCTGCCTCATCCCAGCACACCAAGCTGGGCTTATTTTTACCTGTCTACCACCTCAAGCTCTCATTTTGGCCTGACTGTGTGACATCCCCCTCACAGAGCTGTGCTGCCACAAGGAGCTCTGCCACCTGCTCCTACAGAGACTTTCTATCTGTCCTCGGGTGCACACTCTGCACTGTGTCTCCTACAGCAGCTGCAACCACAGATTGGCTCACACAAACAGAATGGAGCTGGGCTGCTGATATCTGACACTCCAGGAAGCAGTGAGAAGCCTTTGCCGGGACCTGCTATTTGAGAAGTCATTGGAGTGGTAAGTGAAAGACATCTCCTGCAGAGATAATGGTGACTCAGGAAAGTTAACCCTCGCTGGCACACATAACACAGTGTAAGTGCTATCAGGAAACATTCCCACTCAGAGGAAGGTTATTAACAGTCTTGGCCACACATTGAGCAGCAACAGGGCTGAGATACGGAGCTAAGACCAAATAGACTGTGCCTGGATGAGTGGAGGGGAGAGAAGCTCCCTCCCTCAAGCCTGCTCGGTATTGCACTTTTGCAAGAGACTAACATCATCCCTTACAATCTCCTGGCTCTACAACACCTTGGCCCATACAGGACCCTGTCTCTCTGATCTCAGAGTATATTCTAGTGGCTGGCACCATAAACTATCTTTGTGGGGACACCTGATCTGCTGTAACCCGTTGCAATTTGGGTAACACTGTTGTGCTGTCGGTATCTGCTCCCACTACAGAAGATCCTACCCCTCACTGACCCCCACCCTTACTTGTAGGACTGCAGCATCACTGTCTCACAACTCCTGCAGCATTCAGACTTATCAGTTCTATTGTTAACCCCTGCAGTGCTAGACGCCACCTGGGCCTGTAGTGCTATATCTTCTGGATCTCCACATGTGCTTTATTCCTCTATTTCTCTGATACTACGGATACATAACGTCATGTGAAGCATCATGTATACTCAGTAGAGACTAACGGGTTATAAGAATCCCATAAGAATCAACTCCCACTTCCGGTTCCGGCGCTGTGCTGATGGCTGCCTGAAATGAGGGCTCCTGTCCCTGAGCCGACAATCCGTCACAATCACCGGGTTTAAGGAGCCATCCGGGCCATATCCACGCTGGCGTCCACTCCCCGTACCACAGGGACTCTGGACAGATACATATTGAGGAGTACGGGCGGAGAGGAGACTGTCACCCGGCGCATCACGAGGCCGAGCGGGACACAGCTTAAGATGGCGGCGGAAGTGCGAGCCAGCGCCGCCAAAACGAAAGAACACAGCCGTACTGCCAAATCCTCTGGGGGGCGAGGAGGCCAGACTGGAGGTACCGCCAGGAGCAGACCAGATCCGCCGGCGAGAGGTTTGAACGGGGGATCGTCTCCCGCTTCGGGAGTGGGCGAGACGCAGCCTAGGAATAACAATAGTAATGGCGGACAACGAGGGGGGACCTCCGGTGGTGAAATGGGGGACCCAGCCTCCTGTATGCACACTGTGGATGTGCAATCCTTAGCTAAAGAGGTCGCACCATACCTTGCGGCTGATCTGAAAGCGGCGGTCAAGGAAGCTGTAGCAGAAGTGATTCAGGATCTACAGCGCACGGTATCAGCTCAAGGGGACCGGCTGCAAGAGGCAGAACGTAGATTGGGAGAAGCTGAAGACAGAATTCTGCGCTTGGAAGAGCAGGTGGCGGGCTTGCAAAAGCAGGCGGTGTACTCGGAAGACAAATTAGATGATTTGGAAAACCGGTCCCGCCGGAATAATCTGCGTTTGGTGGGTCTACCTGAATCCATCTCACCTGGTCAACTGGACGCTATCTGGGAGGTGGAACTGCCAAAGGTGCTGGGTATGCAACATAAATGCAGAGTTGAGCGCTCGCACCGAGTGGGCCCGCCACGGGACCCGCAAGACAACCCGAGACAAGCTATTGCAAGATATCTGGACTACAAGGACAAAGAAACACTACTGAGGGAGTACAGGTCCAGAAGGCTCCCATTGATAGTGGGTGGCCACAGAGTCAGGTTATATGAAGACTTTTCGGCTTCAGTGGCACGTAAGAGGAAACTGTTCAGTCCAGCCTGCTCCCTGCTTTTTAAACAAAACGTGCGCTTCCAACTAGCGTTTCCGGCTATACTCAGGTTTCGGGATCCAAAAGGTGTCCTGAAATCATTTACAGACAGTGCTGCAGCGATGCAATTTATTCAAGGTCGTGCTTCCTTTGGGTTTCTTCGTCGCACGCCAGAGAACGGGAATTCCCCAAGATCCCAGACACAACGCTCGTACGCTGACGCTGTTACAGAGAAAATGGTTCCTGGAGGACGCGATAGTTACTCTGACAACGCAAATTGGACAACGCAACAGCGTCGCAGGCGTAATCATCACTCCAGTGAGGAAGCCTCATCTAGAGACCAATGCACGGCGACAATACTGGACTCAGCTGAGATTGGGAACGCATCGGACGTGTGACACAGCAAGGAAGGATTGCTTTACAAGTTGTGACTTCCCTATGATGACCTTGGCATCTTATCCCTGAGGATCCATGGACAGACCGATGCTAATGGATAGCCATGTCTACTAAAGCTACTGGCAAGCGTTGGTTCCCATTTTCAATCCTCCCTCTCTGCTTTTTTGTTTCCGCTCATATGACGTTCCCACTTCACTCCCGTACATCTATATGTACTCCATATACTTTCTCACCGACTCAATCTCAATCTTGAACTTAAACCTCTTCATCCCCTTTTCATCCCTCTCATATACATATTTCTACACACTCCCTTCCCCTCCTCTATTCCCCCCACATTCACACAATTACTCTCTTGCCTCTCACTTCTATTTCCACATCCTCCTCTTCCCCCCCCCCTGGTATTCCCCCCCTCTCCTTCCCCCCTCCACCTCGCAATTTCTCCCTCTCATTCGCTCTCTTATATGTCCCACTTTCTTCCTCTTCTTTCATTTCTCCCCTTCCTTTCTTTTCTCTACCTTTCTCTCTCTTCATCTCTCTTTTTACGTGAATATCATATGATGAGAAGTTCACTCCATAGTCTGATTGCCCTAATGTGCCTCCCTTACTACTGGTGTTGTTTTTTTTTTTTCCTCTTTCTCTTTTCTTTTCTTTATGGGAAGGGATGTATATTATATCTGAAGTTGGGGGTATGTATAAGCTTACATGTCCAAGGCAACATATACCAATTCAACGGCCTTCTTGGAATGGTTCCGTATATGTGAATATCAGGCGTAAGGCTCAGGGCGGGCCGCGTCAGCACAGAAAAAAGGAAGCCATGGGGTTAAGGAAAGACATTTTCCCGAGAGGAAACTTGTTTGTTGAAGTTCCCATCTCGTGTGCCCGACGTGGTCGGGTGATGACTAATAAGGTGAGGGTTGTTTGTTTCAGTTTATTTTTTGTGGTTGTGTTGTTGCTCCCAATAGGTTTATTACTCCAAGTATATAGTGCTGTATCATTGGATGCTCTGATTTCCCAACACATGAAATGGGTACTATACTATCTAGTCGTCAATCCGAGACTCTGGGGTGGGCTGGGTGCCTACTTTTCTCCTCATGACGTTATGAAAAATGGTTAGAGTAATAACCTGGAATGTTAAGGGGCTTAGGTCCCCCAATAAGAGACATATGGTGCTTAGACATCTGAAAAGACTTAAGGTGGACATTGCCCTTTTACAGGAGACACATCTTAGGCAACATGAGTTACATTACATGCAAAAGCAATGGGTGGGAGCGGGATGGATTTCAGGTGCACAAGACCGTAAAGCTGGGGTATTAATACTAGTTAACAAACATCTAGCTCATACTGAGGTATCGGTATCTAGAGACCAAGAGGGGAGGGTACTACATTTAGTCCTGGAAGTAAAGGCTCAACGGTTAAGTCTATATAACATCTATGCTCCAAACGGCCCGCGGGGTCAGTTCCTTAGAGATTTACAGACGAGGTGGTTGGAGGATAGTGAACCAAATATAATAATTGGAGGCGACTTTAACGAAGTAATGACTGAAGATTTGGATAGGAGGAGGGATACCTACGGGACTTCCGGTCTTATAGGAGCACCTAGGCGGGGAGGAGCATTAGCTGACATGGTGAGGTCTTTGGGTTTGGCAGATGTGTGGCGAACTCTACACCCACAGGAGTTGGAATATACTCATTACTCGTACCCCCACTCGTCTTGGTCACGATTAGATATGTTCCTGGTGAATACGAAAATGTTGCGATCCATAGAGGGTGCAGAGATTGAGCCAATGGTCATCTCAGACCACAGTCCGGTGTCTTTGGACATCCTTGATGTTCAACCTAAAGGATCGGACATCCTGTGGCGCTTTCCCTCACATCTGTCGAAACTGGGAGACTTTAGGACCAGACTTAAAGAATGGTGGCTTGAGTTCTCGAGAGATAACACGGCCCACAAAGATGACCATACGTTGTTCTGGGGAGCGGGGAAGGCAGTGGTTAGAGGACAAATTATTGCTCATACTTTAACACAAAAGAAGAAGCTGACAGAACAGTACTCAGTGGCCAGCGCGAAAGTCACAGACGCTTACAGGACATTCCGCCTCACATGTAATCAGTCCGACAGACAGAAATGGACAGAGGCGAGGAAAGATTTTGACAGATTGGCAGAGACCAGGGAAATCATGATACGTGGTCAGCTGGACGTGGATCTAAATAGATTTGGCGATAAGACGGGGAAGTTACTGGCGAACCTGGCTAGGGGTCGCAGATTACCTAATCCGATTATGGGACTACGTCGTCAGGGTGGGGAAGTGGTTACTAGCCCAAGGGACATTAATAATGTACTGGGAGACTTTTACCGAAAGCTTTACAGAGTACAGGGAGAACAAATGTCAGGAGGAGAAGATTGGTTACGAAAGATACACCTTGACTCGATCTCGGAAGCAGATCTGGACGTTCTTAACAAACCCATATCGGAATCCGAGGTCGACTCAGCCATCAGGAAATTGGGTACTAATAAGGCACCAGGCCCAGACGGTTATACGGGGGAGTTTTATAAAATCCTGAGAGAGGAGGTGACCCCAACACTGACGGGGATGTTTAATAGATTTACCATGGGTGACCCTATACCTGACGACACGAATATGGCCTATATTAAATTGTTGCCCAAAGGAGATAAAGATAGAGAAAATCCGGCAAATTACAGGCCTATATCTCTCGTAAATGTGGACCTTAAACTTCTATCTAAAATAATGGCAGACAGGCTGGCCCAGGTCCTCCCAGAACTCATTGAGGCTCACCAGTCTGGGTTTGTTAAAGGGCGTTCCGCAGTGACTAACATCCGCAAGGCGTTATTGGTGTTGGACGTGGTGCGAAATAGTGCCAGACAGGAGGGGAAAGATCCGGCCATGGTCACCTTGGACGCAGAAAAGGCGTTTGATAATGTCCGGTGGCCATGGCTGGATCTGGTTATGAATAGAATGGGCATAGAGGGCAGATTTCGTAGCTTTATTTCTAATCTTTATTCTAACCCTACTGCGAGGGTGCACACCCCGGGCTTCCTGTCACCGAAATTTCCGCTACAGAAAGGGACTCGGCAGGGGTGCCCACTATCGCCTCTATTGTTTAATATAGCCCTGGAGCCCCTGGCGAGATACATTAATAATGCTAGCCCATTTTCAGGACTTAAAGTGGGACGCTGCGAGGTGAAATCTGCTCTGTTCGCAGATGATATCGTTCTCTTTTTGGATAACCCGGAAAGTGATCTGCCTATGTTGATTAGGGGCATTGAGTCATTTGGAATCTTTGCGGGGTTTTCCTTAAACAGACGAAAATGCGAAATACTGAGTATTAGAGGGGGGGGAGCTTTAAGGGAAACTGCGAACGCATTGGGAATTCCGTTGGCCAACTCTCACATCAAATACCTAGGGATCCAGTTAGGCAGGACACCGAGCCAGGTCTACACCCTTAATTACTCCCCACTTTTTGACAAAATTGAACAGGAACTGAAAAGGTGGGCAAATCTTCCACTTTCCCTGTTGGGTCGATGTCATTTAGTAAAGATGGTAAGTTTTGCCCGACTTCTCTATCCTTTACAAACGATTCCCCTACTGTTGAAACATGTTGACGTATGTAGGATTAATAAGGCATTCTCCACGTTCGTGTGGAAGGGAAAGAGACCTAGACTTCGTCTGGGTACGTTGATGTTACCGCGAGCTGAGGGGGGTACAAACTTACCTGACTTGAGGGGTTATAATCTGGCATGTTTGCTGCGGCACGTAGTAGAGTGGATCACAGCTGCTAACAGATATTCTGCTGGCCCACTTGAGGTGGAATTCTGTGCCCCTTGGGACCGTTGTTCCCTCCTACATTCATCCCTAGCAAGCATTCCGCCTCATATCAAGTCAGCCGTTGTCTGCAAGGACACAATTGCGGCATGGAAGGCGGTCAGGAAGAAATGTGGCCTGTCCTGGAGGGTCTCTAAACATCTTAATCCATGGGCCTTCCCTGACTTTACTATGGGACGTGACAACGCACTATTCAGAGACTGGAGAAGGAAGGGGGTGTTGAAGATGGGCGATCTGCTACATAAGACGGAAGGACGTTGGATGACGGGGTTGGAGATTCTGGGCAATTTTGGACTGGGGGGGACACAGGGTCTCCAATATATGCAAATAAAAAATCATGTCATGGCACGACTACGTGATGTATCCAAGGAACTGTCCCCAAACGTTTGTGACAGACTAATTAACATGGAATCTTCCCAGCTGAGCATCTCTTCCATATATAGGGAACTTAGGGTCATTCTGTCACCGAGTGGGGACTCGGGATTGTTCTCCGTGTGGAGGAGATATTTGGAGGATGACTCAGTGCAGGACAGTATTTTGACAGGGTGGGATAAAGTACGGCGCTATATTTCCAGTGAACAGTGGAGAGATTCACATTTCCGCATCATTCATGCGATGGTATACGGATTTAACTTCCCGCGTTCTTTATCCAATCCAGATCGCCTACTTAATTGCCCGAAATGTCAGCGGGAAAAAAACTGATATGATACATGGTATATGGAAATGCCCTAAGGTCCAAGTATTCTGGAGCATGGTAGATGCCCTGCTCTATAGTTACTGTAAATATCACTATGCTATGGAACCCTCGAAATGGATATTCCAGGACTTGGAGACGCCTGGGAGTCACAGAGGGGCCTTGCGTTTGGCCCATGTCCTTATGCTGTTAGCGAAACGCCTGCTACTCCTTTTCTGGCTACGACCGGATTTACCGGGAGAGTCTGACATGGTGATGGGCTTGGACAGAGCGCTGGAAATAGATAGACGAGAGGTGCTAAGAGATAAGGAGGCGATGATGGTGGCCTTCATGGAGAAATGGAGGAGTTTCATAGAAGCCAAGACCTCAGGGGAAGCGATACGTGATATCATGGTCCCACTTAAAGACACTTCATGGTACCTTCTGGAGGAATTAGGGGGGACTTTGGGACGACTAGATGTAGGATAAGAAATATGTTATAGGGGAGTAAAGATAGGGACTCACACTTACAGATAGATTTATAAGATGGCAAGGTCTCGTACATCCACCGCTGGAATATAAACGGTATTAGATATTGAGACACAAAGCCTTGAATAGGTGGTATTGGAGGGGTCCTTGCCCATACCTTGCGGCACTTGGATATTACTTGGAGATTTGGGAGCATTGTGATTTTTGTTATATGATAAATACACCGATTTGACATGCAAAAATGTCTATATTAATGTTTGTTTAATTTTTGTATGATTGTCTTGCTCTGATTTTGTATATTATGATTATACCGAATGTAAACTATTTTTGTTGGAAGAAAACTTTGGTGGAAAATTGAATAAATATGATGTTTCAAAAAAAAAAAAAAAACCATTGTCTAGTGCTTTTTGAAGTGTGTTTTGGGTCATTGTCCTGCTGGAAGACCCATGACCTCTGAGGGAAACCCAGCTTTCTCACACTGGGCCCTACATCATGCTGCAAAATTTGTTGGTAGTCATCAGACTTCATAATGCCATGCACACGGTCAAGCAGTCCAGTGCCAGGGGCAGCAAAGGAATCCCAAAACATCAGGGATCCTCCACCATCTTTGACTGTAGGGACCGTGTTATTTTCTTTGAATGCCTCTTTTATTCTCCTGTAAACTCTATGTTGATGCCTTTGCCCAAAAAGAGAGAACATTCTTCCAAAACGTTTTAGGCTTTCTCAGGTAAGTTTTGGCAAACTCCAGCTTGGCTTTTTTATGTCTCGGGGTAAGAAGTGGGGTCTTCCTGGGTCTCCTACTATACAGTCCCTTTTCATTCAGACACCGACGGATAGTACGAGTTGACACTGTTGCACCCTCGGACAGCAGGGCAGCTTGAACTTGTTTGGATGTTAGTCAAGGTTCTTTATCCACCATCCGCACAATCTTGCGTTGAAATCTCTCGTCAATTTTTCTTTTCCGTCCACATCTAGGGAGTGTAGCCACAGTGCCATGGGCTTTAAACTGCTTGATGACACTGCGCACGGTAGACACAGGAACATTCGGGTCTTTGGAGATGGACTTGTAGCCTTGAGATTGCTCATGCTTCCTCACAATTTGGTTTCTCAAGTCCTCAGACAGTTCTTTGGTCTTCTTTCTTTTCTCCATGCTCAATGTGGTACACACAAGGACACAGGACAGAGGTTGAGTCAACTTTAATCCATGTCAACTGGCTGCAAGTGTGATTTAGTTATTGCCAACACCTGTTAGGTGCCACAGGTAAGTTACAGGTGCTGTTAATTACACAAATTAGAGAAGCATCACATGATTTTTCTAACAGTGCCAATACTTTTGTCCACCCCCTTTTTTTTTTTTTTTTTTTTTTTTTAATCAACCTTTTTATTGAATTTTCAACATTCCAATGTACATGTCATCCAGCAAGCATAACCGTACAGAGAAGTATACATATGAAACAGTAACATAGTATGTTCAAATAGCAAGGATATACATCTGTCTTAACCATATATCATATTTTAGCATTACCAAATAACTTTCCCCATCTCTCCCCCCTCCCCCCCTCCCACTGCGATAACTCTACTTTGATTCATGTGTTCAAATGTCTCTTGTAAACTCTTAAGATATCTAAATATACTTTTATAATTTTCAGGCTTATCTGTGTACGACTTTCTTATGGTGTTGCGTCACATCTAAGTTTTCCTAAGACTCCTTCCAATTCCGCCTTCGCATACCATGCCGTATTCCTAAAGGGCATCATAAAGACCCTAATGTCGTGATCTGTCATTATTTTCTCAATGAAAGGTCGCCACTTCTGAAAGAATTTTGTGGTCAGTGACGATGGTGACCTCAGTGTTTTTGCTCTCTCCAATGATGCGACATTTTTCATTACAGCTACAATCACCTTTGCTTCTGGTAGTGACTCGTCTAGCCAGCATTGTGGTATGAGGCGTTTAGCCAATATAGCTATTGTATGAAATAATGTCAAGGGGACCGGGATTTGGTCAGTCGTGTCGACGCAATGAAACAGCCATAGCAGCGGGGATAGTCCAACCTTATGTCCAGACATGGTTGATATTAGTGTATCAACCCCCCTCCACAAGTTTTGAGTTACTGGGCATGACCACAATCCATGTTCTATGTCTGTCATCGGGGTCTTGCATTTGGGGCAGGCTAGCCATCTCTGCGGTCCTCCCTGCTTCGGTGGGATATTAAAGCCCTGGATAGTCCCATGTATCACCCCATATTGGGTGTCTCTCCACCTCTCGTTTCCCAAGTGTCGCCTTGCCATTTGCCAACCCTCTAGTAATTTTGATACCAAGTCTTGGTCTGGAAAGTATTTTTTCCATCGTCGGAATAATTTGTCTGGGGTAGTCGGTCGTAGTACCTTTTGTAGCCCTGCATAGAGAAACGAGATGTTTATGTTGGACGGATTCGAGTGTATTATTTATTTCTCCTTTTAAATCTAGGAGACTATCCATTAGTTGATGTCTTATCTGGTAATACTGCAGAAAGTGGTTACTTGAGAATCCAAATTTCTGCAATATCTCCGGACCCGACAACCACCTCCTCTCACTTAAGTTCATGAGATCTTTCATGGTGTCTACTCCCTTTCTCTCTCCACTCCCCAAAAAGCTTATTTAGGCGGCCTATTTTGAAACCTGGATGATTCCATGGAGATAGGTGTGCAGAGATTTTCCATGAGAGTCTCATTTTTTTTCTAATGGCTTTCCATGTGGCAATGGTGTCTCTGCAAACCATCGTGTCCTTAATCTTTTTTGGTATAACCGAGAGCGGGGAGTGAAGGAGGGCCGGTAATCCCCACGGATTGGCCAATTCACCTTCCAGCGTAATGTCAGAGTATCTGTCAGTGTTATGCAACCAGTCCGCTACATGTCTGGCCATACAGGCGAGGTTATAGCCCCTTATGTCTGGTAAGCCCAGTCCACCCGAGTCTTTTGTCTGTAGAAGTGTCTGCATCGCTATCCTCACTCTCCCCCCTTTTACACAAAAATTTTGAAAATGCTTTATTGAGCCGTTTGACATCTGCGTGTTTCAATAGTAAGGGAATATTTTGGAGCGGGTAAAGGAGTCTCGGAAAGCTGATCATTTTGATCAAGTGCGCCCGACCTGATAGAGACAAGGGTAGGTCTTTCCATCTCAATAGTTCCTTTTCAATCTTTTCAATTATGGGAGTAAAGTTATATTTATATATCTGTGCGGGTGATCTGGCCAGAAGGATTCCCAAGTAACGTATCTTATATTTTGCTATCGGTATATTTTCATACTGATTTCCTGTTGACAGGGGAGGTGTTTTTTGGAGAAACATGACTTCGCATTTGTTTTTGTTAAGTGTGAAACCCGAAGATCTGCCCAATCGTTCTATTTCTGTAAGGACTTTCTTTAGATCTTTGTCTGGGTCGTTCAAAAAGAGAATGACATCGTCGGCAAACATCGCCAGGCGTACCTCTCTCGACCCCACCATGATGCCCCGGAACACCTTATGGTGCTCTAAATATAGTGCCAGTGGTTCGATTGCCATATTAAAAAGTAAGGGCGAGAGTGGGCAACCCTGTCTAGTTCCTTTATTAAGCCTAATGGCGTCTGACAGGAATCCCGGTATGCTCACCTTAGCTTTCGGTTCTTTATATAGGGCCCCAAGATATGTCCTAAAGTTACCTTTGAGATTATAAGTTTTGAAGACCCTATCCAGCCATGACCATCGTATATTGTCAAAAGCCTTTTCGGCATCTAATGTGACCATGGCTGGATAGCCCCTCTCGCCACCCCCCTTTTTATGTTTGGTGTGGAACTATATCCAATTTGGCTTTAGGACAATTTTTTTTTGTGTTTTTTTTTCATTGAAGACAAATTAAATGAAGATAATAATACCAAAGAATTTGTGATTGCAATCATTTTCAGGAAGAAACTGAGTAATATCTGACAGAATTGCAGGGGTGTCAATACTTTTGGCATTGACTGTACGAATCTGGCCCATGCTCACATGAGAATGTGTGTTGCATCTTCTTTCATCTGATGGTTGACAATTTCCTACACACAGTCCCAAGCCCAGTCTCATTCAATTCAGATTCCCTGACAACATTGGCCAACATTGCATGTTGTCAACATGGGTTGACCAAAGCCACACATGTAATAAAACCATACAAAAATATGGCTTCATGCCTCCACAATTTGGGTCGGAGTGTAGCCATATCGCAGCAGCTTGCCTCTGAATAGCCAACAGCGTGTTCTTAGTCCAGATTCACACATGTCCACAATGACACAAACTCCAACAATGTTGTGGGCGTAACGTATTGTGGGCTCAAACACACGGCTACAACACACATTTAATATGCTGTAGGGTTGTGCTCAATCATAGGCTCATATGTGTGTTCCACATGTTCATATGTTAGAATGACTGCTTGCCCTCAAGCTACAAACATACATGTATGTGGTGCCCACACAACCACACCCCCACCTGAAATATACACACATTCAACCACCATGTTCTGTGACTCTACCGTGTTGCAGGCGCCAAAAAAAAGTCTGCTTGCCAATACACAAGAAAACATGTCCGGTTAAAAAGTTATTTTGTAACCATTGTGGCCACTAACATCAATGTACACCAAAAAAACACAGAGGAGAGATGTTTTGTGCACAAGGTAAAAAAACCACATGTGTGTAGGGCTCAAAATGGGGCCATGCAAAGCCCATATGTGACCCTTTATAGTTTGTGTGGCCATGTTAGTCACACATCATCATGTGTTGCATGTGTCAGTATATTTAATTTCACATGTGCAATTCACATGATGACGTTGGCATAATGGGTTTGTGTGTGTAATCTGATGTTTTAAGACTGGCTGCCCAATATTCTACATGGTCACATCATCACAACAATGAGGCACACTAAAAACACATCTATCTACACATCATGGTTATGAAATCCATAGACACAATTCAACCCAAAAGCAAGTTTTAATGGACTGCCATGAGGCCCACAAAATCAGAGTAGTTGAAAGTTCCCTCGTGGAATTTCAAACACAAAGTTCTCCGAATTTACAGAGCCAGTGGTTGTGCCACTGCTCGTAGTGGAGGGCTGACATTGCAAAGCCCCAGTCACTGTGGTAACAGATGTAGTTGTCGTACCCTGCAGGGCCTGCTCCTGGGGACTGCAAACCACGATTTGGGGACTTAGGCTGGCCCATGTGTCGTGTTCGTAATGCATCACACGTTCAGTGGGGTGTGGTCCAGTGGAATGCCACATTTGGCCACTCTGAAAAGTAGCTGAAGCAGTTTGGGTGTGTAAGGGCGATGCTGGGTGGGTTGTGTTGTCTCCCAACCCTGAAACACTTCTCTGCGACAAACCTGACCTATCGGATACTGTGGCCGAAATTGTTCAGGCCATTGGCCAAATGGGTTGCGTTGGCGTTGTGGTTGGCTGGGGTGACCCCGTTGGGGCTGTGATGCAGATTCCTGAATATGTTGCTGCTGCAGGCTCCACAGACCTGGTGGTCTGGTGACATGTTGGCCAGTTGTTTGGCTGGAGGATGCAGTGTGTAGGTCACTTAGATAGCCAACAGGGGCTAGATGCTGGGCTGCATAAGTGGGCTGGTATTGAGCCTGCAGAGACCTCATTTGTGTGAGGTCACCACCAGCAGGGACTGAGAGGGCGAATTGTTGTGCCGGACTTTGTGGAGGCAACGTTGGCACATCAGTGCCTGCCGGAGGGGGCTGTCTGACGAATGTTGTGTGCCTTAGGACACATTTGTTGACTCCATATTTGGCCCCATCTGTCTTGCATTTCTCAACACCTCATGTAAACCCTGGGTTATATATGCCTGCTGATCGATGGTCATCTTTTCCATCTCCCTGGCGACATGACTGATTATTAAACATGGGCACATTAGTACTCAGGTCCGTCAGGCCTATGTGTAGACGGTTGAAGCCCTCAGTTATTTGGAGGGACAACTGCTTCCAAAGATCCTGATGGACCTGAGCTATGTGCACCACCTCAGGGTGAATGCTCGTATCAGATGCCCTGGGGCCCAGCCGAGGACGCCGAACAATAGTTGGCCTCGTGGTAGCTGAGTCCAAGGGCTCAGATACGGGAAGAGATAAACCAGCCTCTTCCGCAGGACTCCTGGGTTGCCATGAGGCGGATGGCTGACCAGCATGCTCTCCCTCTGCGTGGTCTGTTGCCGTTGCGTCTTCTTCATCTGCTTGGTCCTTCGGCCCAGCTTCTGCCAGTGCAGGAAATAATCCCCCAGGGCGCACAGTTCATATAGAAACTTTGATAGGACGGATGGATGTTTACAGTGTCTCATCACATTATATACTTATTCAACCCCCAGGTATATCTGCATAAAACCCTCAAGTGGTCCATGGGGTCCCACACTAGGATAGCTACAGGGTGTCATATGCCTTGGATATAACATCTAGTATAAGTCACACACTCAGGTGACCTACACTCAATTGCACACAAAGATAATTATAGACGATATGTATGTCACAAAATAGAGACATGATGAAGTATTAAAGTCCTGTACGATCCTTTTTTGGATTAATAGACTTATCGCAGGGTTACCTTCTACCAATCCCAAAGACCCATAGAATTAGATACTAAAAGGTGTGTTGGACAAAGCTACGCTACAGAAACATCAGGCAACTCTCCCTTGTTTGTATTAGTGCTGTTTACACTGGAGGAGCAGTTCAGTTTAGCCCACCCCCTGTGTTGTATTGGTGCGCAGGAAATGTGGGCGGAACCATTAGATTGCTGCCTTTGTTTCCGTGGAGCAGAGAATGCGGCCGCGCACTTCTGGTTTGGGAAGAAATAGACGGGCGGAAATGTGTGATCATGTGACTTTGTTTACATGACGCACATCCGGTATGAGGCCTGCAGTCTTGTAATGGCGGTGCAGCGTGGAACACACGCCGGGCCTGCCCCCCTCATTAACAGCCTGTAGTGGGAGAGTATATAAGGATAGCAGGAAGGAGGGTGGGGGTCGCCATATATCACTACATAGGGGAAGAGGGGGAATACCAGACCCTTTGCCCTAGGCGCCCCAGGGTATGGACAGACGCCCTGTGCTAAGAACTACCACTCCTGAGGAACCCACCACTACATCCATGGTGGGGGAAACGCGTTGAGTGAAGACGAAGTGCGAAAACATCAGGATAAGCTAAGTTATTCCCTGATCTATTGCTGTGGGGCATCAGCAGCCCTGCCTGAGGGTGACCCCTGCGGTTATGGTATTATTTGGTTAACTCAGGGTTAAATTTGAACATCCCTAGTGTGACATGGTGTTATGAGTGTGGTGTGAGATATCAGGTGAAGGTGAAATAGTGCTGCTTTTATGTGTATTTGTTCCTAGCAATTATAAGGTTTAGTGCTAATATATTTATATTGGTATAGGAATTGTGGAACTGAATAACAGTATTATATGACACTTGACACTTCCACAACTTTAAGACAATAAGGGTTTGTCTCTTAGAACAGCCGGTTTACGCATGTCCTCTAAGTGCTGTTTTTTCTAAGCCACTAAGTCAAAGGGATAGACCCTTTACTCTGGGGATAGCTTTTTGTAACATCCTCCAGCATATATGTATGACACCAGACTCTGATGGAAGGGTGTATAGAGTACCAACGGGCCTACACCTTTAGATATTAGCTAAGGGTTAGTAAGGCCAGCCGCCGAGGAACGGGGACACCATCTAGGGGGTTTTGTATGTGTATAAAACTCTGTTATCAGGTAGGATGAGGTAGGGAGAGGATAGGGACGATTAGCGCCCGCCCCCCACTCCAGTAAGTCAGTTGCACATCTTGATTGGAACTATAAGAATCTTTTTTTTTTTAAAAATGTACTAATAAATGTTATATTTTAGTAGTAATTCCTTGGATATATATAAGAATCAGAAATCCATGATTTTTTTTATATTGTTATTCTTTATGTTTTGCCTCTTTTACAGCAAAACTACTAATTTATTGAAAAAAAAACTATTGTTTTTGCATCACTGTATTCGAAGAGAAATGGCTTATCTACCTCTCCGCTAGATCTCCCCTACTTCTCCGCTTGTAGATTGATGAATGCGAGACAAGACAACATTTTCATGCAAAACCAATTTTATTTACGCAACTTTATTTTATTCCACTTTAGTTAGTGTCATGATGAAAAAGCATAGTGTTTTTACTACTTTTTTTCATGTGTTCACTGAAAGGGTTAACTAGTGTGAGTTTTATAGATTGGGTAGCTCCAGCCCCCATGTTGTGCTGTGTGTATATACTGAGCTCCAGCCTCCATGTTGTGCTGTCTCTATACACTGAGCTCCAGCCTCCATGTTGCGCTGTGACTATACACTGTGCTCCAGCCTCCATGTTGTGCTGTGTCTATACACTGAGCTCCAGCCTCCATGTTGTGCTGTGTCTATACACTGAGCTCCAGCCTCCATGTTGTACTGTGACTATACACTGAGCTCCAGCCTCCATGTTGTGCTGTGTCTATACACTGAACTCCAGCCTCCATGTTGTACTGTGATTATACACTGTGCTCCAGCCTCCATGTTGTGCTGTGATTATACACTGAGCTCCAGCCTCCATGTTGTACTGTGATTATACACTGTGCTCCAGCCTCCATGTTGTGATGTGTCTATACACGGAGCTCCAGCCTCCATGTTGTGATGTGTCTATACACTGTGCTCCAGCCTCCATGTTGTGTTGTGTTATACACTGAGCTCCAGCCTCCATGTTGTGCTGTGACTATACACGGAGCTCCAGCCTCCATGTTGTACTGTGACTATACACTGAGCTCCAGCCTCCATGTTGTGATGTGTCTATACACTGTGCTCCAGCCTCCATGTTGTGTTGTGTCTATACACTGAGCTCCAGCCTCCATGTTGTGCTGTGACTATACACGGAGCTCCAGCCTCCATGTTGTACTGTGACTATACACTGTGCTCCAGCCTCCATGTTGTGCTGTGACTATACACTGTGCTCCAGCCTCCATGTTGTGATGTGTCTATACACTGAACTCCAGCCTCCATGTTGAACTGTGACTATACACTGAGCTCCAGCCTCCATGTTGTGATGTGTCTATACACTGTGCTCCAGCCTCCATGTTGTGATGTGTCTATACACTGTGCTCCAGCCTCCATGTTGTGATGTGTCTATACACTGTGCTCCAGCCTCCATGTTGTGCTGTGATTATACACTGTGCTCCAGCCTCCATGTTGTACTGTGTCTATACACTAAGCTCCAGCCTCCATGTTGTGCAGTGACTATACACTGTGCTCCAGCCTCCATGTTGTGCTGTGACTATACACTGTGCTCCAGCCTCCATGTTGTGATGTGTCTATATACTGAGCTCCAGCCTCCATGTTGTGATGTGTCTATACACTGTGCTCCAGCCTCCATGTTGTGCTGTGATTATACACTGAGCTCCAGCTTCCATGGTTGTGCTGTGACTATACACTGAGCTCCAGCCTCCATGTTGTGCAGTGACTATACACTGAGCTCCAGCCTCCATGTTGTGCTGTGACTATACACTGAGCTCCAGCCTCCATGTTGTGCTGTGTCTATACACTGAACTCCAGCCTCCATGTTGTACTGTGACTATACACTGAGCTCCAGCCTCCATGTTGTGATGTGTCTATACACTGTGCTCCAGCCTCCATGTTGTACTGTGACTATACACTGTGCTCCAGCCTCCATGTTGTGCAGTGACTATACACTGTGCTCCAGCCTCCATGTTGTGTTGTGTCTATACACTGAGCTCCAGCCTCCATGTTGTGCTGTGATTATACACTGAGCTCCAGCTTCCATGGTTGTGCTGTGATTATACACTGTGCTCCAGCCTCCACGTTGCGCTGTGACTATACACTGTGCTCCAGCCTCCATGTTGTGCTGTTACTATACACTGTGCTCCAGCCTCCATGTTGTACTGTGACTATACACTGAGCTCCAGCCTCCATGTTGTGCTGTGACTATACACTGAGCTCCAGCCTCCATGTTGTACTGTGACTATACACTGTGCTCCAGCCTCCATGTTGTGATGTGTCTATACACTGTGCTCCAGCCGCCATGTTGTGCTGTGATTATACACTGTGCTCCAGCCTCCATGTTGTACTGTGTCTATACACTAAGCTCCAGCCTCCATGTTGTGCAGTGACTATTGTGAGGTAGCAAGGGGAATGGTAGTAGAGGGACGCTATGTTTCCCCAAGGATGGTGAGCTACTGCATGTATGGGACAGGAGATGCTTACATGAGCATAGGTGAGGTAGGTATGGCCACCGTTACTGAGAACGGTGGCTGTTGGTAAAGCCTGTTATGGGACCTCATCTATGAGGAATGGGGGAAGGTGTTTGGGCGGGCCTCCATTCCTCATCTCCCGCCCCAGGCTTTTGAAGTAGCTGGGAGGGAAAGACAGGTGAGAAAGGTTAGGCCAGAAGAGACGGCTGTGAAGGTGTTGTGAGAGGAGATCAGACTGGAGAGGAGTTCAGTCTGGGGAAAAAGTAGCCTGTGAGAGCACAGAGAGCGTGTACCAGACCCCAAGTTGGGGAAGGACCCCTAGGCGAGCTCCAGGAGGAGCAGGTTTCGGGCCGACGCTATTATCCTGATGTAAGGACTGTTTTTTTGTTTGTTTTGCCATTGTGTGAAATAAACCACACTTGTTTTTGGACTGAGCCTGAGTGTCACTGCCTTACTTGCTGCTGCAATAGAGACTGATCCCTACACTATACACTGTGCTCCAGCCTCCATGTTGTGCTGTGACTATACACTGTGCTCCAGCCTCCATGTTGTGATGACTATACACTGTGCTCCAGCCTCCATGTTGTGCTGTGACTATACACTGTGCTCCAGCCTCCATGTTGTGCAGTGACTATACACTGTGCTCCAGCCTCCATGTTGTGATGTGTCTATACACGGAGCTCCAGCCTCCATGTTGTGCTGTGATTATACACTGAGCTCCAGCTTCCATGGTTGTGCTGTGATTATACACTGTGCTCCAGCCTCCATGTTGTGCTGTTACTATACACTGAGCTCCAGCCTCCATGTTGTGCTGTGATTATACACTGAGCTCCAGCCTCCATGTTGTACTGTGACTATACACTGTGCTCCAGCCTCCATGTTGTGCAGTGACTATACACTGTGCTC
The DNA here is from genome assembly GCA_033576535.1 of Allobates femoralis. NCBI lineage: Eukaryota > Metazoa > Chordata > Amphibia > Anura > Aromobatidae > Allobates > Allobates femoralis. The sequence continues at coordinate 468,045,917 of JARQOC010000004.1, forward strand.
CAGCCTCCATGTTGTGATGTGTCTATACACTGTGCTCCAGCCTCCATGTTGTGCTGTGATTATACACTGAGCTCCAGCTTCCATGGTTGTGCTGTGACTATACACTGTGCTCCAGCCTCCATGTTGTGCAGTGACTATACACTGAGCTCCAGCCTCCATGTTGTACTGTGACTATACACTGTGCTCCAGCCTCCATGTTGTGATGTGACTATACACTGTGCTCCAGCCTCCATGTTGTGCTGTGACTATACACTGTGCTCCAGCCTCCATGTTGTGCAGTGACTATACACTGTGCTCCAGCCTCCATGTTGTGATGTGTCTATACACTGTGCTCCAGCCTCCATGTTGTGCTGTGATTATACACTGAGCTCCAGCCTCCATGTTGTACTGTGATTATACACTGTGCTCCAGCCTCCATGTTGTGATGTGTCTATACACGGAGCTCCAGCCTCCATGTTGTGATGTGTCTATACACTGTGCTCCAGCCTCCATGTTGTGTTGTGTCTATACACTGAGCTCCAGCCTCCATGTTGTGCTGTGACTATACACGGAGCTCCAGCCTCCATGTTGTACTGTGACTATACACTGAGCTCCAGCCTCCATGTTGTGATGTGTCTATACACTGTGCTCCAGCCTCCATGTTGTGTTGTGTCTATACACTGAGCTCCAGCCTCCATGTTGTGCTGTGACTATACACGGAGCTCCAGCCTCCATGTTGTGATGTGTCTATACACTGTGCTCCAGCCTCCATGTTGTGCTGTGACTATACACGGAGCTCCAGCCTCCATGTTGTACTGTGACTATACACTGAGCTCCAGCCTCCATGTTGTGATGTGTCTATACACTGTGCTCCAGCCTCCATGTTGTGTTGTGTCTATACACTGAGCTCCAGCCTCCATGTTGTGCTGTGACTATACACGGAGCTCCAGCCTCCATGTTGTACTGTGACTATACACTGTGCTCCAGCCTCCATGTTGTGCTGTGACTATACACGGAGCTCCAGCCTCCATGTTGTACTGTGACTATACACTGTGCTCCAGCCTCCATGTTGTGTTGTGTCTATACACTGTGCTCCAGCCGCCATGTTGTACTGTGACTATACACTGAGCTCCAGCCGCCATGTTGTGATGACTATACACTGTGCTCCAGCCTCCATGTTGTGTTGTGTCTATACACTGAGCTCCAGCCTCCATGTTGTACTGTGACTATACACTGTGCTCCAGCCTCCATGTTGTGCTGTGACTATACACGGAGCTCCAGCCTCCATGTTGTACTGTGACTATACACGGAGCTCCAGCCTCCATGTTGTGCTGTGATTATACACTGAGCTCCAGCTTCCATGGTTGTGCTGTGACTATACACTGTGCTCCAGCCTCCATGTTGTGCTGTGACTATACACTGAGCTCCAGCCTCCATCACACGTGTGCTGTTGCTGCTTCTTCTATGAGGCCTGAGGGAGCATTATGTAATGGAGTCCTCGTTGGTTCTCAGTGCAGAGGCTGCTCTGTTTCCTCCATAGTACACCCTGTGCTCGGGTTTCTTTCTGCTGCATGCAGCACACACAGCCTCCATGACACCTTCTCCCTCACAGTCGATGACGTCAGCTGAGGGGCGGAGCCTCCTTAGCCCAGTCCACTGCATATCTGATACCTGAAGCAGCAGGGATGAGCCTGGAAAGTGTGCGATCATGTGAGGAGATGACGTCACCATAGTGGGCGGGACCTTTTGACTGCCCTGCAAATCTGATACCCATGAGCAGGGCTGAGCTTAGAATAAGTGCGATCATGTGATAGGATTACGTTATAAAAGGGTGTGGCCTCCCAGTCCTCCTTACAAGTAAGTTGTTTGTGTAGAATGTATCAGGTAGAAGATGGAGGGCGGTCCCACAAAAATCATCCACGTCCCTCGCAGTGATTGGTTGATTCTCGGAACAGGGCGTTGCTTCTTCCTCCATTCCTAAGCTTAGGCCACGCCTCCTCGCTTTGATTTGCTGATTCTTGGCATAGGGCGTTCCTTTTCACTTTCAAGAGACAGGCTGCGTTATTAAACCCGCCTCCTCACGGTGATTCGCTGACGCTCGGCATATGGAGATAAACAGAGCTTATAAATAGCAGACAGACACGCTGTTGGCGCCATTTTCTCATGAGGCAGCCGAGTTGTGACACGATGGTGTCTGTGCTGTGGCTGTGTGTATCGCTGTGCGGCCTCTGCTCATTCACTCTGCTCTCACTGCTGATAACCAGAGACTACTATAGAGGAGATTAGTGCAGTGTTATATTAGGATAATACAGGATAGAGCAGTCAGGTCAGTGCTGGTGCGTCACAGCTATCAGCTCGTGGAGGAGGCAGTGACATACTGACATATTATCCCACAAGATGGCGAACTGCAGCAGAGCAAAGGGAGGAAGGGGATCCAGTGATCCCTCAGTGTCCAGATAACATGGCTGCTCCAGAAGATCCCTCCATCCGTATGTCCTCCACACACTGCGCTCCAGTACGGACATTTGTGCTCTTGTATGTGGTTCAGTGTGGATTCAGCCTGCTAAATACTAATAGAGGAAAACTGCAAACTATACATAGGGCAAAATGCACAGTGTGAGGCACAAATTATACATAGGAGAAGGCTGCAAACTAAAAGGGAAAAGTATACATAGGGGAAGCCTGCTATATCCTAATAGAGGAGAAGTATACATAGGGGAAGCCTGCTATATACTAATAGAGAGGAAAAGTATACATAGGGGAAGCCTGCTATATACTAATAGAGAGGAAAACTACAAACTAGATGTAGGGGAAATCTACAAACTAAAGGAAAACTGAATTATACATAGGGTAAACCTGCAAACTGTAAGGGAAAGCTATACATAGGGGAAACCTGTAGAATGTGAGGCACAAACGATAAATAGGGGTAAACTATACATACAGCAAAACTGCAAAATACTAATATAGAGGAAAACTACAATAGACACGGGAAATCAGCAAATTATATATAAGGGAGAACTGCAAATTATACAGTGTGATGCACAAACTATACATAGGGGAAACCTGCAAACTATGAGGGAAAACTATACATAGGGGAAATCTGTAAAATGCAGAATGTGAGGTGCAAACTATACATAGGAGAATCCTGCAAAATGCACAACGTGAGGCGCAAACTATAAATAGGGGAAACCTGTGAAATACTAATATAGAGGAAAACTACAAACTATATAGAAGGGAAAACTGCAATTTATACATAGGGCAAATCTGCAAAATACACAGTGTGATGGACAAACTATACATGGGGAAACCTGCAAACTATGTATAGGGGAAATCTGCTAACTATATATAAGAGAAAACTACATAAGGGAAGCCTGCAAAATGCACAGTGTGAGGTGCAAACTATAGGGAAAACCTGCAACATACACAGTGTGATGCAAAAACTTATACATAGGGGAAGCCTGCAAACAATACTTTGGGGAAATCTGTAATCTATATAAGGGAAATCTATACATAGAGGAAACCTGCATAATGCACAATGTGAGGCGCAAACTATATATAAGGAAAACTGCAAATTATACATAGGGAAAACATGCAAAATACACAGTGATGTTCAAACTATAAGTAGGGGTAGCCTGCAAACTGTTTAGGGAAAACTTGCAAAATGCAGAATGTGAGGCGCAAACTATACATAGGGGAAACCTGCAAAATACACAATGTAAGGTGCAAACTATACATAGGGGAAATATACAAACTATGAATAAGGGAAAACTATATAGTGGAAACTTGCAAACTATATAAGGGAAAATCCCCATGCGTATCACTAGTAAATCACAGCTTTGTCAGAGGAAGACTAGCTACATAAGTGATGGAGTATATATTAATACAATTAAAAAATGATTACTAAGAAATCACCAGCTGTAGGCAACATGGGTGGACCAGGTGTTCTGCCATACTGAAGTGAGTGTGGTGCATGTGTCTCGGTCACAAGGGCTGGGGTACTCGGACCATCCAGGGCAACAGTTTTGAGTTCACGGTGGCATCCCCAGAAGCCGTGGCTGTACATGTGACTCACCCACCAGGGTCATGGAGTACACTGAATCGGGAGGCAGTTCTGCTGTGGGAGTCACGGGGGTTAAGACCCAGCTCCGTGGCCCTGGGCGGTCAATAAAGGTTCGTGGAATTAACATTGGGAATTAACGTGACACCACCCGTGGTGTGCGGCTATGGGTAGCCACCACTGCAGTCGGGAACTGGGGATGATGGAAGTAACAGCGAGGATGTTGAGCCCTCTACGAGTAGGGCTGGTCCCCAGGACAAACATAAAGTCTTGATCCCCGTTGTGTGTTTCAGATTATAGGTACCAATATATCACTAGTACGCACCACATCATTATCAGTCAAAAAGATCAATATGTAACAGCAACACAGTCCAGATACAGAAATATCACAGATCTGACACAGGTAGTAAATCATGTGTTGCAATCTATAGAGCAAGTATAGGAACAGGTGCACATAAAAAGTATATCGTGATATACTTCCCCAGACATGTCGCAGCATGGTAACCCAAGTAATGTGCCATGAAAAGTTAGACAGCAAGTAAGTTATAGTGAAGGAATGAGAACCCCCATGCACGCTCAGCCCCACGCATATTGCAGCAAAGGTGCAGCTTCATCAGGGGAATGGCATTATAGCGCACATATACCAGTATATACATATTGAGAATGTGGTTACCAGTCACAGCTGTGCACTGGTGGTGGCAAGACTGGAAATGTGTCACGTGGTCCGGTTACCATGTTTATGGGAAGAAAGAAAACGTCTGTATAAAGTGCGCACAGCAAAATTGCAGGTGGAAAAGTATATCTTACATTTATTTGTGAGTCAGACTCAGCAAAAAACCTTGATTATAAATTAAAAACAATTGTCCACTGCCACACATAACGTAAGCAATTCAAACAGGACCCAATCGGGTAATCATTGTTGGTGTACATGAAAATAATTATCTCATATTACAGAGAACACTGGTATCAATTGTTCCAAAGTACCTTTATAACAATCAATATATAACAAAACACCAAGTAACTATTGTAGAACAATATAACAGGTTCTTACATATCGTATAGTATTAACTTAAAACCCCAAAGGTTTTAAGGCACTGTCAGGTGAACTATCAACAGTTTTTGTTGTATGGTGAATATATATACTATACGATTTATATATCAATTACCCATTTGCTATTATGGTGACCATATAGGTGTTTGCCAATAGCAATTATGGTAAACCAGTAAACCAATAACCGTGATTGCTCCCGGATTTTCACTGTACTCCCCTCAGAACCCGTCTAGTAAGAGGTTGCAGTGAATCTGTACTCGTAAAGGACCCCTGAATGGAGAACAGTTATATTATAACAATCCATTATAACAATCTTATGTTTTTCAGCAAAAACACTGGTCTTCTATAGAAGCTTCCACTGTTCTAGTAACCCTAATACAATTAGTACACTGCAACACCGCTGATGTTAATAGGATGAGGCGGTTCTGTGTAAATACAATACCCTTTAGTAGTTGGCCTGGGATGTGGGCAGTAGAGACAGAGCCCAAAGCGTATCGCCACAGCCGTGGCTTCGTCAGGTGCGGCGTGTGTTTGTAAATCAAGGAGTTTTATACCTGTCTACTCGTGGTCAGTTGTGCTGCTGGGCACCGCCATTGCGATGACGCGATGGTCGGCCCATGTGTAGACGGCAGCGAGGTTGATTGGACAGGGAGTGGGTGGGACAAAAGCGTAATATGCTGTAAATGGCCAGAATGTCCTCAGCCTCCAGAACCAATCCACTCAGGGTAGACAGGGAAGTAAACAAGGCCATCGTTCTGGCTGAATAGACAAAGAGTAGGCAGAGATTAGGCGGGCCATAGGTGTCATCCTCAAAAAGTGCAATGATTGGCCGAGATACCAATCTCCCAAGCACAATTAGACCCCAGAAGTCCGATGGGTACAATATCTCTAAAGATTATGACAAGTATTTCATCAACAGTCCAGCGATGATATTATGGACTTTGATGAGGGGTGCAACAGTGTATTATTGGCACCGCTAAAAAAGGGTAAATAGAAAGTCGGCTGGCCAGCCTTTAAGAGCGGTACCTCTACAATAGCCTGTGTCACCTGATAGGATCCCAGCTGCCGATACCCACCCAGAAATTATACTGTAATGACAATTGTTTAATACAGATAACCCAATCCAGTAGGTAATGGGGCACCAAAACCAAGCATGTCCCACCACCCTGGAGCTACTCAAACTGATTATATTAACATGAAAAACGAGTAAAGGCTCCATTAAGCATAAACAAGAAGTCTTATTTTAATATTGACAAGGTTTAAGAACAAGGAGGAGGGAAAAGTCACCAGAGATATATATACCACTTAAGACACTGGCGTCAAAACAGTGTAATTTCAAATACTATAGCTGTCAGGACCCCAGAAAAAGTCTATATATGTATGTACCAACCATAGCATATTCTGGAAATCTATAACTAGATAGTAGGGATAGTAGGCAGAAATAAAGTAATATAGGACACAAATCGGGTACAATGCGGTTACATATAAAAAGCCGCCCTCACAAGGATGGAAAGAGGTATCAATATAAACAACAAACGTGCCCCTTACTTAAAGTGCCTAGTGCCAGTTTAATTGCCACTTGCCTATTCAAACGTATCCCAGAACATATTTCAAGGTTAAGGTGCTACAAGATAACTTGCAGTTTACTAACAAGCATGTCAGATTAGGTGTTACCTTGTCCATCAGCGGCCATGTCTCAGGTGACACACAGGGGGGGGAGAGGGAGGCAGCCTCGGCTCAACGCCCCAACGCGTTTCGTGACCCTTCCCTTACGAGTCACTTCCTCAGGGGGATTGGTCTGAAGGAACCCAATTCTGATGCAAACTATATGTTGTTAATTTGAGGTGAGAGCTGTTTTGTAATATCACAGTGCCTTTAATAAAACGGATAAACGGACAATTGAGGAGTAGTTTGTCCGTCCATAAAAGTCCAATGTCCTAATTATTACCATCCATTTGTAAAGTGAATGGTAAATCCTCTGTCCATAGGTGGTATAGATAGTTTTGTATCCTGGTGATGGGGCTAACGTCTCTGACTTGGTCCTTCTTCTCCCTTGGCCCATGGCATTCAACGTAGGGATATTCTATCTAGGTGATTTTGTTATATAAAAAGGATCTCAGTAATTGGTCAGAACATAGTCCAGGACTTGTAGCCTATGTGCAAGGTTTACTCCAAACTCAATGTCCAATGATGGTTATGATCCAACCAAGAACCCATGGTCTCCACCAGGAAAGGATTCCAGTCCCCATTGAAGGATCTATCGGAAGAGGTAGGACAGTTAAATACAAACAGGCCTGTAAGAGAAATTATACTGACACTGTATAATCTAGGGGTGTGTCCATAGTTCTTTCCTTCAATCCCCCAAGAATCCTGTAACTAGTAATTCTTCGTTAATCCCATTCAGATTAACGCTGTCTAGTTCATATATCCATCTTGATTCAGTCTGCAGTAACTGTTTTCGAAAAAATTCAGCCCTTTATCTTTTGGAGCCCCACAACCGCCAAACAATTGCTCCTACCTCTATGTTACTCAAGGAAATGGTTGGCAATATGTGTTAGCGTTTTCCTTGTTCACGATCTACTGTTGCTGTATTGATGGTGGAGACATGTCTTTGGATTCTTCGTCGCAGTTCCTGTGATGTTTGACCAACATATAGTTTAGGGCATGGACAAGAGATTAACTAAAAAAACATTTGAAGTCTTACAGTTGATATAGTCGGTCAGTTTATGGGATCTTCCATTCATAGGGTGTGAGTAATGGTCTCGAATTGGTATAATCATGGGAAAGACATTGTAGTCCCCGCATGTTAAGCATCCCCGCAGTCTGCTCCCTCTATTAAGACTTGTGTTTGGTCTCCGATAGTGGCTTCTTGTCAAAATATCCCCTAAATTAGGGGCCCTTCTGGCAGTCAGATTAGGTTGTATACCTATATATCGTGTCAGTGTAGAGTCATTAGTCAGGATATCCCAATGTGAGCGTAAAATGTCCCTCACCTTATCCCACTGATTGCAGAAATCAGCTATGAAATGTATGCGATCCTCACCGGTCGGTGTCTGATTTGCAGCAGATTTTCTTGCGTCAGTTGGTTGGCTTGTTGATAAGCTCTGGAGATTACTCTTCTAGGGTATCCTCGTTCCCTAAGACGATCAGAGGGAAGGTGAGCTTGTCATCTGAAGTCCTCAGTACGTGAACAGTTCCTTCGTAACCTGAGAAATTGTCCAATAGGAATACCTGCTCGAGTATGGTAGGGATGCAAGCTACTGAAGTCGAACAGGCTGTTGGTGGCTGTAGGTTTTCGATGAAGGTCTGTGATCAGTTCGTTTTGGATCCTGACATCCGTATCTAGAAAGGTGATCGAATCCTGGGAGATTGAGAAGAGAAGGTCAAATAGATATTCAGGCTGTTAGAATTAAGCCAGTCAATGAAAGACAAACATTCCCTTCTGGTTCCTGACCAAACAAAAAAGATGTCATCTGTATATCTCTTCCAAACATGCACATGATTTTTAAAGGGGGTCGATGGGTAGACGTGGGTAAATTCCCACCATCCTAAGAATAGGTTTGCTATCGCCGGTGCGCATCTCTCGCCCATTGCAACCCCCGAGACCTGACGGAAGTAATGTCGGTTGAACAGAAAAAAGTTATGTTTTAAAAGAAAGTACAAGAGGTCAACTATAAAGGAATCATGGAGTCGATTTGAGTCTGTTTGTTTATCAAGGCAAGAACATGGTGCAGTGAGTCCCATGTTCATGTTCAATGTTGGTGTAGAGTGACTCCACATCAAAGGAGACTAGAAGGTCACCTGGTTTATATGTCAACGACCTACATGTTTTGATAAAATCTGCTGTATCCTTAAGAAAGGACGGCAGGGAATTCATAAAGGGTTGGAGAAAGAAATCAAGATAAGTACACGCTTTCTCGTTTAAGCTGCCGATGCTTGCTACTATGGGTCTTCCTGGTGGCTTGGCCGCATCTTTGTGCACTTTGGGTTTTTGGGTAGTAAATAAAAAGTGGGAGTAGTCGGATGTTTGACAGTTAGGAATTGCTTTTCTTGTTGGGATATTATACCAGCCGTTTGTGCTGCTCTGAGAAGTCTGTCCAATTTGTTTGAGAAATCAGTAGTAGGATTGGAGGGTAGTGTTACATAAAACCTCCGGTCTTGGAGTTGCCTTTTGGCTTCCTCCAGGTACATGTTTGTAGGCCACAAGACAACATTCCCCCTTTGCTTCTTTTATTACAAAGGTGGAATTAGAGGATAAGGGTTTTTATTGCTTTGGTCTCTGTAAGGATCAGGTTACTAGTTCCTCTTCCACTCAGAGTGTTTTAATATCCTTTTTGACAAGATCAAAAAAGATCTTGATATTGGGGATCAGAGCTAGGAATGTTGTTACCTGTGATTTGTTTTGGTACGGGAAACGTCGACGTCCCAGGGAGTGATTAAATTCCTCGCAGAGTGTCAAGAGATCCCTCATAACCGTCTGTTCGTCCTGGGGTAGTGATTGTGCCAAATCCGGTTTGTGATGAATCATTTTAAATGTGAGTCTCCTACAGAAAAGATATAAATGCTTCACCAGGTGAAATTTATCTAGCTGTTGAGAGGGGGAGAAAGTGAGGCCACGTTCAAGTACTGAAAGCTCAATATCAGAAAGCACATAATCAGATAAATTAACTACCTGTAGTTTGTTAGTGCTTCTAAGGTTTTCCATATTCAGTTCGTCAACCCTATGTTGGATTAATGTGGTCTCCTCCTCCCCAATCGTGGGTAGGGACCTTTCAGAGTTTTGGGTCTCTGGGTTCATGGTTTTACTCCTCCGCTTTCCCCCGGAGGGAGCTGAGCTAGCGGTCCCTTCCGGGCTCTTGTTACTACAGTTCCGCCGGCCTCCCCTTCTGCCCTTTCTGGTCCTGTATCTGGGTCGCTGCTGTGCACCCCTAAAAAACTGTCCGAGGTGTCTGTGTTGCTCTCCTTATTGTCTGGTGGAGGTCCAGCAGGCATAGGTGCTGGCAGGGGAGCTGGGGTGGATTATTGGGGTTAGGTTGTCTGGGGCGTTTTCCCCCAGGAGGGTTGCCTCGGTGATTCCACTTAAAGGCATTCCCTTGTGAGAAGTCTGTACGATCTCTAACAAATTTTTGACGTTTATTAATAATTTCACCCTCGTATTTGTCAAATATCTCCTTTAGTTTATTCTTAAGGGCTTCGATTGCTACAGTGTCCCCACTATCAGATAGTTTGGTTTCAAGTTCCCTTATTTTATTTTTAGTAAGCTCTAATAGCTCACGATCATGTTCTAAAAGCATTTGTATGATGATAGTTGAACATTTTAGGAGACCCTGTTCTCAGACCACTTTAAAGTCGGGAGATGGTTCCACGCTGGATAAATAGTCACCCTAAATCCCCTAGGGACAATGTTAGATTTTAAATATTCCTCAAGAGATCTAATATTTCTCCATGTACCAACTTTATGACAATTTATGATTTCTTTGCTAAGAGCTGCAAGCGAGGACTCAGGAGGTGGGAGGGGGTGAATCAGTAGAGCTGAAAACATTCGTAGATTGTGCCCTCCAAAGGGCCTCTCTTGTGTCTCCGTCCATCCTTCTGCAACACTGGGTAAGAGAAATTACATGGAAATATTAAAACTTTGAGAAATAATATCCAAGAATTCAATAAATTTAAGACCAGGACTACTTACCCAATTATGAAACACATGCTGCTCTCAAGGAGGAAACCCCCACGGTTCTGTAAAACAATATCAAGGGTATGAGAGCGCACTGCCTGGTTATTATCTTTGGCGAGTGCTGCAACACAGAAGCGAAGATACTATGTTTATGGGAAGAAAGAGAACTTCTGTATAAAGTGCGCACAGCCAAATTGTAGGTGAAAAAGTATATCTTACATTTATTTGTGAATCAGAGACAACAAAAAACCTTGATTATAAATTTAAAAACAATTAAAAACAATTGTCCACTGCCACACATAACATAAGCAATTCAAACATGACTCAATCGGGTAATCATTGTTGGTGTGCATGAAAATAATTATCCCATATTACAGAGAACACTGGTATCAATTGTTCCAAGGTACCATATGAGAAAAGACAGCGCCACAGATATAGATGGTGTAAAAAAAATTCTGGTTTCTATATTTGAGGGTAACAGAAAGCGACGTTTCGATCACCAACGTGATCTTTATCAAGCTGTTCCAAGGTACCTTTATAACAATCAATATATAACAAAACACCAAGTAACTATTGTAGAACAATATAACAGGTTTAAGTTAATACTATACGATATATAAGAACATTTTATATTGTTATACAATAGTTAGTGTTGCAGCACTCGCCAAAGATAATAACCAGGCAGTGCTCTCTCATACCCTTGATGACGTGGTCCGGTTACCAGCGCGACCGATCAAGAAGGAGGAGTGCACTTCCGCAACGCAACCAGAAGTGCTTCATTATTGTCCGTGGCCATTGTAACAGGCCAGGCAACGAGCAGAGCGTGGAAAATATACATGGGTACCGGGGGCTTCAATTGGTACTAGTAAGAGACCGCAACACAGCCTAAGTACAGGCCATACAGTCAAATGCCAAGCATGGAAAATAGCAAGTTTAAGGAGTCAAACAGTAAAGGTACCTTTACACGCCGCTACAACAGGATGGATACAACCCGCTACAGGCTACAAATGTAGCTTGTAGCGCCAATATAGCCCGTAGTAGCGGCGTGTGAAGACGGGACGTGACAGCCGGCTACAGATAAATCTGTTTCCGAGCACTGCTCGAAAACAGATGGCTACAAAGCCGATTGTAGCGAGCTGTATCGGTGTGTAAAGAACCCACAGAAGGGAACACTGGACACCCGGCGATGTAGCTGCAATGTAGCTAAGGCGTGACCCAGGCTCCGTGTTACCGCGCCCCATCTGCGATCATTGGTGGAAGATGCTGCGTTACGATTGGCCCTTGCCTCACAACCCTCCATCTTGGATGAGCTGTCCCTTCAGCACTACACATACGCGCCGTATGCACGATCATATAGTAGTACAATTACGCGGACACAGACTTGAAAGAAAATTTGCAAATGCCTCATGATCTACATACAGTGTGCACATCCTCTCAACACATGATAACGAATAATGCTGTACACAGCGCACAAGTGTGTGTTACGTACCGCTCTGGCTTATTGTACAGCAGCTGCCGTAGAAGTGTTCCTTGTGTGGCACAGCGCGCCGCGCGCACACAGATGCACACAGATGCACACAAACCCATACCACATCGAAAGTTAGTACTCAGCACACACATCATAGGCGTGTTGTACGCACTGCACTGTGGGTGTCCTGTAGTATGTGCCGCATAAGTGTGTCGGCCGTGTCACTGCGCGTTGGGCTACTTCAAAAGGTGCGTGACCCCGACAGCGGCCGTAATGACGTCATGACGTTGGTTTCATTTTCACTCTGCCTGCAAGGTGCCAGCCCCGCCTCTGCACACACCATAGCAGTCATGGCAGCCGTTCACCGCGCTGCAACGTGGGGGATGGCGGAGCTGATCATCCTCATTGATCAGTGTGACCGTCATGACTATTGGGGCCACCATCACCACCGGCACCCCAGGTTGCGCAATCGGCGCACTGTTCGGCGGATCCAGCGGTCCCTCTCTACCCCTCCGCCAACTGGGGGTAGAGAGGACAGTCAAAGCGATCCAGAAAAAGATCGCTGACTTAAAACAAAAGTGCCCGGGTCGCATACTGGACATCCGTGCCAAGATTGCCAGGCTGCGTGGTGAGTAATAGTTGGCCTAAAACACACACCGCCACATGTGCATGTCCCACAATACACAAAAATGGATGGCAACACATGACAAGGGACAGTGTGGCCTACACAATCAAACACATCTTCACACTGTTGTGGTCCTCCAGTCAGCGCAAAAAATTTTTGCCACGCACAGTACATGCATACAACATGAGTGTATGCATCCAGCATCACCTGGTTGATTCTAAGTTAGCCGTCAAATACATAGCCACACAAGCTATATGTAGGAGAACAATGTGTTGGTACGATTTTATAACGTGTTTTGTTTTTTAATTTAAAAATAGATGCCGATTCGTCATCTGAAGAAGGGCACCATGCCCCACCCCAGGTGGCCCATCCACAACACCGCCACATCAGGCTGAAGTGCCACCCTTGGCCCCAAGCTCCACACCTTCCCCAGGGCCTCAGGAGCCAGACCTGCCCTCACCTACTGGGACAGAGGACCTGGAGGAGCTGTCACCACCTGCAAGGCCGCTGGAGTGTGACGAGCTGTCCTCATCTGGTTGGCTGGAGGAGGACGACATCACCTCCCCACAGGAGGCCGAGGAGCTGGAAGCACCTGCCGGGCCAGAGGAGGGTTTGCCCTGTAGCCCAGGACCCCTTTTGCCCCTAAACCACGTAATGTGGCCACGGAGCCCCAGCCCGGGAGTAACACCACCTCCCACTGTCTCCAGCTCAGTGGCGAGTCCTGGGGTGACCATGTCCCCACACAGTTACTATGGTGGTAAGTGTGTTATGTTGCCACATACACCCTGCACACTGTTCCTTAAATTTTATCTTGGCCAACAAGATTCCTCTAAACAAAGTTAAGAATGTTGTGTAACCATTTCTGCAGATGGTGAACGTGCGGGTGCATCTGGATGGAGCTTGACCCCATCTCTCTCCCCGTCTGATGGTGATGTGGATTTGGAAGAACAGGGTAAGGGGATGGTTGTGGGCAGTCCTGACTAGCCATCACCAGCGACTGCTGTGTACTAAAGTGTGTGTTTACTCCCAATACAGGTGCCCCTACCATGGAGGCATTCATCCTTGCCCATCAGGCGTTTGTCGCCCGCATGACCAGGGCTTTACAGCGTGGCCTGCAGGACCTTGCCCGGCTGGGTCAAATGCTGGAGGGCCTACGGCCAGAACATGGATCACAGCCATGAAGTTGATGGCTGCAATTTATTCTGGCCAAACATGGCCCCAAAAACTGTTGTTTCTAGTTGGACCCTAAAATTTACACACGTTGCCTTGTTGGCTTGAAAATGTGATAATGTTTATTTTTGTTTTTGCCCCCGTTGGGCTCTTTTCTTATAGTGTCCACATTGGGACCATCACGAGTGTGGACTGCCTAGCCCTTTGCCTTCTTTACCTATACTGTCCCACATTGGGACCATCACGAGTGTGGACTGCCTAGCCCTATCTGGCCTAAGCATTCTGTGTATTGTGCCAAATGGCTGTGACACATGTATGTTTTCAATACAATGCTGGTGTAAGTGTTTTGTACGCTCCTTCATGTGACCTTACTAATATTTGGTGCCTAAACCTCACCATGAGGTAACTATGTTAGCCACATCACCACATCCCTTTGTGAAAGTGCTAACACATTCCAAAGGAACCGATGGTGGTCCTGCTCTGAGGGCATTGGGCCATATTGTGTGGCTTTGGTAAACCTATATTGGGCACACTACCATTCACCCACGCTCACCCCCACAATCCTTAATCCTAAATAAATACACAATTGTGTTCCAAAAAAAAATTAATTCCAGCTGGAAGAAAAAACAAACATACACAAATAATATGCTGTAATCCAGCCAAGGTAATTTTTTAAATGTCCAAAAGGAAAAAAAAAAAATAAAATAGCAACTAGCAGATTGCTCAAAATTATAAAGTCCAGACTGCCAATTCTGTGCATTGGCTACTAGTGTCCAACTTCTTCATCCTCTGTCGGCTCTGACAATGCCGGCTCCCCCCTCCTCTCATGGCAGCCCCGACCTGCCCGAGAGCGTCTTGTTGTACGACGACGTGTTGGGGGGGGATTGGGTGTCTGTGGCGGGGCCGGTCTTCTCACGGGCCGGGATGGGGCGGCTGGGGAAAGGGGCCACAAGTTGTGTGGCATAGGGGGGGGATGTGGCATCCCCATTGAAGGGCCCCATCCTCGGCAGCATCAGCGGCAGTGCTGAAGACCCGCTGAAGGATCTGCTTTTGGAGCGGCTCCATCCTTCGCAACCTGTCGCTCATGTAGAGGGCGTAGCTGTCGATGTGGGTCCGTTGTTCGCTCAACAGCACGCGTCGGGCCCAGGTGCCCAGCTCCGTCTCAGGTGGTGCTGGACGTCGGCGGCGACGGATCCCGGAGCTGGGCCCTGGGTCCGGACCCACATCACTCTCCACGCCCTCCTGCTCAGCCCCAGATGTCATTGGCTGAGCATCATCAGCGACAGATTGCTCCGCAATGGAGCCGTCCTCTTCAGGGGCCTGTGGGGGGATAAAAATAAGACCTCATTAGTGAAGGCAATATCCACTCAATACATTGTCCAGAGGACTCAATATACCACTCCCACACACACAAAGCCAACAAACCAAGATTGGAAATTATGAAAAACCCAGTAAACCACCAAAGGTTAAATACCACTACACCAGTACTTCTCCTGTACACTCACCTCGACCATTCCAGGTACTCAGCTCAATACAGAATTAGGTGTTATTCACAGAGCCGTAACCCAATTAGTACATGTCACCACAACACCTTGATACTGGGGGCTGTGCTGGCCAAATACAGATATTGGCCACCTTGCCGTTTGGATTCCTATGATGATGAAAATCCACCCCACAATCAAGTACCTATAACCCACTGGGACCAGAGCCAACACACATGTGTGGCAGCACCATTTACTAGATGGTACTATGTGGCTGTTTAAATTAAAAACACCATCAATTCAGAAACCCTTACATAAGTAACGTCAACATAAAAATGTGTTGTGGAAGATGCAACCTTGGAATACGACTCTGAGCATAGAATTTACAGCCTACAAATTCCTGGAAGGAGGGAAGATTGCTTGACCCACAAAGGTGTCCCACAACAAGGAGGAAAATATGCAAAAATGGTTGGTGTAAAGGATTTAGACAAGCACACATGTGTAGGAAACATTGTGGCCCACCACTGTAACACAATTACCCACCTCCTGTGGCGCAGATGGTGATGCAGCCGGGCCTACATGGGACGCAGCAACGGGGCAGTTGGTTGTCGTTCGATGCGGGCGAGCCTCGCCCAGGATGAAGGTGAAGAGGGGATAGTACCATAGGGTAGGTGATGGTACCTCCTCAGCTCCAGCCCCTGAGCGACGGCGCTGGTACTCAGTGTGAGCCCGCATGAACGACGCCCGCATGTTCTTTATTTTTAGTGCCACCATATGCCTGTCCCACCTCTTGCCTCCCTTGGCTCCAACCGATTTACTAGAGCCACAAGAGTCCTGTAGGCCGCGGCCCTCGCTGCCTGATTTTTATATTCAGGCAGCGAGCTGCGCCACAAACACTCGTGCCGCTGATACTCCGTGAGAAGCTGGGTCTCCAACTCCACAGTACCCCTCGGCATCTGCCAATCACAAAACACACCAAAAAATGACAGTCACTACACAAGGCATACCGAACTTTAAAAACTTTGGAAAAGGAGAAACATGCTCATAAAGTTGGCACAAGGATAATATATGCTGCTATTTTGTTGAGTTCAACTTTGCGTGTGTGGGCCATTTTCACAATCTCACACCGCTCCAAAGTCAAACACATGTGTCCTTAATAATATAAATCTCTGCATATCGGTGTCCACCTACACATGTGTCATACATGATTTAAGTCCCCAATGTACCTATTTAAACACACCTTTACACGGTGTGTGCGTACATACCTGTAGGCCAACATGTGAGCAAACACATTGTGTGCAAGCTAGTACCTGTGCACTGTCCAAAATGCTAAGGTAAAATATATGAGAAACTAGGGCTGGGTGTGTGCAAACACTGCACATACTACATCTAATGTGCACCCACATGATCATGTTGGTGTTCCTCCATCCATGGGCCTACAATTTTAACACATGTACCAAACATCCCTGGAATCAACGGGGACATTATTCCAGCCATCAAATGGTGATGTGAAGTACCGGCACAAAAAAATCCTTTATCTGTTGCCATCGAAAATAACCTCAAGGTGCTATGTATACTGACACAATACAAGTAGAGGCACTACCTGGCTATTGGCCAACAGAGAATAACGTTGCCATATGTATTATTACAGGGCAAAAATTACATGCTGTATGAAACATGCCCATACACACATCGCCTAAGCGGCCTGTGCCAGAAGCATCTGCGTTCATTACAATTTCTTGGAAACCGCTAAAGAGGCTTACCGTCAGAGCAACAGAAGTCAAACAGGACACTAGTAGCTCAATGCACATCGACGTCTGGACAAGGTGCAGTGGCCATTGGCCTGGCTTTATAGTCCGCTAAACCAATCACAGCGGACACAATTACGCACATCGTGATGGGACACCTGGGTGCAGATTAGACTTCCGCTAATTGGTGGAGATAGCTGAATCGTGATAGGTTTGCGGCCCTTTAAAAGCTGCGCATTCCGGCAAACATTACGCTTGCTGGCCAGACCCATTAAGTAAGTATTTGTGGACACACATGGCAGTTGCGCAGGGTGGGGTGCATATATTGATGTTATTGGAGACCGCCGAAGACTGCTTTAGCGGACTATATAGGGGTTAGTATTGTTGGGGACGATATAGTGTACGCTGTGGTTTTTGAGTAGGCATTTTGGCTGGGCCTTCACACTTTTGTTGAGATACATTGCTGTGTTTGTTTCCAGACAACATAGAGGAGAATGGATGCATGACTGTAGACAGAACTGTGTAACTCATGTCGACTGGATCGATTTCGGCATACTGGTTGTGGCCAATGGAGACTGGGTCCAACGGGAATAGGATCACACATGGCTTGGAGGTGTGGCGCTCAAGACATAGCATAGATGTGTAGTAAAAATGACACCTGGAAAAACATATGTAACCATGTTTAACCATCCGCAGTCATGTGCAATGTTGTTTGGTTCATGTAGGCTTACTCAACCTGGCATATCGGGGTACGTAAGATTTGTTTTTCTTCTCATTTGTAATGTAACCAATTTAAATTATGGTCTGTGTAATGGATTCTGGGACCTGGTTGTGCGACATTATTGGTGACACATGTCCCTTTCTAACTCACCTAGGTGCAGATGTGTGACTTTGAGACCCTCCGAATTAAGTTGATGTATATGAGGCCACTATCATTGGCCGTGTTCCATTTTGGTGGGGGTGACTACTGGGTGTTTGCCTTCCCTAGCTTCAGGGATGTGTTTTGTGCCCACACGAGAGATCCCATGCACTTGCCTATAGTGTGTCATCGAAAAGAGGTGTGGCTTGCTTAACCTGCTCACATGGCCACATATGGTTCTATGTACTCATGTTGTGTATTGTCATCTACAGGTGCTGATATTGAGGATGCAGAATATCCATGACCGCAATGTTATCGTGGCTCTTGCGTTGGTGGAAAGCAAATGTGGCTTCAGGATCGGTATGAAAGGTTGATGAGGCGCAGACATCGGCGGTTGTGGACCCGGGATTGGCTTCGCAGGCGGGAAACCCGGGGCCACATGCAGCTGTTGCAGGAGCTGGAGCTTAACTGTCCTGATGATTACCGAAACTATCTCCGTTTGTCCGAGGACTGTTTCACCTTCCTATTGGAGCGTGTTGGGCCAATGATAGCGCGTCAGGACACTATAATGCGACCATCAGTATCAGCTGCTGAGCGGTTGGCTATCACTTTGCGGTTCCTGGCTACAGGGCAGTCCATGACATCCCTCACATACTTGTCACGTGTCTCCCTGCCCCTGCTGAGCCGCCTGATCCCTGAAACGTGTTGGGCCATCTGGAGAGCTCTGCAGCCAGCCTACATGAAAATGCCTCTAACCACCGCAGAATGGCTGGAAGTAGCCCGAGGCTTTGAAACCCGGTGGAACTTCCCCAACTGTGGCGGGGCATTGGATGGTAAGCACGTGAGGATTACCAAACCTGCCAACTCTGGCTCTTTGTTTTTCAATTACAAAGGGTATTGTAGTATAATCCTTATGGCTGTAGTGGATGCGCACTATGAGTTCCTCTACGTGGATGTTGGAATGCCCGGTCGCAACTCAGATGGGGGGGTGTTTGCCCAAAGCTCCCTGGCAACACTACTAGGGAGTGGTGGGCTAAACTTACCCTCAAATGAGGACACGACCGAACACATCAACTTTGCGTTTGTGGCGGATGAAGCATTCCCACTTCAGGAGCACCTACTGCGGCCATATCCCCAGAGGGCCCTTACTTCTGAGAGACGCATTTTCAACTACCGGCTATCCCGGGCCCGCCGTGTAGTTGAAAATGCGTTTGGGATAATGGCAAATAGATTCCGGATTTTTCATACGCCTATACATATGAAACCGGAGTCTATTGATGTGGTAGTGGTGGCCTGCTGTGTGCTGCATAACTTCCTGCGTCGTAGGGATCGAGCATCATACACGCCAGGAGGTTATGTAGATCATGCAGACGCTACTACAGGGGAGCTCCGTCCAGGGTCTTGGCGTGATGAGGGCCATGTGATTGTGCCACTCCAGCCGCAGAGCCATGGCCGCACTCGGCAGGAGGCCAGGGACAGTAGAGAAGCTTACTGCTCCTACTTCAATGGGTCTGGTGCAGTGAGCTGGCAGAACCAGGCCATGTAATGTGGCTGGCTCTGGGAGTTGTTTTTGAGTTTGCAATGGAGGTGACAGCAGGATAGCTGCGCCCCTTTTATTTTTGGTTGACCATTTTCAGGATCTTTGGTTTCATTATGTGCATAAGGTTTAATTAATTAATTAATTAGTTAGTTAGTTAGTTAGTTTAGGTATGTTTGTTTTTGTTTTTTGGCTGCACAGGTTTCAATGTGTGGTCAATTTATTATCCCTTTAATGTGGCTCAAGAATGTGACATGCACTTTAATTGTACATTGTTTTTACTTTCTGTTTCTTTTTTAATTACAATCCAAGGTCAAGATTAATGCATTTTATTAAAAATTATTATGTTGGATCCAAAATCATCTGTGTGAGCCTGATTACTTGGTGGAGGAGGGCAATGTGATGAAGGTTTGGGTGGGGGCCAGGGATGTCATAGCCACCTATTGGCTGGGATTGTGCAGACAATATGTGTGGGTTGCCATGTTTTTTACAAGTCTTTTGCCCAACAGTGTTTGTGGCCATTGTGGGTACATAGCCTTTATTTTGTTGTCGGCAGAGGGTCCCCTGCACACAGCACATTGATGCAGCACATATTCTTCTCAGGTGTTTTCAAATACAGTGTCACACAGATCTTTAAAAATGTTGCCTTGGGAGCTGTTCCACTACATTCACATCTGTGAGCAGATATATTAACACCATTCAGCCTGTATTCACACATAGTTCGCCAGAGTTGACACAGATACAATTTCTACAGAAAACGCACATACTGTGTGTTGTAAGCCGCTACTGTGTGTTGCACAAACGCACCTTCAGTGCAATCGCCAGACGCCGCTGTCACAAGCGCTGATCGTGCGTGACCAGGCAAACACTTCTACTACGCACACATAGATCAGGACCGCTACTTTGATACACACGGGGTATGTGACTGGCCACCGCTCCAGCGTGACGCTTTACCATCGATTTCGATGCATTCGCCATGCTCCGCCATGTCACAACCGCTTATTCCGTGCTTCACTCCGATCACTAGTACGGCACGTCTCGGCTATCCGCCCTTTCCGTCGTGCCCAATCACAACTCAGTACTGTTGGCCAATGGTTGTGGTTTGGGCGCGGCGTACAGGACTGCGGCACGCCTATTTGTTTTACGTCCTGCCTTTGTTCCTCCAAGATCACTCTGTGGTGGCGGCGTGTGAAGCTGGTACGCTGAGCTACAGATGGCTACTTGAGACACCCGGCGATGTAGCTAGTTACAGATGTAGCGTAGCGTAGCGCACCTTGTGGCGGCGTGTAAAGGAGGTGCGTTTACCGTTTGTAACCGTTTGGGCGTGCTCGTGCACGTGAAGTAGCGGTTGGTATCCATCCTGTTGTAGCGGTGTGTAAAGGTACCATAAGGGTAAAGCTGTTCATTGAGACAACAGTATAAGTGGATACCTGGATTAGAGAGTATAAACCATAGCGTTGGACAAGAGTTTGGCGACTACAAGTATACATAGTAATTGATTACAGGCTACATTGGATTTTGTTGCCTGTAAAAGACATTACTATGCCTGCACATAAGACCTTTGGATGTACAACACTAAATCAAAAGGAGCAAAGTTAAAAGGAGCAGAAACCGTTCTTTTTAGTCAAAACAACCCCAAATTGAAGGACAGAAAGTCAAACTGTCATGGTGGGGTTACACGTCCCGATATCGGGACGATATCGCATACAACGCCGCGGGAGCGCGCATTTCGGGAGCGCTTTTCCCGATATCGCATCGCCGGTTTACACGCTGCGAAATCGGGAAACAACGTCCCTCCGATGTCTACGCCCACCAACCCAGGAACGACCAGTTAACATGGGAGTGAATGGGTGACGTGAGCGTAGACATCGGAGTTGGGCTGTCACACGCAGCGATGCTGGTACAACGGCCTTGCGATATCGGCGAGTTGAATAGCTTTGCTATTCAACTCCGATATCGTATTGGCATCGTTCCAGCATCGCGTTGTACTGTCAAACAGTACAACGCGCACCCGATATCGGCTCCAACTCGCGACCCACGTGACTTTTTGTCGGAGTTGGGTCGGAGTTGGACGCCGATATCGGGACGTGTAAACCCACCATCAGAGAGATGATCAAACATGAATAATATGCCCATATATGTTGTGAGGCCAAACATGGCCCAGATGGATATAAGTCAAGCGACATTTGTGTCCTTAGGCACCATGTATAAATATATATGATTTTAAAAAGTTATTACAAGTAGACATACATGTGCCAAGTTATCTTCTATATTTTATTTATTGGTACACATATAGACAAGCGAGAATAGATCTCCTGCCTAATAATGGAGATGAAAAGGTCCCTATATGGGATAATGTAAGACAAATCAATTAGGTGCCCTAAACAAAGCCAAAGTGATATGTCAGATACAGTCATGGTTTTACCGAACAGTATTACAGGAGAGTACAGAGGTGTGTGAGGGCCAACACCTCGTCTAGAGCTTGAATGAAAAAAGGTCGGTTATCAAGAGGGAATTTGAGTGAGGTCCATACAGCATAAATAGCTCAATGAGTATAGATGTTAAAACTAGCGGCTGTTGCAATATGACATAAATTAACAGCAAAACTCATACTTACGTTTAAATGTTTTAATTAAAATTCACTGTGAACTAGTGATACAAGTGGACTAGTGATTAACGTGTTACCCCACTCCCCACATGTAATCAAGACGCACAATATCTACTTCTTCAAGGGGAAGTGTGGATACTCAATAGACAAAACTAGTTATTCAACAGTAGTTGTCGTCCCCATTGAGATCTAGACACAATTTTACCTCCAGATGGTATCCTGGGAGCACACCCATCCTTCGTTATGTAGATAGGTCTACATAATTGTAGTCCTTAGGCCTGGTCACATGTAGTGGTGAACTTCAAGTTATCTGTCAGGCATAAGCAGTTGTGTCAAGTCCAAGCTTCTATTCTAAATCCCCAAGATAGTGTAGGTTGGTGTAACTTCAATGTCTGACCATAAATTTGCTCTCGTTCCCTGACCAATGTGTTTTGCCTTTTCTATTTCAAAAAGGTTCATCAGGAGCTATAATTGTGTTACTCGGTTTGAACAATAGATATGTTTGAGTCCCTGATACGATAGTGTTACCCGATATACTGCTGAGTCTAGGCCCACTCCTTCAACCATATAGCTCAGGAAGGAAATTAAAGGTGGCTTGTAGTAGAGACCAAGTTTATCCAAGTTTTTGTCCACACACTTCTGTTCATAGGATCCCGTCTGTTTCGGCCATCCTTCTGTGAATAACTAAAGGACGAATGACTAATTCTGCCACTGAAAAGAATTAAAAAAACATATTCCCCATAGTTTTCCATAAATATCCCAGATGGTTTCTTAAGTGTCTATGATATATTTAGCTTTATTACACCCAAATGTGTAACCCGTTGTTGAATTGACACTGAAGAAGGAATATGGTCTGTACCGTATTTGTCTGTTCCCAGTTTTTCTGTTTCTGCGTTTTCACAGGTTATACTCGTGTCCTTAATAGGCTATGGATACAATGTTGACATGTCACATTTGCACACATGTATCTCAAATATAAATTGATTAATGGTGAGATAGGTGCCTACCCTGTATTCGCTTATTCACAGTTACAGTGTTGGCCAAAAGTATTGACACCCCTGCAATTCTGTCAGATAATACTCAGTTTCTTCCTGAAAATGATTGCAATCACAAATTCTTTGGTATTATTTTCATTTAATTTGTCTTCAATGAAAAAAACACAAAAACAATTGTCCTGAAGCCAAATTGGATATAATTTCTCACCAAACATAAAAAAGGGGGTGGACAAAAGTATTGACACTGTTAGAAAAATCATGTGATGCTTCTCTAATTTGTGTAATTAACAGCACCTGTAACTTACCTGTGGCACCTAGCAGGTGTTGGCAATAACTAAATCACACTTTCAGCCAGTTGACATGGATTAAAGTTGACTCAACCTCTGTCCTGTGTCCTTGTGTGTACCACATTGAGCATGGAGAAAAGAAAGAAGACCAAAGAACTGTCTGAGGACTTGAGAAACCAAATTGTGAGGAAGCATGAGCAATCTCAAGGCTACAAGTCCATCTCCAAAGACCTGAATGTTACTGTGTCTACCGTGCGCAGTGTCATCAATAAGTTTAAAACCCATGGCACTGTGGCTAACCACCCTAAATGTGGACAGAAAAGAAAAACTGACAAGAGATTTCAACACAAGATTGTGCGGATGGTGGATAAAGAACCTCGACTAACATTCAAACAAGTTCAAGCTGCCCTGCAGTTCGATGGTACAACAGTGTCAACCCGTACTATCCGTCGGCGTCTGAATGAAAAGGGACTGTATGGTAGGAGACTCAGGAAGACCCCACTTCTTACCCCGAGACATAAAAAATCCAGGCTGGAGTTTGCCAAAACTTACCTGAGAAAGCCTAAAACGAATGTTCTCTCTTTTTGGGCAAAGGCATCAACATAGAGTTTACAGGAGAAAAAAAGAGGTATTCAAAGAAAAGAACACGGTCTCTACAGTCAAACATGGCGGAGGTTCCCTGATGTTTTAGGGTTGCTTTGTTGCCTCTGGCTCTGGACTGCTTGACCGTGTGCATGGCATTATGAAGTCTGAAGACTACCAACAAATTTTGCAGCATAATGTAGGGTCCAGTGTGAGAAAGCTGGGTCTCCCTCAGAGGTCATTGGTCTTCCAGCAGGACAATGACCCAAACACACTTCAAATAGCACTAGAAAATGGTTTGAGAGAAAGCACTGGAGACTTCTAAGGTGGCCAGCAATGAGTCCAGACCTGAATCCCATAGAACACCTGTGGAGAGATCTAAAAATGCCAATTTGAAGAAGGCACCCTTCAAATATCAGGGACCTGGAGCAGTTTGCCAAAGAAGAATAGTCTAAAATTCCAGCAGAGCATTGTAAGTAACTCATTGATGGTTACCGGAAGCGGTTGATCGCAGTTATTTTGGCTAAAGGTTGTGCAACCAAACATTAGGCTGAGGGTGCCAATACTTTTGTCTAGCCCATTTTTGGAGTTTGTGTGAAATGATCAATGTTTTGATTTTTGCTTCATTCTCTTTTGTATTTTTTTATTTAAGACAAATTAAATGAAGATAATAATACCAAACAATTTGTAATTGCAATCATTTTCAGGAAGAAACTGAGTATTATCTGACAGAATTGCAGGGATGTCAATACTTTTGGCCAACACTGTATATGTGTCGCACCCCAGGGCAAGGGTACTTGGAACCAAAGCAAGGGTACTTGGAACCAGGACCTCTCTTCAGTCTGCGGGGGAATGTCACGGCAATGTGCCCAGGTGCAGCAATAAGGGGGGGGGGGGGGGGGTTGAAGAAAAAGGGGGAGAAATAAAGTTTATAAAAGTAGTTTGTGACACCACCCATAGTGTGTGGCTATTTGAGGCCACCTCTGCAATCGGGACCACTGCTGCAATCGGGACCACTGGGGTGAAGGTGGGTGCAGCCAGATGGTGAGCCCTCTACGGGTATGCCTGATCCCCAGGGCATCCGAAGGTGTACTGTAGCATAAGTGTGTAAAGTTTCCCGTACCTTCAGGCAGAATTCACAGTCACTTTGCGGCTTCTATTCTTTTCTGAGGATAAACAACACACCGTATTGGGCTTCACCAAGCTTTTACTCTTACTTCTCACTTAACAGGTCACAACAGCTTCACATTTCTTTACAGAAGTTACAACGGACTTGAGCTCACACAGCAACTCTGTATAGTTCTTTACGGGCTTAGGTTCTTACTGCAGCTGAGACTGTTCATCCGCATCACTCCCCCCTCAGTGTACCTCTCAAGCCCTTTTGTTTTCCTCGCCGTGTGTGGTTACGGTCTGGCCGTCACAGGCTTATTAGTGATTTGTCCCACTCTTTGGGTCACTAGCCGTTGTACGATGGCTTTCTCCTTCACCGCATCGGTTTTAGGTTCTGGGACATAGGGAGTGTCCGTACTCCACCGGGGTTTCGTGATTAGGGGCTTGAAGCTTTCCTGGCCGTATCTACAGAGCTGGCACTCTGGTTCTGCTGGCACTCTGGTTCTGCTGGCACTCTGGTTCTGCTGGCACTCTCGTTCTTTGGCCCAGCCTCCAGTGTTCCTGGTCAGTTGGGCACAACTGGCTTCTTCTGTATTTACCTGGTTTCAGCCTGGGTTCCCGGCCAGCCAACAGTGGTGCAGGCTGCCGTGCCCCTCTATTCTCAGTCTGGTCTCAGTCAATGATTAGCTGTTGGGTGTTTCTGCTTAGGGATGCTTCCCACTTCACCACCCTCCATGGAACCTTTTCCAGGGACCCTCTCTCCAGGGAAACTTTTATCCAACTTAGTGTTCTGGGTTTTACTTTGGTTCCTCCACCCATTCCTGGGTGCTGTATTTCGTTTCATCCTCCATTTAGCTTTTCCCATCATCCCTTGCCTGACATAAAGTGACTCAGCCTCAGAATTGGAGTGTTTGTATGGGGTGTTGGTGTGAGGTGACCAACTTACTCAATCCCAGCTGCAGTTCTCCTCTGTGGCCCCCCGGTCGCAGGGGTGCCACATATGCATCCTATGTGTCTCCAAGTGTTCTCCTTGTTCTATAAGTTAAATGAAGGAGAGCATCCATATATGTAGATATATATATATATTTGTGTGAGAAACCCCCATCCCTTAATTCACCACCATACAGTACTGACCTGATTAAAGTGGGCAGATCTGAAACCTTCACTTTCTTCTGTCTTATACTGTATGGTAAATAGCCATTCTGGTGTACCAGAGTTTAAAGGTAATTAAGCTTGAGCATTGTGTGATAGTTAGCATACTGTAGTCAAGTCTTAGTAGTGATACTGACATCAGCCTATGTTTTGCAAGATCCAGCACTGTTCATTCTATCTTGTCCCACTTAGTCTTGTCCTGAAACAATGCCAGTAAAGACTGACTTCTCAGTTAATCCCATTGATCCCCTTTTCCTGATCCACCTACGTGTGGGTAATTTATTAAAGTATATCTTAATGCTTTGCAGTGCCCAAATCTCTCACAAATGAAGACCTTCAGTCTCCTGTGGTAAGAAGTTGTCGCCGCCAGCATCTGGAAGATTAATATAGTCCTCCCCCATTTAGCATGAACGCTGCCCAGCGGAAGCCTAAAATGCGCTCGCTTGCCGTGTGCGTTACACGCTGGAAGTGTCATTGTGCGCATTGGTGAAAGTCCGCGCTCCAGCGTGGAATGCGAAAATAAAGCTGTGCATGCACAGTTTAAGACTATTGCAGACATGCACAAATAATAGTCTCTGTTTTATGTATCTCGGGTTGGTGCAATTTCACTGCAGCGGTGGCCAGTAGAAGTGGCATAAATGCACTTATTCAGTGAATACTGTGTGTGATCTATTAGGATAGATTGTATATTTGTTTAGATAGGTGTATATGTGCATAGATAGGTATATATTGTGATAACTCACTTGGTGTTCGTCTTTACTGGGATCAAAGGGCACATATTTTTTTGTGTGTCACTCAGTCCAACAGCAGAGATTTAGATGCCACTGGCCTGGGCCAGATTTATTAGGGTGAAAGCAACCAGAAAGAAAACAAAACAACAAAAAAAATCCTTGCCTGTCCGGCACTAACTAAATAGAATGCAACCTCACAATAGACTGAAGGGCTTCTCTCATCAGCCAAACCACATAACCAGATATCAATGCTTTCACTCACATGCGTCTCCATACACAGACAGGCCTTCTGTGTTCCAGGCTGAGAGAGAGCCCCGTCCGACCTCCCAGACTCTTTACCTACCCCAACCGCCTGCCACTAATGCATTAGTAGCCAAGTGTTACTGACCAGGTTAGGTTGCATAGGACAGATACCTGGGTGAGATATACCTGCCCTCATCCACTAATCCCACATGACTCTCACAATATCCATAGATGGGAAAACAGAAGAGGAATCATAGGGTGATGCTATATTTTACATGGGATTATGGATTTTTGTTGATGGTAAGAATTTAGGGAGAGGGGCTGTCAAGAAATTGACTGTCAGAAGACTTGTGAATCAGATCAATTTTTTAAGGAAAAGGCTTAATCACATCTTGGATAGATGGCTTTTTCATGGTCATTGGGATGGTAAAACAGCAACTTAAATGTCAATTTTATTTCAATCCCATTAGACCATAAAGTGTATATTGATATGGAGGAGGGAAAAGGGGTTTTGCAAAGGGTGAACAGGGAGGAACAACGAGGTTGGTGGGTTATGTTTATCGATAATCTATGGACTGTGCCACAGAAGGTAAATAACTCCACGCCCTTATGGGCCAGGGAGTGTGGCAATGCCAATTGCCTTTTAACAGTACTACTAGGTAATAGGCATATTATCCATGCCTCAGAAGCAAAGAACTCATGGTGCATGAAGATTTATCCCAGGCAAAAGCGAGGGGTCAGGGTGTTATAGCATTTAAACGTCAACTGGGTTTTTCTCGGAAACAAGTTTCAAGATAGGGGTCACATAAAATGTGTATGTCAGGACCTCTTTAAATCCTAAAATAGCTACCGTATGTAATCTATGTATCCATCTGGATTCTTTTTGGAGGATCAGTCTGTCCCAGTTTCCTCCTCTCTTTGGTGGGGAAAACCACCTCTATCCCAAAGAACGAGATACAGATGGAGTCTCTTGCATGCTCCATCCTCAGGTGTCTTGCAATGGAAGTATCCCTGTTCCTCACATCACCCAAATGCTGCACTATCCTTTTCTTGAACTCTCGTTTCATTTTGTCTACGTATTACATCCCACATACGCGGTTACAGAGGTAGATGACCACTACTATTCTGCAATTGGCACAGTGTCGTGAATAGAAGTACTGTCCAGTAAATGTTTTGCCCACTCGTATATGTTTACAGTATATGGACTTCCCACATCTGAATGTTCCCATCTGTCTTTTCTCCAACCATGTCCCCTTGATCTTAAGTGGGTTGTACATAATGTTTCAGTAGGTTTATGTTCCTTTTATATGTAATAGATGGATGTGGTAGAATAAGATCATTAAATTCTGGATCACCCTGAGTATCCTCCAATGTCTGGCGATGACCTCTCGTACCTACCTTGACTTGTCAACAAATTTACCTATAATTCTTATTTAGGTTGATTTCTCTCTGTTCCTTGATTTTAGAAGGGATTCTCTTTATATATGTGCATCTTTGAATTCTCTGCTCAGAATTGGGAGTGGATATCCTCTTTCACTAAATCTGTTTTTCAAGTCTAGTGCTTGTCAATAAAATGTCTGGTCTGAGTAGCAATTCCTCTTTATCCAAAGATACTGACCCTTTGGGATACCCCTTTTTAAACACCCGGGATGGTGGCTATCCCAGTGCAGGAGATCATTGCTCCCATTCTCCCTGCGATGTTTTAGTTGTTAGACGGCCATCTCCTTCCTTTACAATGGGTAACAATGAGGAAATTCAGCACATTTGTCTAGAATTCACAGGTGAATTTCGGACCTATATGGTTTTCATTAAGGTCGCTCACAAACTTCTTAAAGGTGCCCTCACTACCTGACCATAAGATGAATATGTCATCTATGTAGGGCCCTCATAAAATAATCTGGGGGCACCACGAAGAGTCATTAATGTCCCTGCCAAATATCATTATCCTCCTACCTGCCCAGGAGCAAGTTTGCATAAGTTGACGCCATAGAACTACTCATGGTGGTGCCTCTGATCTGGTGGTAGAACTTGCCGTCAAAGGAAAAATAATTGTGTTAGGAATAACTCCATTAATGACAAGATAGTTTTTATGGTCCTTGTATTGTATGTATCTTGCAGTGAGAGAGAATTTCAGATTTACCTCTTCATCAACCACAATATCTTGTAGTCTGGTTAGAAGGTCAAGGGTGTCTCTAAAGTATGATTGAAAGGCTACCACATATTTCCTTAACACCCGGTCTAGGAAGTTTCTGTAGTTCTGAGAGAGGGAGTCAATTCTTGACACAATAGGACTGCGCTGCCACTTTAATTAATGGAATTAAAAAAACAGCCACACGGGAATGTCTGGATCAAACAGGATTCTTCTTTATTTGTCCAACATGTTTCGGAGTTATCTCCCAACTCCTTCCTCAGGGAATGTCCCTGGTTTTTTATCTCCATTAATTGAAGTGGCAGCTCGGACCCACGGTACTTTGTCCTACAAGCTGATTGAACCACGGTGACCTGTGGAAGTACGGTCCTGCAGCAAACCACTCATAGATGAGCGATCATTACCAGTTGTGGGTTCTCACAACTGCATCAGGTGAGCAGCTCCCTCTTTACACATATTTTAGCCTTATAAAAGAAGGTATTACCCTATGTGCGCATTCTTGAATTGCTTTTGACACAATAGGACGGCCTTTCAGGGGTGCGAGTCTTTTAACCCCTTAGTGACGAAGAAATTTGTCATTTTTCATTTTCGTTTTTTCGCTCCTCGGCTTCTAAGAGCCATAACTTTTTTATTTTTTCCGTCAATATAGACATATGATGGCTTGTTTTTTGCGGGACGAGTTGTACTTTCAGATGCAATAATTTGTTTTACCATATAATGTACAGGGAAATTGCAAAAAAAGTGCAATTACACGTTTGTTTTTTGGATTTTTTTAGTCGCCGTGTTCACTATATGGTAAAACCGACGTGACAGTGCGATGCCTCGGGTCAGTATGAGTTTGTAGATACCAAACATGTATACCTTTATTGGTATCTAGGTGGTGGAAAAAAATTCAAAAGCATGAAAAGAAAAAACATTGCACTTTTTGCGCCATGTTCTGCGACCCGTAGCGTCCTCATTTTTCGGGATCTGGGGCTGGGTGACGGCTTATTTTTTGCGTCTCGAGCTGACGTTTTTAATGATACCATACTTGGGTGGATGCGCTGTTATGATCGCCCGTTATTGCATTTTTTAGCATTGTTGCAGCGACCAAAAAAACGTAATTTTGGCGTTTGAACCATTTTTTGCGCTACGCAGTTTACGGCTCTCATTATTTGATTATTGATATTGATAGATCGGGCGATTCTGAACGTGGCGATACCAAATATGTGTATTTTATTTAATTTTTTAATACTTTTATTGTGGATGGGAGAAAAGGGGGTGATTTGAACTTTTATGTTTTTTTTTTTTCTTTCAACTTTGTAAAAACTTTGTTTATTGATTCTTAATTTTACACTGCCCCATAGAGAGGCATGCAGATGCACAGTCCGATCACTTCTGACACATACAGAGGAGCTACAGCTCCTCTGTATGTGTCAGAATCGCGGACCTGTTGTGGTTGGCAGCCCCTGCCAACCACAAGCAGGAAATGCTCCATGACAGGTTCCAGGGTCAAGCCAGGACCCTGGCCTGTCACATCAGCACGGGAGATCCCGCGATACTATCGCGAGATCTCCCGTGGAGCCCGGTAAGCGCGCCTGCCCGCTCCGGCTCCCTAGATCCCGCTCCCTAATCCCGCTCCCTTAGATCCCGCTCTCAGAGATTGAGGGCGGGATCTAAGGGGTTAATAGCACCGAACGGATGGCGGGACCGATCGGTGCGGTTAGACCGACATCTCAGCTAGTGAGATCAGCTGAGATGTCGGAGGTTTGAAGTGAGCTCCACGCCGGAGCTCACTTCAAACACCGGGTAATGACAGCCGACGTCTAGAGACGTACGGCTGTCGTTAAGGTGTTAAAGGTTGGTCTGACCGAATATTTACTATCCATAAATCTCCATTCATTATTACTCATGATTTCTTCTGGTAAGCATCATCCAGTAAGATTTTGATATCCCTCAGAAAGTCATCTGTTGGGTCCTTGCGTAAGATAGTATATGTGGAGACATCTCTCAAGATGTCCATTCTTATCTTCTTATATCCATCATGATCCATAATGACCAAGTTACCCCCTTTGTCTGCAGGTTTTTGGATAATGTCCTGTCTCCTAGCAAGCCCATCCAGTGCCTCTCTCTCCGATCTGTTTAGGTTTAGAAAATAGTCACTCCTAGTTTCCCTTAATTTCTCTTCCATTTTAGATCTGCAAATGGGCAGAGACGCTCCGTTCGTCTAATCTCATTCGCAAATTCAGTTAAATTCTGAATCACGGAGTAGTTTTCCTCAGCTACCCGTAACTATGCAAGATTTCCTGTCATGCTTCTTGAAAAACTTAGCCTTTTAATTTTTCTGGCAAATAGATTGATGTCTTTGATTCATTCAAAGGAATTATAGTTGTTAAAAAGACACACAATACGATAATCCCTTCTTTAGGATCCTTGTCTCCAATTAGGATCCTTGTCTCTAAATTGCTAAGGGTATAGCTGGTAAGTTTAATGATCCTCAGACTGTTTGAGTCATTTCTGTCTTTGCTTGCTTCAGATTGTCTTACTGGTAAGGAGTAGGGTTTCCCGTTTGGTTTCTTATATCCGTACCCCCTTTGTTGTAGTCTCTGCTCCAAAAAAGAGTGGTGTGGTTGATGAAAATGGCTTCAACAATGGTGAGAGTTGCTGTGGTGGAGGAGGAAGTCATCTTGGCTATTCTCATATTGGTCTCCCCCTACCTTTCCCTCTTCCTTTATTTCCGGCTCTCCTTTGTCCCCAGTCACTATTGGCTCTTTCTAGTTTTGCCAGGCTGTGGCAACATGTGCAGAATTCAGTTATATGGGGTTCTTGCAATGTAGACAAGCACTGATTTCATGGTAATAGCAGGGTCCTTACAATGTATGCAAGCTGAAGACCTTCACAGCATCAAAGGACAAAGTTTATCAAATAGGGCTAAAATTCATTCCTCGCTGGATATACAGTCTTGTAAATGTTCAGAAATATGCAGGTTCCGTAAGAGAGATTCAGGTGGACAAACGCACAGTGCTTGTCAGTCGAGCATGGTTGTCAAAGGATCCAATGAAAAAGAAGATTCCTAGCCCAGAAAACCAGTGAATAGAATCTCTTTATTCATCCCTGTGGGGGACATAAAATAGAGTAAGTAAATCCACTTGGTTTCCAAGCATAACAGATGTTTTGAGACATCTCCACGTATATTGAGCTGAACCGTATCTAGTCCTACCAGGCGCAAGCCTCCAGAATTCCCTAGATTGTGAGACAAAAAGTGCAAGGCCAGCGAAGTCAGTTATTTTTCTTTTTCAAGGTTTGATCTTGCTAGATTGATTGTAGAAACGTGCTGTTGTTTTCACCTTTGGCGCTCCTGCGTGGTTTCTCGAGTTTACATGACCCGCCCCCCAGGGCCGTCTTGTACTCGAGGCCAGGTGTTGATTCACGGAAGATGTCACAGGGGCCTGTGCCTGGTCCCGTGGCTCTGTTGGTCACTGAACGAGTTAGTAAAAATAATCAGAATAGTTTGTGATGCCACCTACAGTTCCAGTATGGTTACTTGGGCTGCGGGTCAGACCTCCGGGGAGATGTTAGGGCAGCCAGATGGTTAGTGGAGAAGGGACCGGGCACTGACCTGCTTAGAGTCTCTCGTGTTGTACAGCGGCGTTAGTGAAATCCTGTTGCTCAGCTGAAGAGTTAATCTTGCAGAACAAAAAGTGAGGAGAACAGCGGCACTCAGGAGATCTTTTTTACAACTGGCTTTATTGTGCTTTTTCGGGTTACATCTTAGGTGGCTGGGCAGGGAGGTGCAGGGGGAGCCCTGCCCCTCCCTGCACAGCACCTAAGATGTAACCCGAAAAAGCACAATAAAGCCGGTATGTAAAAAACATCTCCTGAGTGCCGCTGTTCTCACTTTTTGCAGCCAGATGGTTACTCTCCCCATAGGTGGAACAAGATACCCAGGGCAATTGTAGTAGTTTACACAGGGAGGCAAGCTTACCACATGGCTCAGTCACTCTCACACTTTGCAGCAGTGTGCAGCTCTTCAGGCAAGAGAACTAAAGTATGTCACACCAGTCTTTAACTCTGATCGGGTTAACTTGCAAGTTCTCAAAGAAGGCAGACAAATGATAGTCTTTTTGGTCTTTCTGGCCTGGATAGTCACCAGGGAACCGGGATGATTCACTCAGGACTCCCTGTGATATGCCTGCCGTTCCCTACCATTCCTTACTGGTCCCTCACTGCACTCACTTCTCCTCTCAACCATGCAGAGCCTCGAGCCAGCTCCCACAGAACTTCGGTGGGGGACTCCCCTTTAGGTCCCCCTGATCCTAGTTCGGTGTGTCTTTTGGACGAATTCGCCGCGTCTTTGGCCGCGACTTCCTGAAGAAGCTTTGGGCCTCCGATTTAACGGCTCGAGGCCTCCGGTTTAACGGCTCGGGGCCTCCGGTTTAACGGCTCGGGGCCTCCGGTTTAACGGCTCGGGGCCTCCGGTTTAACGGCTCGGGGCCTCCGGTTTAACAGCTCGGGCCTTCGGTTTAACAGCTCGGGGTTGAACTTTCACACCGTGGTCAGGGCCGGTCCTCTACCCGGGACCAGACTTCTCTAATCGGTATTAATCGGGTCCACATTCGGGCGCACAGCAACACCTGGTGCCCTTAGAGTCTCCCTCCCGTCTTGACGACCTTTCCGCGTGACAACACTCCGATTGCCACTCACTCACTGACTGTCCTCCCACCCATACACTCTACCCTGCAGCCGGTTCACCCACAGTCCCCTACTTTAGGGTGTTTATGAATTGATGTTGTGAGAGTCCCTTGGTCACCATCCCAGTTCCCTTGGTCACCATCCCAGTTCCCTTGGTCACCATCCCAGTTCCCTTGGTCACCATCCCAGTTCCCTTGGTCACCATCCCAGTTCCCTTGGTCACCATCCCAGTTCCCTTGGTCACCATCCCAGTTCCCTTCGTCACCATTCCAGTTCCCTTCGTCACCATTCCAGTTCTCTTGGTCACATGAATACCACACTCTTGTTTGGGTGTACCAGTGGGGCGCCACATACACCCTGTTACAGAGACAGATGATAGCATAGATGATATTAGGGCCATGTCAAGTAAACCAATGATTATTACCTCTATATTTTTAATTCTTTTGAAATTTTGTTATTTGATAATAGCATGTCAGACAATGCAAAATGTGAAGAGAAATTTTTTTTTAAAAATTATTTTTTTTTAAAATGATTTTCAAAGTTCGAAAAAAGTGTGAATTTCGGTGTTGCCTGCCTTTACATTTCGCCTCATAACTCAGGCTAGAAATAAGATAGAGAGACAAAATAAACACCATTCTACTCAAAACTGTACAGACTTTCACCATCTGTCAGAAGAGGATCTTTGTTAATATTTTACCCCTGCAAAAGCAAACACAAAATTTTAAAACGCATTTCCGAAAAATCGGCATAATTTAAAGTTTTCAAAAGCTGCCCATGTGTCTGCTGTGCTTTTAGCCATATCTGTTCCAAATTTCAAGTTGGGATCGCGATGGGATCATATTTTAAAATATTTTACTATTATAGTGTCAATTTGAAAAATCTTGAATTCAGATCTGTTCAGCCTGTGGTCTAAAAGCGTGGGGTCTATATTTACCAAATAATCCATGATTTTTAGACATTACTGCATTATTTTGATATGTTACAGCTTAGAAGCAGGAGAGGACATATAGGAGAAAGCTTTGTTAGAGCTCAACCTGAGAATGAACAATATTGTATTGAATATTGTACAAACCAGGATTACGAAGAGAAGGAGAGTTTGTTAAAACATCGGGTACAGGAAGCAGAACCCATCAAAGGGACTCGGCAATCCCACACTTTCATTCCATGTAGTGAAACAGAAATAAAAGCAAGGATTTTTTCATTCAGCAAAGACAGTGAAGTCCATGAGGTGATAGAAGGCGGCACAAGATTGGCAATGGATGACATAACTGGCTAGGTGACCTGTGAATATGATTGGCACTGGTGGCAGCTACTGTACTCTCCAAAGATTGTGAAAAAGTCAGATAATAACTCAGTGACCGGCCATACATACTCTGACACAAAAGGAAATGGCGATTGCTAGTAAGCGCTTATGGACAAGATTACATTTCACCCACTTAAAAGGGACAAATTGATGATAAAAAGCCACTTTGAAAACGTACTATTTGATTAGTTCATATTTTTTTTTTTTTTTTTTTAACCATTATGTTTTTATTGAAGTATAGCAAAAATGATTACAATGAAAATACAATTCACCAGTTTAACATAACAAGGCTCTACCATTAGAAACAAAAGTAGAGCCTGGGAAATAAGAAAATTATCTTACACAATATAGAAAAATGAAAAGGGAGGAGGAATAAAAAAGGAGGGAGAATGAGGGGGGTGAATGAGGGGGGTAATTAATCATAAATAGCCTTCACAAGTTTAATTTCAGGACATATGAATTAGAGACATATAACAATAGAGAAATGCTATGCCAACTCACTTTAGGAGTATGTTATGAGTCACAGCTATATCATATTCAGTCTATTCACCCATTGATTTCTATAACATTAAAGACTGACTGTACCCAGGGATCCCACCAGCTCATAATTTTGTTTCTCGTGGGGAGGTCGTGAGCTAAAAGAGACTCATACTGGAAGTGCAGTTTTATGCGGTTAATCAGTTCTGCTTTGGACGGGGGATTTGGGAACTTCCATTTGGATGCCAGGCACAATCTCGCCGCTACTAATATATTAGTAACAATAGGGCACAGCATTTTAGGGATAGAGTCAAGACCCAAGCCCAACAGAGCAACCGGGGATTCCAACGCCAATAAGAGCCCCGTGAGGAGACCAAGTAGGTCTTCCACCTCATTCCAGAAAGGTCTTATGATGGGGCAGTTCCACCAAATGTGAGCAGGAGACCCCAATATGGGGCAACTCCGCCAACACTGGTGAGACGTAGGAGACTCTCTGCTACCAAATTGAGCTACTCGGTCAGGGGTCAGGTACCAGCGTAATTGGAGCTTCTTTGCCTGCTCTAGGTGATTTATGCATGACGAGTAAGGTGACACATGAGTGGCCGCCTTCTGCCAAGCCTCTAAAGGGGCAACAAACGGAAAAAAGGAAATTGTCCACGTATGTTTCTAGTGCAAAAAAACGTGTTGTTTTATTATTGTCACTCCACAAAAACCTTACTAGACCACCGGGACGTCCCATAGTGGCATCCACGGACTCGGTCCTTTCACCATTGTCTAAAGTTCTAGAAAAGATTCTTAGTCCTCTTGTACCCACGTTTAAGTCCTACATTAAAGACACCAACGCGTTTTTGGAAATAATCAGAGAGTTAGACCATGTTCCTAGTGATTCCATTCTCGTTACACTTGATGTTAATAGCCTATACACCAGTATCGATCACAGTATGGGCATCGCTGCTGTCCAATGGCTCCTAGACCAACAAGACCGACATAATTCCTCTCAAAAAGAATTTTGCATTAGCTTATTACACATGGTGCTTGAGAAGAATTTTTTTCTCTTTGAAGATATATTCTTTTTGCAGAAACGGGGCACAGCAATGGGGGCCAACGTAGCCCCACCCTATGCAAATATTTACATGGGTAAATTTGAACACGACCACGTTTATCAACATCCTCTGGTAACGGAACACGTCCTGATATGGCGCCGTTACATAGACGATATTTTTTGCATTTGGCGAGGACCCGAATCATCATTACTTTCCTTTTTTCATGATCTTAACTCCCTGGTTCCCAATCTCTCGTTTACCATTCATCACGACATGGAACAGATTAACTTTTTGGACACCAGGGTCATGATTGACTCCACTGGGCGTCTGACGACGGATCTCTACATTAAACCCACAGATAGGAACAGCTTGCTTCATTACAGTAGTAGCCACCCACGCCATGTGAAGATCTCACTACCGAGATCTCAGCATGTAAGAATCGATAGGATTGTCTCTGACCCAGAAACCAAAATATTGAGACACAATGAGATGACCACTAAATTCCGGGAACGGGGATATCCCGAACACATCTCTCAAGGCCACCCCTTTTCCCGACAACATGGGACCACCTCAGGTCCACGGATACCATTTGTATCCACGTATCACCCTTTCAGTAAACTCATCCAAGGGGTGATTCTTAAACATTGGCACATACTGAACTCCAGTTATCCTGACATCCCTGAATTTACTAGTCGACCATTGTTTTGCCACAAAAGGGCACCTAACATCAAACAGACAATAGTACGGGCAGATATTGGCTCTGGTAAAAGATTACCACAACAACTGACATTACAGACACCCCGAAAGGGAACTTTCCCCTGTCTAGGATGCAACCAATGCAACAATGTGATCAAGGGTAATTTTTTCACGCATCCCCGTACAGGTAAACGTTTTCCAATCAAAGGATTCTTCACTTGCGCATCCAGTTTTGTGGTATACCTGATTAAATGTCCCTGCGGTCACGTATATGTTGGGGAGACCACCCAGCATATACGTGACCGCATCAGCAAAC
Organism: Allobates femoralis; assembly: GCA_033576535.1. NCBI lineage: Eukaryota > Metazoa > Chordata > Amphibia > Anura > Aromobatidae > Allobates > Allobates femoralis. The sequence continues at coordinate 468,083,926 of JARQOC010000004.1, forward strand.
ACAAGTCCACAATTCGTTGTAAGAATTTGCTTTTGCCTATTCCACACCACTTTGCTTGTCATGACCATAGCGTATCACAATTACGCTTTCAAATCATTGAGGATGTCCCTCCTCAGAGAAGAGGAGGTGACCGGATTCATAGACTCAAAATGCGTGAGGCCTACTGGATCCATACCTTACAGACATTAGAACCTTTAGGACTTAACCGCGAATATGAACAATTCTGATTGGTGTACTTTAATTTAAAAAAACACTTATGTCCGCATAGTTACAGGTCTATTGTGATGCACAGTACCATAGTAAGGAATGTTGTTTACTTATAATTACTGTCAATGTTAATGTTGCTTATAACTGTTCAGCTTTACCTTTATAAAGGTTGTACTTGTGACATTAAAAATACATATATCTTAGTGATCTATGTGACTAGCGGTCAAGTGACCCTTAACATACGTCATGTTCTTAGTTAAGACAGGTATGTGATCGTTTCCCTTTAATATAATGATATAATGTAGATTGGTTCACTTAATCCAAGAATATTCCCTTGATTTCTCTTATATTGTACTATTTTGATCGAAATTATTACTATTGCCATGGCCTGACTACTGTTTTGTTCTTCTTTTACGTCTTTTAGATGCATTATTGAATCCTCCACACAGCGGATGGCACTCCTCGGCACTTATCCTAGCGATTTGGCACTTTGGCAATACAACAACATCACTCCCAGCACCTCAGAACGGACGCTCTGCACTTCGTACTCCGCGCATGCGCAGATACACCCGATGTACCACGCATGCGCGTTCACCGGCAGGCCGCACTTCCTTGCGGTCCATAGACCGGAGGTGACGTCACTACGTCACGCCCACTTCCCCTGTAAATAGCGGCGTTGCACACACGCTAGCCGCACATCGCCCCAGACCTAGCTGACATGCACACCAGGTATTGTTTCTCTTGGCTACCTCCTTCAGCCGCTAATCTTTCTGCCTTAACTGATCCCTGCTTTCATGTTACAGCCACCGAGCCTTGACTCGTCTGCATTAAGGTGTGTATTCTCACACAACCCCCATTATATGTTTGTTATCCGTCTCTTTCTGTAACCCTCCTTTTTTCCTAAGCCTTATAGGATTTTTTCTTATAGATGTGCCTCTATCCTTTTACATCTCAGCTTAAGGTAATACCTAAACTCTACTATAAGGAGCATTCTTTCCTTTGTATATGTACAAACTGCTATACATTAACTCATATTGTGCCTCCTCACAGAGTTTCTGTAACACCTGGTATTCCGCCAGGTGTGAATAAAAAACTTTGGTTTGATTCATAAGCCTCTCGCTTCACCTGAGGTATACTCATAGACTCTTCATCTTCATGACTAACCCTTACTACATTTTACTTGTTGTTCTCTGACTCCACAGTGGGCATTTCTCTTTTTTGCCCTCACACCTGTGACTCAGTTCCTTGTCCTGCCTTTCTTGCCTCTATCCTAGGTTTTTTTCTCACACCTGATGGTGAAAGATTCCTTTGATCCCGCTTATTACCCCCCTTTTTCCCACCTATGGTCTCTCCCATCTTTACAATTCCAGCACCTAGTCCATGGTCTAACTTCATACGGTAAACACAGAAACCCTTCCACCTTGCTTATTTCTTGCTTTTCTCTTTCCCCCTTCCCTTTTTCTGTTTTGTTCTGTTTTTTACTGCTCCCTAGTGTGATACCTAAACCTTGTAGCTCTTTTTACCATAGGCTATACTCTGGATTAGTTCCTCTGTGACTCTTCATATTCCCAGGATCCCGCTCACCAGTACTCCTTGGTAATCATCCAGTTTTTTCAATACTCTAATCCTCCCCTTCTTTTCCTCTCCTTTTGTTTCCTTCTTCACTTTTTACATACAAGTCACGACTCCCTGGTAGTGTTTTAATCACCTTAGCCACACCACATCACATAGGATAACTCAGGTTTTTTCACCACACTGTCATCAGTTTCACTTAGGTATTTCACATGGATACACAGTGTTGCTTTTTCTCCTTGTCACCATCCAAGCAATCACATGAGGTTATAACACCGTCACTAAGCAATGTATTTGTTTTTCTTCTGTATTAATTTTATGTAATATCTCTGTACTAGTACCCTGAAGAAGGCCGTTGGCCGAAACGTTGGTGTATGTACTGCGTGACAATAATAAAACAACACGTTTTTTTGCACTAGAAACATACGTGGACAATTTCCTTTTTTCCATTGGTGTGCCCAGATTATACTTCTTTGGATTTGACTATTTACTCTGGTGCACCCACCATTAATACGTGAGCCTTCCATACTCTAGTTGTTCTAAAGGGGCAACAAACCCCAGGTCCCTCTCCCACTTAGTCATATACGTGAGCTTCTGTCTGGTATGTTGGTTCAGGAGCTTGTAAATGATGGAGACACCACCAGAGCTGGCGCCCCTCGACTTAAAAAACGCCTGTAGTGAGCCGCTAAAAATCTCCTGGGACGAAACAGGCAGGGAGACAGAGGCCAGGAAATGTCGCAATTGTAGGTACTTGAAAAAAATCGTTTTTGGGGATAGCAAAGTTGTCCACCAAAGCAGAGAAAGATCTCAAACCACCCTCCTCCATAATTTGATTGAAAAATTGAATTCCCTTCAATTTCCAATTTCGAAGTGATATGAGTCCAATTGAATATTCCACTGCATCAAGTGTGATATATCTATGCAGGAAAGATAGTAGCTCTCCGCCCTCTCAGGACCATATCTTTAGCAGGGTTCTCATAGAAGATATGTCTCCCGGATCCGGGGAATATTTCAACAAATTTTTTTCCAGTAATAGTCTAGTGGAGTGTTTAGAAGCAAAAAAGGTTTCTATCTGGAGCCATAGAGAAGTCTGTTCCTGAGCCCACCAACTCCTAGCTGCCTCGAGGTGTACTGCTTTATAATAGGAGTGAACGTCCGGGACTCCCAACCCTCCCGCTGTGGCGTGTAACGTGAGGGACTCCCAACCCTCCCGCTGTGGCGTGTAACGTGAGGGACTCCCAACCCTCCCGCTGTGGCGTGTAACGTGAGGACCTTAGTTGCTATTCGGTGAGGTTTCCCTTGCCATATAAATCGACCCAATAATGATTGGAACGCTCGCAGGAATCTACCCGGGATAAGGAGGGGGAGACACCTCAGTAGGTATAATATCTTAGGGAGGTATGTCATTTTAACAATTTGGATCCTGGCTATCCACGATAGGAAAAGGCCAGAGTGACTCTCCAATTCCCTTCTGATTTGTTTGAGCAAGGACTTGCAGTTATGGCGGACTATTTTGTTTAGCCTAGTTATGTGCAAACCTAAGTAAGTGAAACCCTCCTCTGCCCAGGCGAACGAAAACTGCCCCCTGATGACCTCCTGCTCAGATTGTGCTATATTAATGGGATAAAAAGAAGATTTGGACATGTTCAATTTTATAGTAGGATGCCCGTGAAAACTCCTCCAAGACCTCCAAGATTTTCGGGATCGTGGAAAGGAGCTGCGAGCACATGAAGACCACGTCGTCCGCATAAAGCCCGATCTTATGCTCCACAGATCCCACTTCCACCCCCCGAATTTCAGAGTCCGCCCTCACCACCGCAGCCAAGGGTTCCACCACCAAGGCGAAGATCAGTGGGGAGAGGGGGCAGCCCTGCCTGGTCCCGTTGGAGATGGTAAATACGGAGGACATGAATCCCGAGGCCTTAACTGAAGCGCATGGAGAGGAGTAGGAGCCATGATGGCCCTCTGGAAGCCACCTACTATTCCAAATCTTTGGAGAACCTCCTGCAGGTACCCCCAGTGCACCCTGTCAAACGCTTTTTCGGCATCAAGGGACAGGAATGCACCGGGAGCCCCTCTCCTCTCCATGATCTCCATCAAGTCCACCAACCTCCTCGTACCATCACTAGCCTGCCTCCCCGGGACAAATCCCACTTGCTCCAGTCCTACCAGGGAAGGTAGTACTTCTCCTAGTCTATTAGCAAGGAGTTTAGCATATAATTTTACATCGCAGTTTAATAAGGCGATTGGGTGAAAGTTGCCCGGGGAGTCAGGCGTTTTGCCCGGCTTGGGGAGAATGGCTATAATCGCCTCCAACCCCTCCCCTCTAATGCTTCCCACTCCACGCCAAAAATTAAAGAGGTCTAGTAAGGGTCTAATTAAAAGCTGCGAAAAGCAAGAGTAGTACTGGAATAAGAACCCATCTGGTCCTGGAGCAGTTCGTTTTTTAGCAGAAGCAATAATTCCCTGAACCTCCCTTTCAGTAAAGGGTGCATTAAGCGACCTAAGTTGTTCCTCGGAGAGGGCAGGGAGCTTAGCCTGACCCAGAAAAGCCTCAATAGAAGCAGGCGTAGGTTGTGGGGTCGAGTCTGAGTCTCGTAAGTTATACAAGGATTGGTACTAGGACCTGAATTCGTTTGCTATTCCCATAGGATTGCGTACTGTAGTACCATCCCCTCTACATATGTAAGGGATTTTTGTCTGTAGTTCTCTTTTTTTAAATTCTCTTTTTTAAATTCTCCTGGCTAATAGTGTTCCGGCCCTGTCTCCCATGCCGTAGAATCTCGCCCCAGACTTTCGCCCCAGACTTTTTGACTTGATGCTCCGCTCGGACAAGGAGCAGAGTGCGGAGTTCCCGCCTGGCCGTCAGTAAGTCGGGGGGCTGCGCAGCCAGCCGCGAGCCTATCTGAAGGGCTTCCAGTTTTTTGATTTTTTCGAGTAATGTGTGTAGAGTCTTGTCATATTTTCTTTTGGCTATAGCTGCTATTTTAATGAGCAGACCCCGGAGAACTGCCTTATGGGCAAACCACAGAGTATCCGGGGGTATATAAACCGTGGAGTTTTCTTTGAAATACAGCTTAATGGCCTCCGAGAGTTGCTCTACATTAGAGGGGGAGGTCAAATGGTATGCATTTATTTTCCAGCAAGTTGGTGGACGAAGTGCAGCAGAGTCAGCTATCTTGAGTGAGACTGGAGCATGATCCGACCACGTGATGGACCCTATGCTCGCATCAAGGCTCAGTGGCAGCAGTGAGTCATCAATCAGGAAGTAGTCGAGTCTGCTCTGTGATCTGTGGCGGTGTGAATAAAAAGTATAGTCCCTTTCGTCAGAGTGCATATATCTCCACACATCATGGAGATGATGCGTAGAGATTATAGGGCCCAGTTCCGACCGGTAAAGGGATGATCTTGAGCAGTCCAATTATTTATTTATTGGTATGTTAAAATCTCCAGCTATAATCTTACTACCTCGAGCCACGGAGATGACCTTAGATAAAAAAGACTTCATGTACCGCACCTGGCCTGTGTTCGGCCCATAGATAGAGGCGAGTGTGTAAGGTTTGTCGTTAAGGAGACATAGCACAATCACATATCTGCCCGCCGGGTCAGACACTTCTTCAATCAATTTAAATGAGACTGACCTGTGGATCAGAACAGCTACCCCAGATTTTTTTGAGGCTCCCCCGGCTAGGAATTGAGTCGGGTATAGAGCCGAGGCCAACCTGGGATGGTCCCTCTCTACACTACATCACTCTGGGCCTTTTTCAGGTGTTGCCAGAGTATTGCTCTTTTACATGGGGCGTTAAGGCCATTTACATTGAATGATACTATTGTAATGCTCATTTTTGCTAGTTAACAATGCCCAATCTATTCAATACCGTGTAAAACGTAGGTGTACACCACTTTTGTCATGGCAAAGATCTTCAAAATTGCAGTAATAGGTGAAAAGTTGAAGACTGAGGGGAGAAGGGGAGACCAGGGAGGGGGGGAAGAAGGGAAAGAGGTGAAGAGAAAAATAAAAGTAAGAGATAGCAAGTAGAAATACAGATTGCAGAACACATAAACACACAAACTTATATGAAAGTATAAGTATTAGCCAGTCTCCTTCCTGCAGAGCAGAACGGGACTGGAATGTGTGTGGGGGGATTAATGTGAGCCTCCGAACTCTCCCGACTTCAGCTAAGGCGGGAGAGGGTCACCTTGATTTATAAGTGACTCACTGCTCACAACCCCACAGCCTAAATAACCGGAAATCTAGGCTGGGAAATCAACTTAACCGGCATCAGCAAATCCCATAACAGTCGTTAGTGGTCAGTTCTCAGCCTCTTTAAGATTGGAGGGTCTTCCAGGGTTTCCCTTCCGTTTCTTAGAGGCAGCAGAAGGAGAAGTAGGGGTTCGCTGTAGGTTCCAGAGATGTGAAGACATGTCTGTTGCCTTTATATCTAAATGATATGTTTACTGGTGAGCCCCAAGAGTACTGAATGCCTCTATCCCGGAGGACCTTACAATGGGGTGCAAAGTCCTTGCGTCTTGCCAGTGTGCCTTGGCAGAGATCCGGGTAGGCCTGCCATCCCTTGTAGTCTCCAGAGAGTAGGGGTTGCTGTCTCAGTTTCTGTAGGATCATGTCTCTGAGTTTGGGGGAGAGAAGACACACCAAGACGTCTCTGGGCAAATCCTGCCTGATGTTAGGGGGTCTTGGAAGCCTGTATGCTTTTTCTAGTAAAAGCTCAGTGACAGGTATATCTGGCAGCATGGAGCAGAGGAATGCATGTACTATTCCTTTTATGTCCTCCTCTGCCTCTAAGTTTCAGATTGTTTTTTCTTAGTTTGTCCTCTAGATCCCATGTTACTGCTCTTAGGGATTTAATGTCCTGATCCACTCCTTGATAGCTATCAGCAAGCTCATTATGAGCTGTGGCAAACTCCGCCATTTTAGTTTACATAGTTACATAGTTTTTAAGGTTGAAGGAAGACTTTAAGTCCATCTAGTTCAACCCATAGCCTAACATGTTGATCCAGAGGAAGGCAAAAAAAAACCATGTGCAACACTAAGCTCCACATTGGGGGAATAAAATTCCTTCCTGACTCCAGATACGGCAATCAGACTAATTCCCTGGATCAACGCCCTATCAAAGAATCTAGTATGTATAACTGATAATATTATAGTTTTCAAGAAAGGCATCCAGGCCCTTCTTAAATGTTAGTAGTGACTCACTCATTACAACAGCATGTGGCAGAGAGTTCCATAATCTCACTGCTCTTACAGTAAAGAATCCGCGTCTGTGATTATGATTAAACCTTCTTTCCTCCAGACGTAGAGGATGCCCCCTTGTCCCAGTCTCAGGCCTAAGAGTAAAGAGATCATTAGAAAGGTCTCTGTACTGTCCCCTCATATATTTATACATTATTATAAGATCACCCCTAAGCCTTCGTTTTTCCAAGCTAAATAACTCCAAGTTTAATAACCTGTCTTGGTATTGCAGACCCCTTAGTCCTCTAATGACTTTTGTCGCTCTTCTCTGGACCCGCTCTAGTTCAGCTATGTCTTTCTTATACACCGGAGACCAGAATTGTACACAGTATTCTAAGTGTGGTCGCACTAGTGACTTGCATAGAGGTAAAATTATGTTCTCCTCATGAGCATCTATGCCTCTTTTAATGCATCCCATTATTTTATTTGCTTTTGCAGCAGCTGCCTGACACTGGCCACTAAATGTGAGTTTGTCATCTACCCATACACCCAGGTCTTTTTCAGTGACAGTTTTGCCCAGTGTTTTACAATTAAGCACATAATTATACCTTTTGTTTCCTCTGCCCAAGTGCATGACTTTACATTTATCCCCATTAAAGCGCATTTGCCATTTAGCAGCCCAAGCTTCTAGTTTACATAAATCCTCCTGTAATATAAAATTGTCCTCCTCTGTATTGATTACCCTGCAGAGTTTAGTGTCATCTGCAAATATTGAGATTCTACTCCATATGCCCCCTACAAGGTCATTAATAAATATATTAAATAGAAGCGGGCCCAACACTGACCCCTGTGGTACCCCACTGTTAACTGTGACCCATTCTGAGTGTGTTCCATTAATAACCACCCTTTGTTTCCTATCACTAAGCCAGTTCTTAACCCACTTACACATATTTTCCCCTATCCCCATTGCCCTCATTTTATGTATCAACCTTTTGTGTGGGACTGTATCAAAAGCTTTTGAAAAGTCCATATTCACCACATCCACTGCATTCGTTGGTCCAGTCCAGAACTTACTTCTTCATAGAAGCTTATCAGATTAGTTTGACAGGAGCGGTCCCTCGTAAAACCATGTTGATAATGGGTCATGAGGTTGTTTTTCTTCAGATACTCCAGTATAGTATCTCTTAGAAAACCCTCTAGGATTTTACCCACAGTAGAGGTTAAGCTTACTGGCCTATAATTTCCAAGTCCAGTTTTTGTCCCCTTTTTGAATATTGGCACCACATTTGCTATACGCCAGTCCTGTGGTACAGACCCTGTTATTATGGAATCTTTAAATATTAAAAATAATGGTCTATCTATGACAGTACTTAATTCCTGCAGCACTCTGGGGTGTATCCCATCCGGGCCCGGGGATTTGTCAATTTTAGTGATTTTTAGACGATGCCGTACTTCCTCTTGGGTTAAGCAGGTGACATTTAATTGAGACTTTTTGTTATCACTGATCATATTGTCTGTCATGGGATTTTCTTGTGTAAATACTGTTGAAAAAAAGTCATTTAGCATATTGGCTTTTTCCTCATCCTCATCCACCATTTCACCCAGACTATTTTTAAAGGGGCCAACACCATCATGTTTTAGTTTCTTACTATTTATGTAGTTAAAAAATATTTTGGGATTCTTTTTACTTTCTCTGGCAATGAGTCTCTCTGTCTCAATCTTTGCTGCCTTGATTTGCTGTTTACAAATGTTATTTAATTTTCTGTATTTATTTAATAATGCTCCATCACTACCTACTTGCTTTAATTCCCTAAATGCTTTCTTTTTGTCACATATTGCACTTCTTACCGCTTTATTTAGCCATAGTGGTTTCCTCCTATTTCTAACATGCTTATTCCCATAGGGTATATATTGTGCACAGGTCCTATTCAGGATGCTAATAAACATCTCCCATTTGTGTTGTGTACTTTTATGTCTCAGGACATCGTCCCAATTTATTGCACTAAGATCATCTCTCAACCGTTGGAAATTTGCCTTCCTGAAGTTTAGTGTCCTTGTAGCCCCTCTACTACACGTCTTAGTAAAGGATACTTGAAAGCTTATTAAGTTATGATCACTATTACCCAATTGACCTCCAACCCGTATATTTGATATCCGGTCCGGCCTGTTGGTTAATATTAGGTCCAGCAGTGCCCCCCTTCTTGTTGGGTCCTGAACCAGTTGTGAAAGGTAATTGTCTCTCATAGTTTTCAAAAACTTATTACCTTTGCTGGAACTGCAGGTTTCTGATCCCCAATGTATTTCAGGGTAGTTGAAGTCCCCCATAATAATGACTTCTCCCTGAGTCGCTGCTTCATCTATTTGCTTTATGAGGATATTCTCCTCCACTTCCATTATTGTTGGGGACTTATAACAAACCCCTATCAGTAATTTATTATTTTTTCCCCCTCCCCTTATCTCCACCCACAGGGACTCTACATTTCCATTAGATTCACCTATATTATCACGCAGGATGGGTTTTAAGGATGATTTTACGTATAAACATACACCTCCTCACCTATTTGTACGGTCATTTCTGAACAGACAATAGCCCTGTAAATTAACAGCCCAGTCATGGCTCTCGTCCAGCCAAGTCTCCGAAATCCCCACCATGTCATAATTATTTTCCAACAAAATCAATTCTAATTCCTCCATTTTGTTGGTGAGGCTTCTGGCATTAGTGAACATGCACTTTATGCATCTCTCTTTACCTCTATTCCTTCCTACTAGATTGACTGTTCTAACCCCACCCCCCATGCCACCCCCAATTTTATTACTTGTGCCCAGGTTACTATTTACACTATCTTCCCCTCCTATACAATGAATACCCTCCCCCCAAATCCCTAGTTTAAACACTCCTCCAACCTTCTAGCCATTTTCTCCCCCAGCACAGCTGCACCCTCCCCATTGAGGTGCAGACCGTCCCTAGCATAGAACCTGTAGCCAACAGAGAAGTCGGCCCAGTTCTCCAGGAACCCAAACCCCTCCTTCCTACACCAATTCCTGAGCCACTTATTTATCTCCCTAATCTCCCTTTGCCTCTCTGGTGTGGCATGTGGTACAGGCAGTATTTCAGAGAATACTACTTTGGAGGTCCTTGCCTTAAGCTTGCAGCCTAATTCCCTGAAATCATCTTTAAGGACCTTCCACCTACCTCTAACTTTGTCATTTGTGCCAATGTGCACCATGACCGCTGGGTCCTCACCAGCCCCTCCCAGTAATCTGTCATTCCGATCAGCGATGTGCCGGACTCGAGCGCCAGGTAGGCAGCACACTGTTCGACGATCCCTGTCTTTGTGACAGATTGCCCTATCTATTCCCCTAATAATTGAGTCCCCCACTACCAGCACCTGTCTGGCCTGTCCTTCTCTCCTGTTTTCCCCTTACTGGAGCAGCCACTCCTCTGGCTTTCAGAGGTCATGCCCTGCTGCAGCAGTGCTGTACCTGAACTCACACCCCCCTCATCTGCCAACATATCAAATTTATTGGGGTGTGCCAGATCAGGGCTAGCCTCCCTGGCACCCTTCCGTCTACCCCGCCTTCTAACTGTCACCCAGCTGGCTACCTCACGGTCCTGCAGCTCAAGGTGCTGTGTGCGTTCCCCCATGGCAGCCATATCTTCCCTCAGCTCTCCTATGCAGTCTCTTATATCTGCCTGCAAGGATTTGCGCAGGGAATCAAGCAGGCCCCTCAGGCAGCCCAGTGTGACCGGGGTGCTATCATCTAGTTCATCTCCTCCCGACCTCGGGCTGTTAGAGGTGTGGGAAGAACGGGATGAGCGCGCTGTGAGGGATTCAGCCGGCGCCATCTTAGAGCGGGAAGCCATAGTGGGACCCGGGGAGAAGAAGTCCGTCACCTTAGATGGTTGCTCTTTGCCCTGAGCGACTGTCTCGGCATCCTACTGATCCTCCCGGTAAGCTGCAGCTAATGCTTCCGTTGTGCCTTGCTGGGGAGGCTGAGAGTGTTAGAAATCGCCTTGTAATGGGTGCTAATGCCGGAGCTCCGGTATCAAGCGTCCTGCATAGCTGGTGCCAGGATACGCCCCCCAGTTCATATTTTATAGAACGATGATTTAACTACTGTACTATTCTTAAACACTTCCTAAATGACATATTTAGTGATATAATAGAAAACAAATTTACATGTATAAATAGGGGTTAACAGTTTTGGTTCTTTTAATCTTGTTTAATCACACTTGAGAATATGATCACCTTTTTTATTTTGGTTTGTTCAATGCATTCAGGTTGAAAATGCTGAGCGTTGTGTTGTGATGATTAAGATATATTTATCCTGGCACTTACGGGTTTTGTGTTTTGTGTTTCTTTTTTGTTGCATATAAATGTTTTATTCAATAAGTTGTAATAACTCATACAACCATAAATAAAAAAATATATACCGCATATACTCATGTATAAGCCGACCCCCCTACTTTTGCCCCCAAAATCTGTTGACTCGTGTATAAGCCGAGGGTGGACCCCAGCACAGGTATACAGCCCCCAGCAGTGTGGTATACAGCAGCCTCCCCAGTGGTATATACAGCAGCAGCCCCAGTGGTAGTATACAGCAGCCCCAGAGGTATATACAACATCAGCCCCAGTGGTAGTATACAGCAGCAGCCCCAGTGGTAGTATACAGCAGCAGTCCCAGTGGTATATACAGGCCCTCCCCCCCATCAGTATACAGGCCCCCCCCATCAGTATACAGGCCCCCCCCCTTGCTGCCGCAATCCTGTAAAGGAATAGATCATTATACTTATCCCTGCCGCTGTCCCGCCGCAGCTGTCGCGCTCCTCCGGCTTCCTCCTCTGGCGCACAGACAATGACGTCATTGCCTGCGCCCACCGGAGGAGGAAGCCGGATGAAGCCGGAGGGGCGCAATGGCTGCTGCGGGACGGCGGCGGCGGGACAGCGGCGGCGGGACAGCAGCGGCGGGACAGCAGCGGCGGGACAGCGGCAGGGATAAGTATAATGATCTATTCCTTTACAGGATTGCGGCAGCAAGGGGGGGGGCCTGTATACTGTATACAGTGTAAAACAGTTATACAGTGACTCGCGTATAAGCCGATGGGGGGTATTTTTCAGCCCAATTTTTGGGCTGAAAAACTCAGTTTATACACGAGTATATACGGTAAATTTGACAGGTCCCAAGTTGAATATCAGCAACAAATATAACCAAGAACACAAGTAACACACAGGCATTTTTTCACAATTTTCAAACTAACATTTATTTCACAATTGCGCATCAAAATTTTCAATTTGATTTTTCCCAAACAAAATATAAAAAAACATAGTCTTGAGACATGTCAAATGAAAGCTGTTACCGTTCTCAGTAAAATGATGCCTCTCCCATTTCATTATCTTATTTCTAGCCAGAGATAAAAAAATGTAAAGCCACACCAGGCCAAAATTCACACTTTTTTTTTTTTAAAACTTTAAATATCTGTAAAAAATTAACTGATTAAGAAAAAAATTCAAAACTCTTAATTTGTAATTAACTAAAGTTGTACTTCAAATAGAAAAAAAAAAATCTAAAGACGTCAGGTAAAAAAAATATATTCATATTTAGATCACTTGATATGGAATGACCCATTGACCTATTAATAGTAAAATATTTTAAAATATGATCCCATCGCGATCCCAACTTGAAATTTGGTACAGATGTGGCTAAGAGCACAGCAGACACATGGGCATTTAAATTATGCCGATTTTTCTGAAAACGCGATTTAAAATTTTGCGTTTGCGATCGCATGGGTAAAATATTAACAAAGATCCTCTTGTGACATATCTGGTGAAAGCCTGTACAGTTTTGAGTAGAACGGTGTTTATTTTGTTTCTCTATCTTCTTTCTAGCCCGAGATATGATAGAAAATGTAAAGTCATACCAGGCCAAAATTCGCACTTTTTTAAACTTTAAAAATCTGTGAAAAATTAACCAATGAAGAAAAAAATTCAAAACTTTTTTTTGTAATTAATTAAAGTTGTACTTCATATAAGAAAAAGATAAAAAAAAATGTAAAGACGTCAGGGAAAAAAAAAATATTCATTTTTGTATCACTTGACATGGAATGACCCATTAGAGCGCTTGCAATTGATAAGGATTTTAATTCATGTTCCTTTGAGTCCTCTGGATTAAAAAATTAAAAATTGGTAGGAAGCATATACTGGCAAATGTTGCATGAGCCACAAGGAAAAGAAACTTTCATTCTATGGCCCTGTCCCATTCAGGTACTCGCCCATGAAAAATGGCTAACTGTGAGATGATCTCTCAGGTTAGGCGCTCTGTGTGCTGTATGCATAGGGGGTGCTCAATCAGGGACTTGGATCTTAGGATCAATTGTGAGAATACCCCAAAGTTTACGAAGAATCACACTCCCTCAAACCACTGATCAATGATGATCCTAAGTCTGGTATCCTTTTAGGAACAAAAAGAAGCGTGCATGAAGGATTGGGATCTATGATGTAGTTATAAGATTAAGTAAATTTTTATTAAATCCAAAAAAACATGGAAGTACAAAACAACACAATTTAAAACCAATTAAAAAAAACACACCATGCTCCATGCTTCATCAGAGAATGACAAAGAAGGTAATATGTCCTTCAAACCACTGCTGCTAACATTAAATGGGTTTTGAAACATAAAAACACTAGCTGGGTGCCCGATGCACATGCATCGGGATTCTAGAAGAGCGAGTCTCTGACTCGCAATGGCCGCTTGGCGGCCAATGCTTCGCGCTGCTAAGGCGACTCGCAATGGCCGCTGCGCGGGCATAGCGAGTCGCCTTAGAACTGCTCGCAATGGCCGCTGCGCGGCCAATGCTTCGGGCGTATCCACATGACCACGCTGACTCGCAGCATGAGCGGACTCAGAAGGGGCAAAAAACCCATTCGTGATTATATAATAGATGATCATATCACAGCTCATTTTCAAAAAATTGCACATGTCCCATATCAATATCAACTAATACATCAATCTTGGTATTATAATTCCTCACAGAAATATTCCCTTTCCAATCATCAGTGCTGATTCAAGCTATATTGATTTAAAGAATTTGTTACCTTATGTAAGGGTTAATGAACATACAATCACCCTTCTTTGCCTAAGGAAGGAAGAGTGAAAGTGGGGAAAATTATGACACATTATTAAAGACAAGATATATAGATACTTAGGCCAGATTGGAAGGTCCTATTCCATGGTGGTTCCAAGTAGAAAAAGAGAAACTTCCTGTCTCAGAGTGCATTTTAACCTGACCCTCAGCTGTGCACGTGACAGACACACCTCCTCATCCGTGCACTTCTGACAGGGGGTTTTAAGGGTGCATGCTCACCGTGCACTCTATTGGAATGGCCTAAAGCTTACACTATAGATTGGCAAACAGTGGACATAAAGGTATCTCTAACAAGTATTATGTCCACACCAATCACCTTGGACATCTTGGCTGCTGTAGTTTGTTAGAAGAAAGGGGTGAGAATAACCCTTTGTGCCAGCAGCCTGTAGATCTTTGATATTTAAATTAAGAGTCTTATCTGATAGCTTCCCACATTGAAATGCAAGAATGGACATCTTCTGATATGTTAATTAACCATGTCAGTAGAACAGATTTCCATCAGATACAACTGAATTGGTCAATGTTATAACTAAAATATGAAGGGACATTTATTATGGCCTATTACACCAATGTGGGCATAAATATAGATATATACACATACATGCCCACAAAGAGAGATATATATGTGTCATATTAATTGTTAATTATGCCATCACTTAGATCAGTATTATAATTCCTCAAAGAAATATTCCCTTTCCAACCATCAGTGCTGATTCAAGCTATATTGATTTAAAGAATTTGTAACCTTATGTAAGGGTTAATGAACATACAATCACCCTTCTTTGCCTAAGGAAGGAAGAGTGAAAGTGGGGAAAATTATGACACATTATTAAAGACAAGATATATGAGATAAAAAGCAAAGAAATACCCATAATCATCAGATCGTCGTCATGCCACAAAGTGGCCAGCAGCAGACAGTGGGAATGGTCCCCACACCCAACGCGGGTCACCCCCTAATATGGGGCTTCTTCAGGGGTCAGAGGGGTGCACGGAGAAGCAATGCTAAGTCTTAAATACACCATTTATTATGTGCATCATCCTGTCACCTGTGCCCGTGACCGAAGCCGCGGTCCCGGCGTCCGGAACTGCATACCGCGCATGTCTAAATTCAGTGACTTCAGTGAGATTGATGACACGTGCACAGACCATTATGGGAATGTGTGTTGGAGGAGCCAAAAGGTGGAGCAGATCACAAAGCACGATTACTAAAATCAGTACAAAGGAAGGAAAGATGCAGAGAGCAGCAGGCAATGGAAGAGCAGATTAACTGCCAAAATGGTAAATAATAAAGAGGAAAATTACTTTTAAGGTAAATTGCTTTTATACACATGCAAGTAGGGATGTTATCTAGTAATATAACAAAGTATAAGCATATTATTTAGAATATAGAAGAAATTTGGATGGTATATAGAACTAAAGAAAAGAAGTTCCAGTGATAGGCTTTACGGCGCAGAATTTATTAAGGTAATACACAAAAACTTCAATCCAACAGGAAGGCAATAAGTGCTCAAGCCAACGCGTTTCGACGGATGATCTTAATCATGACTATAGCTAGATGGGAGGAAGTGATTGTTATATAAACACCTTCTCATTAACCACACAGCTGAATCGGTGATATATTGTAAAATTACATCCATGTCTGATATTTAATCCATGTAGTGCCCTAGTTCCTAGACAATAGATACAATAAGATTCTTTATGCAACAGGAGATGTCTAGTGTGTTTGCCTCTAAGAGCGGTGGCTACTTTCTCGATTGCCTGGAATCTCAATGATGTGGTGTTACCGCCATGTTGTAACAAAAAATGTCTATAAACCGTAGAGATGTTAAATGCTGTGTGGTTACTTGCATGTGAGATGTGTTTCTACAGATCTTTCAAGCTCGCCAGTTGTGCATCCCACATATTGGAACATTGCATGATGCACATTCAATCAAATATACAACATTAGTTGTACAACAATTGATATAAGTTTTGATTTCGTGTGTGCCACCATTGCAATAAGAGGTAAAGACATCACCTCTCAATACTTGGGAGCAGTCAATGCATCTTGTGTGACCACATCTGTAAAAAACCTTTCAAAGCCATCCATGTACTGGTATCTTTTGCTGTTGAACTAAGGAAAAGGCTAGGAGAAAGGATGGACCCCAATGTCGGGGCTTTCTTGGCACTAAACCTGATTTATAAATCAAGACAGGATTTGGGAAAGTTTTAGGTCTCTGTTTCAGACAAAAAGATCCCTCTTAATGATACTGATTACATTGGCATACTGTGGGCTAAATGGGGTAACAAAAGAGATAAAATTGGACACCATTCCAGGGATTTTTTTTCATTTATTCTTATCATTAATTAAACTTACTGTCTATGTTGTGTACTATCCTAATCGCACTTGTCAAGATTTTCCTGGAGTAGCCGGCATGTCTCAGCCTGCACGTAACCGCATCCGCTTCCACTCTGAAGGTCTGCTGATCAGTACAATTCCTTTTGGTCCTGATTAGCTGCCCCCACAGGAATATTTTTAATCACGTGTCGGGGGTGACAAGATTTAGCATTCAGAATGGAATTGGTGGCAGTGGGCTTCCTGTGGTTAATTTTGACACGATCGGAAAAATATGTAAATCTCAGATTAAAGTCATTTAAATTAATGTAGTCTGCAAAATCGCTGAGTGCCTTGGGGGGGGGGTCACTTCCATACCCATCAATGTACCACGTACCACGCAAGATAAGAGCTGAAGGGATTGTTGTCATTAAAGATGTAACGTTCCTCCCAAATTCCTATAACTAAATTGGCAAGGGTTGGTGAGAACTTCGCTCCCATACTCACTTCGCGACTTTAGAGATAAAATGCCCTGTCAAATGAAAAACAATTGTGGCTCAACAAGAAGTCCACTGCCGTGATGATAAAATCCTGTACAGGCTGGGAATAAACGATCTTATTGTAAAGACCCGAGTTCATCAATACTACTATCGGATATTCTCACAGTTAGATCTTTATTGTTTAGCAGCTCATCCAAAGCTATTCTTTCCAGACTAGTGAGATTGCCTGGCAAGGGTGTGTGATTTCTGCCCAGTTTGGTAAGCTCTTTTTCTAGTAAATCCTGAAAGACATCTAAGATCTCAGGTCTAAATCCAACAGGATAAAAATAAGGATTACTTGTACAGATACTCACACTGTTCTCAGGTGTAAAATCAGATGCCAAATTCCTCAATGCTGCTAAGGAATTTAATTAATAGAAATCAGGTATGATATTGGTTTCAGGGATCAGATGCATATCTGAAACCTGACCAGAAGACATTTGTTCATCATTAAAGAAATGGTGTTTTAAACTTAGGTTACGAGAATTGTAGAAAAAAACATCAAACCTCTTTACTAATGAAAGAAAGATTCCAAACCGGAAGATCTAGAATCTCGACCTGAGGTTGTATCTGGCACCGTCGATGTTTACAACTTCGACTCTTCCGTTTTTGGTGGGGGTCCAGCAGGTGTACTGTTAGTCTGGACGGGGGTTGAATTAGTAGAAGTGAATGCAGATGATATAGATGACTCCTGATAAGCAAAGCTCACTGAATGTTTTCTGTTTTTCTTCCTACCGCCAGATTTCTGTAAAATTGAGCTCTTTCTTCGTTGTTGATGCCAAGTGTATATTTGGCCAGTGGAGTAGTCCAGAGACTCCCTCATCAATTTCGTCTTTTTAGTTTCCGCAATGCCGTCTTCCAGTTTTTCTAGGTTCACAATCATTTTTCCTTCATAGATACAAACTGGGGATGATCCTAAATCTAGTATCCTTACGCCAATCCTGCCAACATAGAAGGCCTGTTTCACATCTATGGGAGTTTCAGAAGGGAACGCATGCGTTTCACGCATGTTGCAAACGCATTGTTTCAATGGCTGCGTTCAATGTTTTTTTGTTTGTTCAAGACGCATGCGCTAACGCAATAGTTGTATTGTCGTTAATTTACAATGCGTTTTGCCTTGCGTTTATGTTAGCAATGGTTGTTTCCAAAACAATGGTCAAATCACGCTAATTACGTCACCACACCCCTATAAATGCAGGTGTGTAGCCGAGCAGGGGCTGCTGGCATTTTGTGGCTGTACTGTGTGCTGCATCACTCAAAAATGTCTGCTGCAGTCATCCTTGCCCTACGCCTGCATTATAATCGTCGCCGACATCATGATAGAAGGGCTACCAGATTGTGGGTCCATGAGGTCAACCTCTTGAGGCCACACTATGGGGCTTTCCATAGGCTCTACACACAGCTAAGGAGTTGGCCACAAAAATTCCAACGATACGCCCGGATGACGGTGCCGACCTTTGATGTGCTGCTTGGGCTGGTGGAGAACGACATTCGTCGTGACAACACGAGATTCCGCCAAAGCATTTCCCCACCTGAAAGGTTGCTGGTGGCCCTGAGGTTGGTATTATTGATGGCCATCATGCCTAGACACAATCCCATACTTATTGTGATGCCATAAAACATCTACCTGCACTCCAATGTTTGTTTATCATCCACATGACTGCCTCAAGTTCCTTATCGACATACAAGTGTCATGTAGTTTTTCTTTAAAGTGTTTTTTTTTTCCCTAACACACAGATTCCTGGCCACAGGAGAGTCGTACTCGTCCCTCCATTTCCAGAATCGCCTTGGAATCTCCACAATTTGTGGGATCATGCGTGAGACAACCCAAGTTTTGTGGAATACCTTACATGGATGTGTGATGGCCATACCTACGACCAACCAATGGCTTGATATAGCCGAACAATTTTGGACTGTAAAAATTTTTCCTAATTGTCTAGGTGCCCTAGATGGGAAGCATGTGCGCATCCAAAAGCCCGTACATAGTGGCAATCTCTACTACAACTATAAGAAATATTACTCCCTAGTGCTGTTAGCCATAGTAGACTGCCAATACCGCTTCATAGCAGTGGACATTGGTTCATACGGGCATGTTCATGATGCGCAGGCCTTCCGAAATTCCGACATATGGCGGCGCCTTGTGCGTAATGAGTTAAATATCCCCCCGCCACAACCCTTACCGGGCACACATGGCCCTCCATTACCATTCATGTTTGTTGCCGATGCTGCATTCAAGCTCAGCTATCATGTGTTGCGCCCATACTCATCACGGTCCCTCAACAGTCAGCGTCGCATTTTCAATGATAAGTTAGGTTGCACCAGACGTGTAGTAGAGTGTACTTTTGGCCTGCTGGCTGCTAAATGGCGTGTACTCCTCACCTGCATGAACCTTAAGCCACAGAATGCCCGTCGTGTTGTAATGGCGTGTGTATGCCTGCACAACTTTGTGTTCGAGCATGAAACACCCCCGTGGGATGTTGAGCGCTATGTCTCTGATCTTCCCAGTGTTAACCATCCTGCAGTGCGGGCCACAACTGATGTTATGAGGATTCGCAATGATTTTGCCTCATATTTAGCTGACACTGCATTCTCTACCCAGCAGCCACATGTGCCCGAGTGATGTGTGTTTGTGGCCAACTGGTAAGTGGGTCTGATGAGTGAAACTGTGTGCAACATTTCAGTTTGTGTGCAGTTACACCTTTTAGCGCATTTGGCTACATGTTTCCTTGAGTTCATCAATTTTCAATGTCAAAACATCTCGTTTGTATGCACATTAAAAATGTGTCTTGTGTGGGTTACACACAAGTGCCATAATTGTTCTGGTGTGTGTTAACAATTGGGTTATCTCAACATACTTGCCCTGGCTGGACTCTGCTCCACACAGTGCTTAAAAGTGTCAAACGGTTGTTTGAAACACACAAGCAGGACATATTTCCACAACATATGTAGTTCGAGTCAGTGTCCCAACACAACACAGGGATTACATTGGATTTCAACATCAGTGAAGTGGTTAGAGAACAGTGGTCATTATGTAGCAATAGACATATCCAGTTGCTTCGCCAGACCACGCTCGATGAAGGTGGGCCCATGCATATGTTGAGATGCCAACAATGCTGTTTTGTAAAAACTCATGTGGTGCTGCATTATGAGTTGGCAGAAGTAATCCGTGGTTCTTGGTGGCCCTAAATGTTGCTGGAGTGCACAACACATTCCTGTTGTAGAGACGGAGCATGGGTCCTGGGATGTTCCTCTGGTGGGGTGTGCCTCAAATGTGTATATGTGGAGGAGGGCCCAAAGACACATATGTCACACACACACTTGCAGTATTAGTCCTTAACCGTCCTTAGGTTAAACCTGATGGGTTGAGGTTAATCTCCACTGATACTGTACTGAAACGGCTCCTTCTTCATGTTTCACGTGTGTTTAAACGCACACCAGTAGACATCCAGCCATGGTCTTCATGTGTCACCATAGTTGTGTGTTTGTTGGTGTTCAAGTTACGGGAGCGAAACATCTATTTGTGACCTTGTGTGTTTCTGTGTGTACACCCACTTATAGATTTCCAGGTCACAGGGGGAACAACACTGTCATGTAGTCTTTCAATTCCTCCATCACATTGGGCTCTTGCCTCCGATCAACATTAAGACTCACATTTTATTCCAACAAATTAGGGAGCAAGGTGGTGCAGCTTAGCCCAGAATGTCATACATACCACCTAGTGATGTGTGACTTCACAGACCGCAAGGGCCCCTCACCCCAGGGTTGGTACATCACATATATGACTTAATAAGGATTGCATTTGTATGACACATGTGAAACACCAAACAATACTATAAAAGTATTCTTAAAATCAACAGTACTCATACCAATGTGCTGAAGGTCATACCCGCAATCAGCCAATATGCAAAGTAGTCATCAGGTTGCTTTGAGTTCAAGCACAACAGTGTTTGGTCTGTTGAACAATTATGTGTTGCCAACAAAAACCCTAAACAAGCTGGTGACTCTCCACTACAAGATTTATCTGCTATATGTTTGCAAAAACAATGCCCAGCCCAAGAGATACAATATTTAAGGAGTCATTCTGTTGGCTACATTTGACTTTTCAGCCAATGAAGTCATTCAACAAGTAATTTAAAAAAAAAAAAAACATGAACAGACAGATTTCACTAATTAACCACTGTCATACAAACATAGGTATGTTGGATCTGTAAGTGACCAAACATGGTCACTGGTTTGGTCTTTACAGACACTTACTGTGGCTCACACAACATAACCCTGTGTGATCATGCCTACTTAAAGGGACACTGTCACGAGGTTGTAATCATCTATTAGAGCAGCAGCATATTGCACAAACGGAGACCCTGCTGCCAATGATGTGTGTTTGACTTGCCTGCTCATTGTACTCAGCATCCAAACACCGTGTTCTCACTTGCACAGAATATTGTAGGACTCCTCAAACAGTCCAGTTGAAAATTTGGCTTGACCAGCAGATTGTTAGACAAGTAACATTGTTACCAAGGAAGAGCACCGAGCTCATTAATGGACACATTGTTTGTTTGTGGGTATCCACATTGACTTTTTGAGTCCTGGCAGATGTGATGGAGCAAACCTGTGGACATTGTTCCTTTAAATGTGACATGCGAGCATTTACAAGTTGCAGCCAACAACCTATGCAGCCACAAAAAAAATAATAAACACATAATCAAAACAACAAGGTCCACAAGACCATCCTAAAACCTCTTGTTTGCCTTGCCTCAAAACCTCATGCTGAATGCCAACATGTGCAGCCAAATATGTTAGGTTACGGGGGATCACGCAACATAGTCACAGAGACACAATGATACCATTTTAGTGGTGAAGACAAATACCATACTAAGTAGGGTCCCCAAACCCAAGGGGGTTTGGGGTCTGGAGACCAGTCTGCGTTCCACTGCGGCCCATGAATTCCTGCACCATGTTATGGAATGCTCCCCGGAATTCCATATGATGTTCAGGGGATATTTTATCCATCATATTGTAATATGAGGTAAAAAAAGGGGCCAATTGTTCCCTGAATACAGGGACATCTTGTGTTGCAATTCCATGACTTGCATCTTCGTGTCCTTTATTTCGGTACGCAGACTGGTCTCCAGTTTCTCTACAGCATCTATCAGAATGCCCTCTGTCTGGTCGAGTCTTTGAGTGGCTGTTTTTGGGGCATGCTGCTGCCTAATTCTTTTGGCAAGATTGGCTGCGATGGAGGTAGTTTGTGCAGGTGTCGCCGTCTAGTGAGAATCATCACGGACATGACCAGCTGCAGTTGGTGTTGGCTGGGCAGGTGTGGGTTGAATGTTTGTGCCCTCTGTGCATCTCCATGATGAGCATGATGTTGTGTGGTGCTACCAGTGGTCCTGTATGTGACAGAAAAGATTGGTATTAATATTAGTAATCTGCCATTGATCAAAGGAATCCATGAACATCTTGAGTAGCAATGTGATACCTTATTGGGGCAACATTTTTGGCAAGGAAATCAAGCAAGCTCCTCATAGTAGAGGTATGGTGGGGGTCGGTCAGAGCGCAGTCCCGCATCCACCTCCATCTCCATGTTCCGTCTGCAGTCCCGCACATACCGGTCCTTCATAGACCGCCATCGTTTATGAATGGTGTCTCCTGGGAGTGTGAACGAGACAAAGCAAGGTGTAAGTACACATAACAAAGTGGATCAGTAAGACAGTGTGAAACCGCTACATAGAATGGCAAGGAGGGTTTTTTGGGGCCTTGGAGGTATGCTATAGCATGGCAGGGTGTGACACTTGTGTTAAGTTATGTTGGCTAACCCCAGCCTTACGGCATGTTGAAAAATAAGGCGTTAAGATCTGAGGGGAGAGTACACAGATGTTTTCTGGGTTTTTAACACTACTAGCCGTGACACGCAGCTAAGGGGGCAGCCTGTAGCCTTGTACTGAGGAAGGTGTCCTCATAATCAGTGCTCTTGATTCTTTACTGGCACAGCTTTCCAACTAGGGAACTGTAAAAAAGAAACAAAAGCGTTTGCGCCAAACTGCTAAGGTTAATTGTGTATAGTCGGTTTATTAACCCCTCCGCTCACCTTCTAAAGTAGTGCAATTCCGCACAACTGGATTAATCGCTAGTGCTGCTGGGCTCTCCTAGTTAAACTTGAGCAGCGGGGTGGAAGCTGCACGTGCCCTCCGTGTCTCTCTCTCTGCACGTGACTGCTCCAAGGAGATGATGGTGAGAGGACGTCTGCCAAGTCCTGCGGGCCGGAGTTGCTGGCTATCACGCTTCCCAGCAGGGAAGAAAGTGTATCTAGCTCCAAAAGATAATGTGATATAATGAGCGCTGAGGTACACACAAGGACTCGGCCAAATAGATAATTTACCTTTCAGCTTTAATAAACGGATGGATCCCTCTAGCCACAACGCGTTTCAACGCAGATAGCGTAATCACTTGAGAAAGACGCTATCTGCGTTGAAACGCGTTGTGGCTAGAGGGATCCATCCGTTTATTAAAGCTGAAAGGAAAATTATCTATATGGCCGAGTCCTTGTGTGTACCTCAGCGCTCATTATATCACATTATCTTTTAGAGCTACAACTAGTGAACTGTGTGTCACATGCATGTTGAATGATTGTGTAAAGGATAGTTAATAAAGGACTGTTTTTCATGAAGCAACATGAACCTGTTTCGGATAATTAGATGGCTTGAGATGGGTTTCCTCCAGGGACCTAGTGTGATTGTGGAATGTGGGTGGTTTTGCAAACTAGTTTTGGAAAGACATTGTTTACACATGTAGCTTCGTAGCCATCATGTGTGTTAACATGTCAGGCTCGGGTTTTCAACAGATGTCCTTAAGGGGGTGAGTGAACGGGCCATAGTCTGTGAGAGTGTTCTTATGATTGGGAAAACACAAATGTGTAATGCGTACCCATCTTTTTGTTGTATCACTCAGCCTGTTGTAATGCACATGTGTAGGTAAACATTTTGTACCAACCTACATCCTTTTTTTGTTGTTTTGACATGGTTTGGAATTGTGGGTGCATTTTGATACACATCTCCTCCCATGCTCTTCGCAAACATGTATGATCCTTGTGTAGGTGGTGTGGTTTGTTCCACACACATGGATGTTTTCTCATTAAGTCAATGAGTGTGTAGTTGGAAATGTCCCATGTCTCCTCTTGTGGTGGGGGTCGCTTTCTTTGTGTTCGAGATTTCACCTGTAAAGAACAGAACACAGTGTCTTAACTACATCTACCACTAAGGAGCCTGATTCTCATATGTACTGAGCTAATAATGTGTTGCAACACATGACCACAAACATAACACATGCCATAGGTGTTTTGGACTTGTTGTTGTTGGTAGAGTGAGGTTCAAAAGTCCTACATGTCATTAAGTTTAACGTTTGGTGACACATACCACTTTTTGGGTGGCCATTTCTGGCCTGTGGGTTTGAGGCCTCTGTTTTGTTGTTTTTTTTGGAGGAACCTACAAAAAAGTTAAGGTAAGGTATACAATCGTAAACAAACTTTGAGTTTGCCCAAAAAACCCATACCTAGCAGGCATTGTGTGTGCATGACCCATAAGCAGACAAGAAACACAGAATACCTGGGCTGATTGGCTGGCTGGAGTCGACTTCTTCTGTGTGCCCTTGGACTGGTGATGGTGGGGTCTAGTGGATGTGGCAGCCTGCTGGAGAGAGGGATATGTATGTGCTGAGGTAGCAAAGTTTAAAATAACAGGATTGTTTACAAATAAACATTTTAACAAGCAAGAGAGCTCACGCTACAGTGGCAGGGTGTCCATGGCGACATGTGGTGACCCACAACTCAGGAACATACAAGATACATGTTGATTTTAATGGCACGGTATGGTCATTTGTGGCCCATGCATACTCACATTGTCGTCACTGTCATGGTGGTCGTTGCTTGAGAAATCCTACAATAGTGATGAGGTCAGCATTAAAAAAGGCCGGGTTACATTTTTCAAGAGTGCAAATTGGAGATCCCCACAAACACACACAAACAACAACCACAAGTGTGGGCCGAAGCATATGTTGGCCCCCCAACACATACACATACTGTGTTTGATAAGTGGCGCACTACATATCAGCCACACACAGAACATGAGGCCTTTCTTAGTGTGAGTGTGTGTGTGTCCTTAATTACCCCATGGCACATGTCCTTGGCGATAAGTTGGATACAGTATGGGTAGTGCTTGTTAGTCTGCCCCCCACCCCAGAAACAACAAAACACAACAGATGTTGTTGACAGCAGCCAAACACAGGCCACTGACTGCATGAACACAACTTATGCCGTGTTATTGTGTTGACAGGCCGCTCATGGGCTGTGATTGGCAGGGACATACGGTAAATTTAAGGTGGCCATATGGAGGACAAACATGAAAAGGGACTAATTTGACAGCAAGCACAAACCCATGGGCACCTGCTGCCATGTCAATGCTCCCCACAAAGGCACCTATGGAGTAGTGGTGAGTGGCCATGTGAATGTGTGTGTGTGTAAGGGCCTTTGCCCATGTAATGTGCTTATGTTTTTGGCTGGCCAGGCTGCACAGCAACAGCCTACATTGTATGTCAGGTGCTTTTTCGTGTGTCAGGACCCAAACACATGAGTGGCTTGGATGTTCTGCTCATGGGCTTCCTGCAGCCATTAACTTCTGGCCGCAAGCACATGCAAGTGCAGATTGGGACATCCCAGATTTTGCCCGCAAAATGTGCCACCTCAAACCAAAAGCGCCTGCTTGCACGCACTTCACAGCGGCACATGATCCGTTTAGTGCTGCTAGAACACCATCACATGCGTGATGCCATGTGCATTTTATTTGACTTAGCCATCAAATGATGAAAGATGTGTCAATACACAAATGCGCATGTTTGGCTGCTCAAATTGGCACTGACATCCTAGGTGACAACACACATGCTGCTTGCACACTGCATGTTTTTGAATCATCTATTTGATTCTGGTTTCTGGTCCAAAACCAGGAGAGGAACCATGAGAGTAACTTGTTGTGGAACATTTCCCTCAACACATGTCGGCCTGGTTTGAGCTAGGTACACAATCCGGCTTTTGCAACACAAACTGTATGCATGCTGATCATGGAAAAAACTGCAGTGTGCATGCAGCCACAGGGTAGTTAGCAATGATGCTAATAGGGCACAGTTGGACAAGTCCAACAGGTCCAACTATGTATTGAGTGAGCTTGCAACACCTTTCAAGTCCAAGGATACACCATCAATCAGAGTTAATATGTACTTACAAGGAATATAGACAGGGTGACTCACTCCCTGAGGATGGGGCATAGTCTGGTGATTCAGCCATCTAATAATGAAACACAGTAGAAACAACAATGAGCAGACATGTACTAACACATGTCAAGCAACTGGGGCACTGTACAATTAATAAAACATCACTTACAGCAAACTGTGTGTGGGACGAGTGCAAATCCGTCCAGCACATGTGCTTCCTGCTCTTGTGAGGAGACACAGGCATCATGTGATGCTTGTTGATGAGTACACATGTGGCCAATTAGAGGAGAGGTTCACGCCCTACTACTCTCTTAACAAACGCATGCAAACGCACACCCACATACAGGCCAATAATTGACATTTTTAGGACTATGCGTTTCTCATTGACATCCAGCATAAAAAGCGCAATGCGTTTCCCAGCGTTTTTGCAAACGTGCTCAAAAACCTTGCAGCATGCGTTAAGCATTGTGGTGTTTAAAACGCATCATTGAAACGCACATCATTTTTAACACAAATTATCTGTGCGTTTGGGTGCGATTATAATATGGGACTCTATGCATGCGTCTTGTCAATGCGTTTTTACATCATACCTCTTGGAAACGCATGCGTTGAAATATTCAAAAACCTGAGAGTGAACAGGCCGAAGCGATTGCTGGTCCAATTTTTTAGCCCATTGGTAGTCCCAAGAGATCACTTTTTCTGGGTAGCCATGGTCTGTGAATCTTCTGGTCAGCTGTTTTGACTGCAGTAAGAAGTCATTGCTGGATGTGTAATTGCATCTGATCCGCAGAAATTGACCCACCAGGATTCCTCGTCGCTGGTGGTGGGCATGGAAGCTAGAAAAGACAAGCTGTCAGTGGCTGTTGGCTTCCGGTAAAAGCTTTGTCATAATAGGCCACCCTTGTTAAGACACTTCAAAGTTCAGAAAGAT
Organism: Allobates femoralis; assembly: GCA_033576535.1. Lineage (NCBI taxonomy): Eukaryota > Metazoa > Chordata > Amphibia > Anura > Aromobatidae > Allobates > Allobates femoralis. The sequence goes on from JARQOC010000004.1 coordinate 468,111,082, forward strand.
GGCCCTGTCTGCTGAGATTGAGTAAGTCAAAAAGATGTTTAGATTATTATTGTTCAGACCCTTCAAAAAGTCACTCGGTCTCGGTACCCTGCCAAAAGATCACATCATCGATAAATCTGTGCCACCTGTTCACCTTATTGGTGTAAGCTTCCAATTGGTATACCACATTTGATTCCTACCACCCATGGAAAAGTTTGGCGAAAGAAGGTGCACATTTTGCACCATTGCCACATCAGATATTTAGCGGTAAAAGTCTAATGATGGGTTTACACGCCACGATATCGTTTCGATATCGCAACTCAATGGCGCGGGAGCGCGCAATTAGTGCACGTTTCACCCGCATCGCATTGACTGTTTACATGCTGCGATATCGAAATACAACGTCCATGCGATGTCTCCGCCTCCCAACCCAGGATCGCATAGTTAACATGGGAGTGAATGGGTGACGTTTCAAATCGCATCGTAATTGGGCGTTTACACAGCACGATCTGCTCCAATCTCCCTTCAATATCGGGGCATTGAATAGCACGCTCATTCGATCCCCGATATCGCATTGACATCGTTCCTGCATCGTATTGGACATTCACACCATACAACGCAGGAACGATATCGGGTCCAACGATCGAATCACGTGACTTTTCATTGAAATTGTACTGCGATATCGCGACGTGTAAACCCGCCATAAAACATCCAACAGAAAAAATCATGCAACCTGTTCGAACCTTCCTATTGGTCAAGAAAAATTGTGCCCACACCCAATGAGCATGTGCAATGTAGAGTATAAAGACTCAACATCACATGTGATGATGAAGGATCCTGCAGGGAGAATCAAACCCTGAATAGGCTGTAGGAAGTGCGTGGCATTTTTAGTGTAAGAAGGACATTTTTGTACGATATATTGTACATAGAAGAAAAAGGCTCGGCATATATGTAAATATACCAGATACCAGAGATATTATGAATGTAATCCAAAAAAACCTTTATTTACAAAATGTGAGCAACAATGTTAAAATCACTTAAAATATACACTAGTAAAGGGGACCAGTCCACTGACAACCAGTGCCGGGACAAGGCATTTTGGTGCCCTAGGCAGGTAAGGCAAATGGTGCCCCCCCCCGAAATATGTCTTACTTTGAAGGTAAATTTAATTTAAAACAAATAAAAGTAGATATAAATGAACATTATGGATATAAATTGTACATAAATAGTAATGCACACGACCAACTCTTGAAATGCTTAGCAGCCATATGGTGTAAGTACCTTTTTCCTGATGAAAAGTGCAGATTTTATATCGGACTGCAACATATGCTAAATACGAAATGTAAATTAAATTCTTTGTAAAATTGAAAGCAACATAAAGTGCAAACAATAGGAGGTAGTCCCGACGGAGTCCTGCTGCTTGGCTCCTCGGAGGCGCGCCGCTTGGCTCCTCGGAGGCGCGCCGCTTGGCTCCTCGGATGCGCGCCGCTTGGCTCCTCGGATGCGCGCCGCTTGGCTCCTCGGAGGCGCGCCGCTTGGCTCCTCGGAGGCTCGCCGCTCGGCTCCTCGTAGGTGCGCCGCGCTGGCTCCTCGGAGGCGCGCCGCGGGCTCCTCGGAGGCGCTGTCTGCCGCCGGCTCCTCGGAGGCGCTGTCTGCCGCGCGGCTCCTCGGAGGCGCTGTCTGCCGCGCGGCTCCTCGAGGCGCTGTCTGCCGCGCAGCGCGGCTCCTCGGAAGCGCTGTCTGCCGTGCAGCGCGGCTCCTCGGAGGCGCTGTCTGCCGCGCAGCGCCTCAGGGCGGCAGGCAGCCAGCGCACGCCGCTGGATTCTTCTTCTGTCCCTGCCCGGATTGAAGCCGGTCAACGGGTCCCGACGGAAGACTTAGGCAGACGGCAAAAGCGCAGCACAGCACAGCTCCAACAGGTGAGACGGAAGGGCGCAGCCACAGGGACAGTAAGCCCACCACCCACGCCGCGCGTCCTCCTGACCTGATGACTGCTTTCGGGGTCACAGGTCCGGACTCCTGTCAGGCGTGAATGCGCCCTGCGCAAGATGGCGCCCTAGGCGATCGCCTAGGGTCGCCTAGCTGTCGTCTAGCTGTCGTCTAGCTGTCATCCAGCTGTCGTCCCGGCCCTGCTGACAACAATAAAGCATAAATTGTGGGTGCAACGAATCAATGGAGACCAAGATTATATATACCCAAAAGGTTATGCCATATAATTAGACAGTGGTGAATATATATCCCGGTGCATCCAAATAGTGTTATATAGCCTGGCTCAGAACAATTATAAACCAATTACATCAATTTAGATAGCCCAGTATGAGACATATAAGTACATAAATAATAATTAACAAGGGTATCAACCATGTTAATTGCCAATGCAATTGTTGTTACAAGGGCTACTATGCAACTCAAAACTGCATTAGCAGTATGGTGTATATCGGTGTGCCTTGGCATTAGCAGTTATAGTACAATCAGACTGGAATAATCCTATAAAGTTTAAACATATACAGTTAGGGCCAGAAATATTTGGACAGTGACACAATTTTCGCGAGTTGGGCTCTGCATGCCACCACATTGGATTTGAAATGAAACCTCTACAACAGAATTCAAGTGCAGATTGTAACGTTTAATTTGAAGGGTTGAAAAAAAATATCTGATAGAAAATGTAGGAATTGTACACATTTCTTTACAAACACTCCACATTTTAGGAGGTCAAAAGTAATTGGACAAATAAACATAACCCAAACAAAATATTTTTATTTTCAATATTTTGTTGCGAATCCTTTGGAGGCAATCACTGCCTTAAGTCTGGAACCCATGGACATCACCAAACGCTGGGCTTCCTCCTTCTTAATGCTTTGCCAGGCCTTTACAGCCGCAGCCTTCAGGTCTTGCTTGTTTGTGGGTCTTTCCGTCTTAAGTCTGGATTTGAGCAAGTGAAATGCATGCTCAATTGGGTTAAGATCTGGTGATTGACTTGGCCATTGCAGAATGTTCCACTTTTTTGCACTCATGAACTCCTGGGTAGCTTTGGCTGTATGCTTGGGGTCATTGTCCATCTGTACTATGAAGCGCCGTCCAATCAACTTTGCAGCATTTGGCTGAATCTGGGCTGAAAGTATATCCCGGTACACTTCAGAATTCATCCGGCTACTCTTGTCTGCTGTTATGTCATCAATAAACACAAGTGACCCAGTGCCATTGAAAGCCATGCATGCCCATGCCATCACGTTGCCTCCACCATGTTTTACAGAGGATGTGGTGTGCCTTGGATCATGTGCCATTCCCTTTCTTCTCCAAACTTTTTTCTTCCCATCATTCTGGTACAGGTTGATCTTTGTCTCATCTGTCCATAGAATACTTTTCCAGAACTGAGCTGGCTTCTTGAGGTGTTTTTCAGCAAATTTAACTCTGGCCTGTCTATTTTTGGAATTGATGAATGGTTTGCATCTAGATGTGAACCCTTTGTATTTACTGTCATGGAGTCTTCTCTTTACTGTTGACTTAGAGACAGATACACCTACTTCACTGAGAGTGTTCTGGACTTCAGTTGATGTTGTGAACGGGTTCTTCTTCACCAAATAAAGTATGCGGCGATCATCCACCACTGTTGTCATCCGTGGACGCCCAGGCCTTTTAGAGTTCCCAAGCTCACCAGTCAATTCCTTTTTTCTCAGAATGTACCCAACTGTTGATTTTGCTACTCCAAGCATGTCTGCCATCTCTCTGATGGATTTTTTCTTTTTTCAGCCTCAGGATGTTCTGCTTCACCTCAATTGAGAGTTCCTTTGACCGCATGTTGTCTGGTCACAGCAACAGCTTCCAAATGCAAAACCACACACCTGGAATCCACCCCAGACCTTTTAACTACTTCATTGATTACAGGTTAACGAGGGAGACGCCTTCAGAGTTAATTGCAGCCCTTAGAGTCCATTGTCCAATTACTTTTGGTCCCTTGAAAAAGAGGAGGCTATGCATTACAGAGCTATGATTCCTTATCAAGTTATTTTTATTTGAATAAGTAAAAAGGGGGAGTCGGGAGGGGAAGGGTACATAATAAAAAGGAGATGGGAGGGGGTAAGGGAGGGGGACACACATTATATACAAATAAGTAATTGTGGTACAAGTAGTGTTACAATTGTACAAAGAAAATTTCAAGTAGAAACAAAGTAGGAATTAACAGTAAATTGTACATCCAGAGTATACATCAATCAGACAGACTATTAACAAAACAATTGAGGAATTGAGTGATGACTAATCGGAGACAGGTAGGATGAAATAATAATAGAATAATAATTCCGGAGCGAGAAGGCGGTTAGGCCTGCGTGTATTTATTTTTGAGCTCTTAAATACTTTTGAAGGGACAAAGGATCATGGTTATGATTTGAACTTTTTAGTCTGGGGGAAATTTAAGGCAGAAGAGAGGGGCAGTAAACTTTTAACCAAGGTTCCCACTGGAGCAAGAATTTTGACCAGTTGTTTGCTCTAGTTGCGAATGAATATTCATGAGAGCAATGATCAGTGACTCTTTCAATAAGATTCGTTATTGATGGAGGATCTTGTTGTTTCCATCTTGCAGCCAGTAGGGTCTTGGCAGTCAATACTACATGCGAGATTAGAGGTCTAAAATGAGGGAGAAGGTCTTCAGTACCGATCAATAAGAGAGCTAACTGCGGGGTAAAGATGAAATGGGTTTTTGTAACATTTCTTAGTAATGTTGCAACTTCTTTCCAAAAATGATGAATCCGAGGGCAAGACCAGAAGATGTGGGATAGTGTCCCATTTGCACCACATCCTCTCCAACAAAGTGGGGATTGGTCGGGATAAATACGATTTACAGCTACAGGGGTGTAATACCACCTTGATACTGTTTTGTAGTGGCTTTCGTGCAAAGTGGCGCATTTGGAACTGGAATATGCAGTTTTTAGAGTTTTGGGGAATTTTTCCAGATTGATTTTGATGTTTAGTTCCCCTTCCCATGCTTTGAGGAAGGAAAGGCCGGGAAGGTCCAGCTCGTCATTCAGAATTTTATAGAGTCGGTTCGTTGTCCATATCGATTCTTTTTGGGGTAGCCTGATTAATTCTGTAAGTATTGAGGGGAGCTTAAGGTCAGGACGGTGGGTCCGGAAGTAGTTGTTCATAGATCTCCAATGGGTCCTATCTTCCCTGGTTAAGGGGAAGTCATTTTGCATCTCGTGAAAGGATTTTAGAAGGCCATCTTGTAACAAATCTTGAACATGGGTTTTTTCTCTTGATTTCCAATGTGTGAGGTCCAATGCGGGGATTAGAATTTCCAGTGTCTCCAGTGGTATATTTTTGAGTAAAATTTTTGTGGAGTATTTATTTGCTTCAATAGTTAGTTGTTTCCAGGCCTGTATTGTCGCCTTTATAATTGGTTGGGAAAAAATTTTCTTGTGAGGATCAAGTAAATGGGCTATAAGAAGACATTTCAGGTGTTTATTTGCGAAGGAACCTTCAATAGTGAACCAGGGCATATCGGAAGAGTCAAGAAGCCAATTTTGTGATACTTTGATTATTGAAGCCAGATAGTAATTAAAAAGGTTAGGTACTCCCAATCCAGCTGATAATTTATGACGTTGTAATGATGATGACGCCACTCTCGAACTTTTCCCCCGCCAAATAAAGGCACGTAATTGAGTTTGGAATTTTGAGAACCATCTTCTTGGGATAAATAAGGGAATTGATCGTATTATATATAAAAATCTTGGGAAAAGGAGCATTTTAAAGGCTTCTATTCTGCTCAGCCATGATAATTCAATTTTAGAGAGACAATGGTATTCTTGGGCCAGGGAGCTATACAGGGATGTTAGGTTCGAATGGACCATGTCGTTTAAAGGCTTTGTTAATGTTATTCCCAAGTAGGTTATGTCTTTATCCTTCCAGGAGAACTCGATTTCTTCTTTAAGATACTTTAGAAGTGTTTCGTCGATATTAAAGTCCAAGACTTGAGATTTGGATGTATTGATTTTATAAAGTGAGACTTGGGAGTATCTTCTGAGTTCGATATCAAGGTGTCCGGATTCAGGATAGTAATTGACAATAGTATGCCGTCCGCGAATAGTGAGATCTTGTGTTGGTTTTGATTGATTGGAATCCCTTTGATGTTCACGTTGTTTCTTATACTTGAGGCCAGAGGTTCTATAAACAGAGCGAAAAGTAATGGGGAGAGAGGGCAGCCTTGTCTTGTCCCGTTTGAAAGCTGGAATTTAGGGGTCAGAGTGGTATTAGAATAGACCCTGGCTGTGGGAGTTTTGTACATTGATTCAATAGTTCTTAGTATATTGCCTTTGAGACCGAATTTTTCAAGCGTTTTAAATAAAAATTGCCAATGGACCCTATCAAATGCCTTCTCGGCATCTAGTGCCAAGAAGGCAGAAGGTTGGCCGGTCGACTCAATGATGGAAATTAAATCTATAGCGTGTCTTGTGTCATCGATAGTGGTACGACCTGGTATAAAACCGGCTTGGTCTGGATGAATCAATTTTTTAACGTACTTTCTTAACCGGTTAGCGGCGAGTTTGGCTAAAATTTTTGTGTCGGTGTTTAGTAAGGAAATCGGCCTATAATTCTTAACGTCCGATGGTTCTCCCTTGCCCTTATGGATCACTGTGATTGTTGCCTCCAGCATGTCCTCAGGTAAAAACCCTTGGGAAGCGGTATGGTTTGCCAGTTTAGTAAGATATGGGGCCAAGATTTGTTTGAATTCCTTATACAGTTCCGTCTGGAAACCGTCGGGACCAGGGGCTTTCCCGACTTTGGATTTTACAATGACGTCTGTTACTTCGGGAAGTGTATAGGGAGAATTTAGGTCTATTAAATCAGCAACTGTTAAAGAGGGTAGATCCAAGTTACTTAAGTAGTGGTGTATTTCTTCCTCGTTCGGAGAGTAATTTGAGGGGAGATCTTTTAGGTTGTACAAGGAGGAATAAAATGAGGCAAATTCCTTAGCGATATCTCCAGGGTGATAATGCAGTTTGTTATGTTGGTCTTTAATTCCTTTTATTCTCGCTTTTATTTTGTGGTGTTTAATTTTTTGGGCCAAAAGCTTGGAAGGTCTATCATCTGAGTGATAATGTTGCGTTTTAAGTTTCTGGGTCAATTTGTCATACTCCGATGTTAGAAGTGATTTTAATTCTAGGCGGAGTTTGAAAATTTCTTCCAAGATTTGGGGGTCCATAGAAGTTTGGTGTAATAGTTCCAATTCTTGGATTTTGGCCACCGTGTTCTTAAGTTTTTCTTGTTTTTTTTTAATTAGTTGGGCATTCAACTGGATCAATTTCCCTCGGATAACTGCTTTAAATGCTGACCATAAAGTTACCATTGGAGTCTCTTTCAGATCGTTTTCTTTGAAGTAGTTGTGGATGGTTTCTTCTATTTCTTTTTTGAAAGTTGGGTGAGTATATAGAAAGCTATTATTTCTCCATTGTTTGGGGATGTTGATTTCGGACCAATCTTAAATTCGAATATGATTGGGGCATGATCGGACCAAGTTCTGATCCCTATCTCTACTTTAGTGAATTTGGGAAGGGTGAATATTCCAGCCAGAACCAGGTCGATTCTAGAGTAGGAATTGTGTCTTTTAGAAAAATATGAGTACTCAATAGAGGTGGAGTTCAGACAGCGGAATGTGTCATAAAGATCATTTTTGTGGAGCCATGGGTCTAGTGATTCGTTGTTCTTGTTTCTGGTTTTATTTGAGGAGTCAATTTCGCTGTTAGGGACGGTGTTAAAGTCCCCAAATAAGATAAGGTCTCCTTGTATTTTGTCACTAATTACCCTCATGACCTTATTTAAGTACGTTTTTTGCGCTTTGTTGGGGGCATATACACAGATCAGGGTAAATAGATGATTGTTGAGTTTGCAAATGAGCACTAAATACCTTCCCCCTGGATCCTCTATTCTGTCAATTAGTTCAAAAGCGAAACTGTTGCTAATCATTATGGCTACTCCGGCCTTTTTCTTCTGGTTGCTGGCATAAAAAATATTTTGGAAGTTTTTATTACTGAGTCTTTGTGGTTGAAGAGATGATAATTTAGTCTCCTGGAGACCTATAATGTCAGCTTTGGACTCTTTGATTGTTTTCCATAAGAAAAATCTTCGTTGTGGAGAGTTAAGTCCGTTGACGTTTTGTGATAGAAAACGCAGTGTCATGATCAGAGGTTGGGGTGTTGTATTATAGGCTCGAAATAAAAACTGTTTCAAATAAAGGTGTCTCTGTCTCGTTCGGAAATGTTGGATTATGTGTATAATGGAAATAAGTTCCTTTTAAGTGTTAAAAGTTTAGGACGTCACTCAATAACTCAACGGAGGGGATCTAATGATCACGTTCAAATTCCTCCTTTTGTGGCTAGTGTTATTGGCATTACGCCTCAGCCATATTAGTTGGATAATGATCTATTTAAGATATGATAATTCCTAGGTCTTTAAGGATTTCTAGACCTCTCTCTACCTCTGAAAGTGCAAAGAATCTTCCCTGATATTGGAATGAAACTTTAGTTGGGTTAAAACCCCATTTGTATGGGATTGTGTTTTTCTGTAGAAGATTGGTAATTGGGGAAAGTTCCCTTCTTTGTTGCATGGTTGGTTTTGAAATATCAGCATAAATTCTGATATGTTGGTATGGTGGAGGTAGGGATTTATTGGCCTTCATAAAGTCCACTATCTGTTCCTTAACATGTAAGAAGTGGAATTTGACCAAGACGTCTCTTGGGATCTCTGTGGCTAGTGACCTTGGTTTTCTAAGACGATAAATTGAGACTATGGTAAGGTCGAGGTCCGATAGTGAGGGAATTGTTTGTCTCATTAAATGTTTTGTGTATTGGCTCAGTTGGTTAGAAGGGATTGTTTCATCAATTCCACGTAGCTTCAAATTCTGTCGTCTATCCTTATCATCCATGTCTGTGAGTTTATTCTGCATAGTTTTGCATTTTGCCTCCAGAAGGCTATGGTCCTTAATTAGGTCCTCGTGTTTGGAAAGTAAAGAGGATATGTCTGTTTTATTAACTTCTGCTCATGGGTAACCTTGTCAACTGCTATTTGCATGGGATTAAATTTTGATTCTAGTCTTTGTTCAAAATTCTTGTTTTTCCTGTCTAAAGCATAGAAAATACCCTTAAAAAATTCTTTATCAATCGGTCCTGTCCAATCTATTCCCTCAAAGGTATCCGCTTCCTGCGGGGGCAGATACTCCTTCCTAGGTTTTTGCTTAGCTGGGTTAACGTTAGGGGTGTCGTCGGGTTCAGATTCAGAGGAATCTGGAATGTTTTGAGTCTGAAGGGGGCCTGTTTTCTTTTTAGTAGCTAGTTCTTTTCTTTTTTGAGGGGGAAGCTGTGGTTTGGCAAAGTTTGCCTCCTCTGTAGCCATTTGAGAGCTAGAGACCTGGTCACTATTAGTATCCCTAGGAGATCTAGAGCGGTGTTTAAACTGTGTTTGTGAGGACTTGATGTCTGATCTAGGCGGATTGGTTTTAGCCATTGTCTGTTTCACTGTAGCCATAATAGATTTTAATATTGAGCAGTTTTGGGTGTAAGTGTATTAAATTTTCTTGATGTAGATTAATCCTCACTGAAGTCAGGAATATAGCTATAGTATTTGTTTGAGGGAGTTGAGTTATTTGAGGGTATTGGGTGTAGAGAGAAACCCGGGGAGAGATATGTTAAGGTATTGAGTGCCAGGAACCTATGTCCACTAAGTAGTAAATTGTCCCAATGGGGTTAGGTGATTATCTTTAGGTATTAGTTTGGTCCAACGGAGAATTTCTCCAGGGACAGTAGAGTCAGATCTGCAGAAGAGGTGAAAGAATTTATAGACCCTTTAGTGTAAAGGGGTCTTCCTAATTGGGATAGGTAATATTAGTAGAGTGTTCAGCTGACCCTGAGTCTATGGTCAGTACTCGGGTACAGTTCCCTCTCAAATGCCTCCCCTTTGACTTGATTTTAAGGGTGAATTCAAAGCTCGACTTACACAATTAGATGTATTAAAGCAAATTGTGGGACAGCAGGAAAAAGGGCAATTAAACAGTTACTGACAGTTTGGAAGAAGGGAGTAGCAAGAGAGAAGTAGTACCAGATCCTGTCTCTGGTTAATATTGACCCATAAAACAAAAATTAGAATAAAAGGTTGTGGGCAATTATAATGTTAAGAAAAAGATTAAGTAGAGTTCAAAGTGGGGATACGATCAGTAAGAGGGTTGCTGAGTTGTGGAATAAGGAAGGAGAGAAAGGGGATAGAAGGGATTATAAAGAGTGATATTTAAGAAGAGCAGAGGGGGAAACAGTGTTGAAGTTGAAGTTAGATATAAGGAGCTGACAGAGTAGCATAGAGAACAACAGATAGAGGGTTTTACCTATATCGACCAGGATTATTCCCAAGGGATAGTAGAAAAAGTTTCTTGTATTAAGGTCCAGAGAGCCCAGGAGTCCTAGTCAAATGAAAAGTCTTAGTTGAGTGAAGGTCTGGGGTCAATTCGGATCCTCCAGGATGCCGATGAAGAGTCCAATCCAGTAGGGGTCGTTCTGATCCTCAGTGTTGATACTTCTCCTAGTCCTTTGTATTTGCGGTGCAAAGCTTCCTGCACTACAATCCCAGAGTCTCAAAGGGAAGAAAGCAAATTGAAAAAGTCCTAGTTATATGTAGATCAGGAGTCGGTCCAGAGCATCCAGTGAGTAGTTGTCAATCACCAGTGCCAGTCAGGACCGTTTCGATCCCCAGCAGTAGTATTAGATTTTGGTAATATCTTATGTGATCAGCAGATGAAGGGCAGGGAAAGCCTAGTCAGGCCCCAGCAGTTGAGAAAAAATAAGACAAAAATAAAAATATACTGGCTTACAAGCCGTGGAAGTAAAAAGAAAGGGCAGAATAGCAAAAATAATGAAGGAACTTGTCCTCCCATTTACTGGTTCCGTGAAGCCTGCAGTCAGCTGTTCTAGAGACTCGCGGTAGTAGGAGCCGACACAAAGGTGTGATGAAGCCGACTGTGTGTGGCGGCGGTCAGTAGATTCCAGGGATTTCCGATCGGGTCACTGGTGAGAAGTGGAGCCCTAAGTCCAGCAGCAGACCCGCCAGTCCGAGGAAGGCAGGCAGAGTTTCTACCGATCGGAACCCGGCACAATCTCACGCCGCTCCGGAGGTATCCAAGAAGCGGAGTCTCAAATGTGTATTAGCGCCGTCGGCCGGCGACCGTTGCTATGGCAGCAGACAGTTAAATAACAAAGCTACAGAAAAGGCGGGAAAGTGCTATGGAGGTCTCCGGGGGGCCCCGGACGGCCGGGGGGAGCCAGGAGAAACAGCTCAGGTTCCAGAGGTCACCCACCTGGACCAGAAGTCGTGGCGTCGGGTCCCGATTCCTCAGGGGGCTCTCCAGGGGCTGTGGATCTGGAGACCCAGGTCCTATCTCCGCAATTGGGTGAAGCCGTATTACCTTCAGGGCAGAGATTCAGGAGAGCGGCGGGAACCCCGACGGAACCTCGTAGGAGTCCAAAAGTGCAGGAATGATCCGGATGAGCTGGTGGTTGTTCTGGAGATTCACTCACCCGCAGTGAGAGTCGCTGTAAATTTTCTAAGCTTGATTCTCCGGGGACTTTGCAGACGTTGTATACTCGCTTGTGTATTAGAGTCGGCTAATACTGGCGGTTGCTATAGCAACTCACGTGTCTGCAGTGGAGCCGCGGTTTGGCGGGAAAGGCGGGAAAGTCCCGAAAAAAGGCGGGAAAGGTCTCAAAGCGGTTTTTAGGGTCCTCAGGCCTCTCGGAACCGGGGAAAAGCCCAAAATAGTTGGTAAAAAGTCCCAGGCAGCCGTCCAAAGCTTATTTAAGCCAAGGAGATGGAAAAAAAAAGCGATTTCAGGGAGATCTTCATATGAGGTAGTCCAAAGGGATAGATGAGTCCAGGAGAGGTCAGTAGGTCCAGGTGGTTCTTGGTGCTGGTTCAGATAGATCTGAGTTGGTTTGGTAGGATTTCTCCCCTAGGGAAGAAGTCCTGTTGGTTTTTTCAGGCTGAGGAGCAGGAGCTCGAGCTAAACACGTCTGCTCTCCATGAGCTCCAAGCCACGCCCTCAGAGCTATGATTCCTAAACCCTTTCTCCGATTTGGATGTGGAAACTCTCATATTGCAGCTGGGGGTGTGCACTTTCAGCCCATATTATATATATAATTGTATTTCTGAACATGTTTTTGTAAACAGCTAAAATAACAAAACTTGTGTCACTGTCCAAATATTTCTGGCCCTAACTGTAGCTGGTACGTACATATATCACAATGCAACTGGAAAGGGATTCAATGAAGCAGGTAGAGCTGTGTAAATAAATGAACCAATACTAGACCAATACCAATGTGTCTTAATTGCAGGATATAGCACGTAAGCACTCAGTGTACAATAGTTACAATGGAAAATGACACAGTGGTTATAATGAGATAAATTGTACACAGAAAATATTGTTCCTTGTAAATGAAAGAAGAGGCAACGAGACAGCTTACAATATAAAGCCGTGGAAACCACATTATTATAACACTGATGCTGTTTATAGATTGCTTAAATATAATTACAAAAGCTTGTTTAGTATGACACCATTCCAAAAGAGATTATGAAGTAATCACAGAGGATAAATGATGTTATTCAGCACAATTGGATCATGTGTGTACCTTGCCACATGCACCCCAAATGTTTCATGTTAAACAAGGAATCATATCAAGTATATAACGGCCACAATTAAAAAAGGGGGAGGAGTTTAGTTCTATACATAAACTGCTCATATTCATTCGCGTCTGTATATATGGCAATAGATTGTTACAACAACCAGATATTGGCCTCAATGTAGAATAATTTATCAATCAGATATATAAAGAAAATTATGTCCATTGGTACATTAGAACCCTTTATACATCAGAACACAGGGGTCCAAAGTACCTGGACACCTAATGGTAAATAAGCCACAATTAATACAGGAAAACATCAATTATAGGTCAAACCATTAGGATCAAGTGACCGTGTGGTTATAAGTTGATCTAAGAGGGGGGTTGTGGCGCAAGAGACGCATAACTATATGGTTTAACCATAACAAGGGTCTCCCCATACATGTAAGGAGATCTTATTGATGCTATCATTGTGAGCGCCTGAGATTGATTGTATCAGAAAGGCAAACTGTTATTACCATCCTGTCACTCAAATAATTCCTCCAAGAAGGGAGTAGAGAGAGTAAGGTACTGAATATGACCACAATCCATAAGATCGTATGGTCCCAAGAAAGGGGATTTAAGTCTCCTGATACACCTGATGCCACAATCCAAGGTGCAAAAAAATATAGAGGTTACCCATATTTATTATGCGCTTACTATATTAATAAGAATGATTTGATTTTACTTGGGTTCCAAATGTCAGGAACCAATAACATAGTCATGCCACCGATAATCTTAAATAGATGCATCCTGTACTGAGAAGAGACAATTATTGGTTGGTGAGTATAGAGCATAAGTATATACATATGATCAACCATTGTGTAAAAGAAATGTATAGTCAAGTGGATTGATGTACAAATAGGCATCCAAAATTCATATCCACTATCTTCAGTGAATCCTGTTCATTCCGATTGGACGAGTGTGTAGTGTTTCATTCCAGATGTTAGGAGGCGATATGTGATAGTCAAGATATATTCCAATGAAATTCATTGATCAATATTCGGCTGTTTTCAGTAGATGTTTGCTTGTTACGTCAATCAATACGAACTCCAACTGTTAAACAATAAAACATGGGGGGGAGTTAACCAAGGTATCCAGTGAGCAAAAATTCCTCATTGAGTCCTGTAGGAGACATGGAATGAAGATCATAAATCCATCTAGTTTCTAAGCGAAGCAAGGATTTGGTAATATTCCCACCCCGGATATTGAGATGGATACGATCCAGTCCCACCACCCTTAGGCCACGGGGACTTCCTTGATGGAAATGAGTAGCCACAGAAGTCAATTTATTACCTTTCTCCTTGTGGACAGCTGCACAATTGATCGTAGATATGTGTTTTTGTGTCCTTTTCCTGAGTTCCAAGGTAGTCTCGCCAACATATACCCTGTTACATGGTCAAATAAGAGCATATATGACATTGCAACTCTTCAATTGATGTAATTCCTCAGGGTATATTCGAGTCATATGGGTTAACAAATAGACTCTGAACCGGTATCATGTATTGGCAGACGTTGCAAGAGCCACATGGGAATGAGCCCCTCAATCGCATACCTCCCATAGTTCTTTTAGTGGTCCTAGAATAGTGACTACAAGTAAGGTGGTCACGCAAATTTGGGGCCCTCCTGGCCGTTAAGATGGGTCATTCTTCAATTAGGGGTTACATTTTTGGATCTAATGTGAAGATTCACCAATGTTTTTGAAGAATGTCACCCATCTCCGTCCATTGATTATTGTACTCGGTGATTAAGCAAATTCTTATATCCAGCTCATGGCGGTGTGATCTCAAAAGTGACCTTTGGTCCTCCTCCTTGGCTCGCTGAAAGGCCTCTGCAATGACTCTCCTTGGATAACCCCGGTTGCTGAATCTGGCGGTGAGTGACTTAGCATGTGTCCTGAAGTCAGAGTCAGTAGTACAATTCCGTCTGGTCCTCAAAAATTGCCCGATCGGTATTCCCTTCCTTAGGTGGTATGGGTGGAAGCTAGAAAATGTAAGCAATCCATTAGTAGCAGTGGGTTTGCGGTACAAGATGGTGGATATTATTCCTTCCGTGTTGATTACCTCCAGATCAAGTAAGATTGCCCTCTCGGCCAAGATGGAAGAGTTCAAAAAGATGTTGAAATTATTCTGATTAAGGGTAGAGAGGAAGTCATTTGCCTCAGACTCGGTACCCTTCCAGAAGAATATGATGTCATCTATAAATTGATGCCATCCGCTCACCTTGCTTTGGAATGCTTCAGTTTGGAAGACCACTGTAAGCTCCCACCATCCAAGGAAGAGATTCGCAAAAGATGGTGCACACTTGGCCCCCATCGCCACTCCGGAGGTTTGCCGATAAAAAGTCCTGTTAAACACGAAGTAATTGTGGGTAAGCACAAAATCCAAGAGATCAACCGAAAATAAATCATGCATTCTATCGGAGCCGGTTTGTCATTCCAAAAAGAAAGCAACAGCCTGCATACCATCACTATGGGCAATGTTTGTATATAGTGACTCGTCGTCACATATTATTATCAAGGTGCCGGATGGAAGAATAAGATCTTGTATGTCTTTGATGAAGTGAGTACTGTCTCTCGTGTAAGAGGGTAAACCAAGCACAAATGGCTGCAAATAAAAGTTAATATATTGGCTAGCCTTCTCACAGAGACTCCCTATACTAGACTCAATTGGTCTGCCGGGTGGGGACATTAGGTTCTTGTGTACATTTGGGAGTAGGTAGAAGGTTGGAGTGACAGGTTCCTCTACCCAAAGGAATTCTTTCTCCCGTTTGTTGATAACTCCATAGCGAAAAGCAGAATCCAAGAGTCTGGACAACTTGTTAAGAAATATGAGGGTAGGATCAGACGGGAGCTTGGTGTAAAATCTCGTATTGGACAACTGTCTATGTGCCTCACTCAAATACATGGTATTAGGCCAGAGGACTACGTTGCCACCCTTATCCGCCTCCTTAATAATGAACTCGGGATTGTTCTTAAGATGGCGGTATACATAAGTGTAAAGACATAACAGGTGACATAGCCAATATATTAGACCATAACAACATACGCTGATGTCACTCACAGTACAAAAGAAAATAAAAATCATAAGAATGCTACTGCTACAACAGAGCTATACAAGACCCAAAATCTCCCATATATTCGAGACTCATAGTATCGAAACTTCGAACTTAGGGCTTAGGATCCATCTAGCCAAAAGAGCATCCCTAGAGATTACAGGTAAACGCCTCCTGAAAACGCAAGGGAGGATGCTGAGATCTGAAACACAAAAACACAAACAATAAGAAAGGAAAGACAGAAAGAGGAGATAAAGAGAAGAAATAAGATGTGAACGGGTGAGGAACCCAAACAGCAGCAGGTGGAGAAGAGGGCTACCCCCGCGAGGGGTATTAACAAGACTCAGAGAGCCAGGCCTTCAGTCCAGGAGACTCACGGAGCAGATCCAAGGAGCCCAAGTATTGCAGTGTCTGTCTAAGGAATATGGGTCCAGTCCTGAAAAAGTGATCAGCTCCTCCATTCTGCACAACATGTTCAATTCTGCTACCAGCTCATGACGTGTCGGGCAGACTGAGGCCTTCCAATGCCTCGTAATCAGATGTCTTGCAGCCGTCAGGAAATGTCTCAGCATACTTTTTAAACCCGGACAGGGACATATGCGTGCAGCTTAAGAGAGCCAGCTCCGGGTTAAACGACTCACCCTCCGGGGCAACCCTCTGATGCAAATCCGCAACTGTTCCCCAAAAAGCATTTATGGGAGGACAGCTCCACCAAGTATGCAAGTACGATCCCTCCTCTCCACAGTTCCTCCAGCGCAAATCTGGAACTGCTGGATAGATTTTATTGAGGTCAGCCGAGCACCTGTACCATCGGTCAACCACCCTGTAATTACGATCCTGTGCATCAGCTGAAATGCAGGCTTTATTGGAAAAAACATAAATTTACTCCCATTCCTCTGATGTAAATGTCCTACCTAGATCTAGTTCCCACCTGCGGACAAAGGGAAGGGTCAAGGGCCGAGTTTCAGATGAGAAGTCACAGAACCATTTATAAAGAGTTAATACAGCATGATCTAGAGGTTCGCCTCCCCTGCATCTCTGCTCGAATATAGTCAGTGGGCGTTGTACTTGCTCGTGTGAGAAGGATTTAACATAGCTCACCAGTCTAGCATATAGCAACCAAGAATCAGGCGGGGGATCCCTACCCTGAAACAATTCAGGGAGGGATTTCATCCCTATAGGGGTCAAGTAGTCCGATAAAGTGGGGTAGGAGTCTTTCGAGATATTCAGAAACTATATCCTACCCGCTTCCACCGGAAACTGTGGATTCCCATATATGGGGGTCAAAGGGCCCGGTATAGACGCTAGGTTTAAGCGCGCGTTGCGACGACGCAGAAAAAGGTGTAGTTGAAGAGTTATAAACGGGATCTCTCCAATACCTCCCAGGTTTGACCTCCACAGTATAGCCAAAGGTGGATCAACTACAAACAAGGACTCCGCTTCCACCCAATGCTTTTTTCTCTTATTATCAAACAAGTTTAGGATGCAACTCCCCAAACTAGCCGAGTGGTACATTTGAAGGTTCGGTAAGCTCAAACCACCTCTGTCCACTGGTGTACAAAGGGTGCGGTATGAAATCCTGGGTCTTATTATGGGACCATATGAACCTTAGTAGCTTGGAATTTAGCCTGGAGAAAAATGAAGCGGGCAGCATAAGAGGGATCGTTTAAAAAATAATATATGTGTGGGAGAAGATTCATACCTACAGTGTGGATTCTACCAAGCCAAGAAAGGGTCAATTTAGTCCACTTAGTCAAATCCCTCTCCAGGCAGGTCATCAGAGGGACAAAGTTAGTTTTAAAAAGGTCAGCAGTATCGCGGGTCAGCTGGATTCCTAAATAAGGCAGAGTCTTTAGACCATTTAAAGGGGTAATCCTCCTGTAGGAGACGAGACACCAACCGGGGAAGCGAGACATTCAATAGCACCGATTTAGACATATTAATTTTTAGATTACTGAGACGGCCATATTTTTTCAGCTCAGATAAAATATTTGGGATACTAATTAGGTGGTTGGTAATATATAAGAGGAGATCATCAGCGAAAAGAGCCAGCTTAAGCTCCTTCACTCCCCCTCCCATTCCGTGGATAGATGGGTTGCCCCTGAGTGAGGAAGCCAGAGACTCCATACAGAGGATATACAAAAAAGGGGACAAGGCTCAGACAGGGAGCCATTAATCCGGATACGTGCTGTGGGGCCATCATACAGGGCCATGTTGCTATGTATTGTGGGAGCTGAAAGACCCAGATGACGAAAATCCTCCATCATAAACTCCCAGACATCAGGAAAACTTGAGGGGGGAGAAGAAAAGGGGAAACCTAGGGAAGAAAGGAAAATTGAGGAAAATAAGGGAGTATGGGGGGAGAGCAGGGAGTAAGGCCGGAACAAAGGTAGGGAAATGAAGGGGAGGTGGGAGAGGGGGGAGAAGCTCCATAAAGGAAAAACAGCAGTGCTAAGTAGGTTTAACTGCAAAACAGGTATAGCAAGTCAGTGGCCATCATATTTTGGAATAACCTCTGGAGGAGGTAAAGTGATTCAGGAGTTTGGGCCCGGTGAGCCTCGGCCGCGGCGTCTCTTGCCATCTCGCTGGAGAGGGAGGCAGGTGGCGGAACGAGGGCCAATCAGGTAGATCCACGTGTGGAAGGTCAAAAACATTCAGGAAAGTGGTCAGGTCTCCAATTCTGCGAAAAGTGGCTGACTTCCCGTCCTTGTGTGCCACCAGCTGGAAAGGGAATCCCCATCTATAGTTAATGCCATTAAACTTGAGAGATAGAAGGGGTCTTAGGCCCCTCCGTTGCTGCAGGGAACGTCTGGCCAAGTCAGAAAACAGGGTAATCTCAGCATCTAGAAACTGGACAGGGCCCTGCTGCCTGGCCTCCTGCATGATGGCCCCTTCATGATGGCCTCCTTCATGATGGCTTCCTTCTTGGTATAGTAATGCAAGCGGCAAATCACGTCCCGGGGCCTGAGATCACCAGACGGTTTGGGGGCAAGAGCTCTATGCACCCTATCCATAATGATTTCAGTGTCTAAAGGGTCCCCCAAGATGGTATTAAAGAGTTGCTGGACAGTCTCTCTTGGATCCACAGGGGACACAGATTCTGGGAGGCCCCTGATGCGGATGTTATTCCTCCTATTACGACCTGACCATTTAGGAAGTCTTCCATCATATCTGAGTGAAGCTGAAGCATCTCCCTGTGAGCCTGCAGCTCATTCAGCACACTCTCCTGCACATTCTCCACATCCTCCACAGTCTCCACATCCTCCACCCGTGTAGTGAACTCTCCAATCTGCTGTCCAGCCTGTCCAGATTACGTTTGGTAGGGAGAAGCTTGAGAATGTTACTTATCTCTGAGTCTGGGAGGTTTGCTGCGTCCTCCATCAGGGCTGCTTCCTCGTGTGAGTCCTGCCGCAGTGCTGTGAAGCCTGCCGCAGTGCTGTGAAGCGGCTTCCCTGCTCTCTAGTTTCCCGCGCTCTCTGGCCTCAGGGCTGAGAGGACGCCGCCATCTTGGATCCGCTCTGCTTCCGGCCGTAAGTTTGTGAGGAGCTCAAAAAGCGGTCTATATTACCGCTGGAGCTCTGGAAACCAGGACCGGAGCTTCCCTGTGCCTTCCCTGACTTGCCCATGTGTCACAGGACGACGGTGAGGGGGTAAATATAGCTTAACTGGGAGCCTCAGGAGCGGAGCAGCTCAGCTCAGCGTCCTATCTCTGCATCAGCAAGCCATGTCCCCCCCCCCCCCCGGTCTATATCCCTTTTAACTGTTTCAAAGAACATGTTTACAGCAGGCAGAGTAGACAATGGTGGAGCTCTTAGAGATTTATTGCGGTAGGGAAATGGTATCCTACCGGTAAATGGACCCTCGTCTTCTAAGAAATCCAAGAGGTCGCTGTAAAGTCTGCTGTTCCCTTTCAGGCAAAGAGTCAATGGTCTCAGGTCGGCTGTACATCACTGAAAAAATAAGCTTACGACAAAAGAGATATAAATCCTTAATAAGGGTAAACTTATCTAAAGGTTTCATAGGACAAAAGGTCAAACCACGCTCCAAAACAGAAGTTTCAGTTGGAGTCAAGACATGAGATGATAAGTTAATCACCTGTAATTTGTTGCAGGACTGGATAGTAGACGTTGTCTCAAGTGGAGTCAAGCTCTCCTGGCCTAATATCTGCGGTATCTCCCGCCTCTCACTTTCCCGAGTCCCTTCCCGCCTTTGGGTTTTGGTACTGGGACTTTTCCTGCCCCCCTCCCTCTCTCTCCTAATTCCTAAAGGAAAATATGTAACACAAACCAAAAATTGAAGGAAACATTACATCCACTACTTACAAGTTTCGGTGATTCTGGGATTCTGGAGGCCCAGTAGTGGCAACCTCAGCTGTTGAAAAATTCAGAGTTGAGGCCAGTGACCGTGTGGTATGCTGGTCGTTGATGAAGTGAAGCTGGTCAAAGTACCACAATTTGGGCTTGTACACAGCATCACCACTTTGCCCAGATTTTTTGGAAATTTCGATTTTTTCCAGCTCCTTTTTGTAGACGGTCCGTAGGGACCTAATGCGGACTTTAACAAAGTGCAGATCACACACCTCATGAGGGTGATATTGTTGGGCCAATTAAATTAGTTGCTGATATGAAGCCCTTTTTGGTTCTCGTCTGCTGTACTCAGGGCAGCTTATCTCCCACAAACAATTAAGTTCCCGGTACAAACCAATGAAGGCCGTCATGAACTCACGGTTTTGAGTAGCCATCTGTGAGAGGGATACGAGAAACATGCAAAGATATTACTTCCACATGGGACAATAATATTAGGCAACGAACAAGACAATGTTATTTAGTGTGGAGCATTGTGTGGGAAACTTAGTAGCCTACGCCAACACTAGATTATGGAGTTACACCATGATTGACCAGTCATTTATGGCCATCATGACATCTGGCATGGTTAGAGGAAAACACAAGGCTACTCACAATAATTAACTTTGCGGGAGTTGGACGACATCACTTGCTCCAACATTACATTAAAGCCTAGGGTGCCACTTATTTTTTATGGACAAAACATGATCCGATTTGGAGCGTAGAAAAAGCTCAAAACCGGATCAGTGCAAGCTCCTCAAAGGAACCTATGATAAATACAAGATGAGTTCACAAGCAATCCGCTTCCATGCTCCGGCTCTGCAGCCTGTGTGAAAAATCTGGCAGGCTGTAGTTTTGGGACCGGTTTGGTTCTTTGCAATGCGTGACCCGGATTGCTCAGGATGTGTAATCCTCAGCAATCGGGGCCCCCGCATATGCTTAGTTTAGTTCGACTTCCGCCGGGATAAGCGAAGTGCTTTGTGTTTTGATAAACAATGGAGTTGAGAAGTAAATGTTTAGACAATGTCTCTAAGGGGTGGCCATTCCACCAAGAGACCTTAAACCCACTCGATTGGCCATATAATGGTATATTGAGCTCTTTCCAGCAGCTGCATCCGGCCAGCTGATGGCCAGTTTTCTGACTGAAAGCACTGGCCTCCTCAGAGCGGCCAACATAATATTGGTAGAGGTATAATATGTGCCCTGCTGTGTAAGGTGCAGAAGCCACTTACAGTAAGATCTATGGGCAGCAGAGGCCATAGATCTACTGTTTCAGGCTTTCTAACCTCAGACAGCGGCGCCGATGCTATAGCAAGAGCAATAGTATGTGTGCAGCTCTGAGGAGCCCGTGGCTTTCAGTAATAACAGTGACCAACAGTGTCCAGAGTCAGTTGCTGTACAGAGGTGATTACACCATTATATGCCCACTTGACAGGGTGGAAGGTCTGTAGGGGGAATGGGCACCCCCTAGAGACACTGTCAACACATTTTAGACTAAAAACAATTGTTTAACTCAACACAGAAGAGTTTGGTCATCCCCGCGGCAGCAGTGATGAGCGAACTATCCCATAACCGGCTTGCTCAGGCTTACACATCCTGAGCAATCCGGTTACCGGATTGCGGCTGCAGCAGTCTGGTTCACGGATTGCAGAATGGCAGAAGACAATTGCGTTCCTCGCATCCGGATCAGGATGCGCCAAACGCTATTCTATTACAAAGTGTGACCCTAGGCTAAGCCTACATGTGTTTGTTGTATAGTAATTTTGTCATAGGAATAGTGCGACCCGGTTAGGAACATGGCATTTCACAGCACCATAGGGTACAGATAATAGCGGCCCCGAATCCATAAAAGTGCCAGTTGCAATCAGCCCCTTGCAGCCTTCTTTGGGTGCACAAATGTGGCCCCTGTATGACATGTAGCGTATTAAAGGCCACGTTACACACACAGATATGTGTTCACATTGATCACAGATCTCTGGTTACAGTGGAATCATGGACACATTGTTACATTACTACACATTAGGATCTCAGAAGTATAGGCTACATTTAATTAGGTAAATACATATCCAAACATGTAGTGGAATAAGGACTACATGTTCGTAAAGTGGGGTCCTTATGGTGGGCTGCTGTTTAGCACTTAAGGTACATTTTGGCCAGTGACACACAATACAACACGTTACTAAGTTGCCAAGCAGCCCAGTTTAAATACACATAAAAATTCGTTATTGCTGGGGAAAAAAAAAAAAGAAAAAAAAATTACCTTCACTTAACAACGCTTGTCCGAATTTTCCGAAACGCAACGGGATTCCCCAAACAAATGTTTCTTGATAACTATATTGAGAATGCTGGAGTGTCCTGTTTTATGATTAGAAAAACAATGCAGCTTGCCACGCAAAATATGCGTGTGGCTTACAATAACGCAAATGATTTGAAAAACACAACGCACATAAATGGTTAATGACAGTTTGTCAAATCCTATTGTATGTATGGTGTGTGTTTTGCACATATTTAGCCTCATTTGCTTTTAAAGATCCGAAACAGCTCTGGTGTAGGACAAATGCACAATGTCCACGAAAACCATGCAAAGTTTAGTTTTGTTTTTTTTTCAGTGATGATGATGTTGAGTTTGGACACATGCCAAACATCATCAACATGTACACATTGCTACCATGATGTCACACATGTTTGCTGCTGCTCCTTGTGTTTTGCAAGCAACAATTTGGCCATGGCTGTATTTCTGTGTATCCAAAACAGAAACAATGTTCTCTGAACAGTGTAATTCCTTAAACAAAATCATTTGGATTATGTGCCCAGAATCAATTGTATTTTTGCAAACATTCCAGGGCCCAAAAATTTAAAAAAAGAGTTGATTTTTTTTACAGCCAAACGTCTATGATTGTTGGGACAATGTACTCTGAGTGACATGTGCGCAAAGTGACATTTTTAATACAAAAATCACATACCCACAGTATGTGTGTGGGCCAGACTTATGGGAGCAAACATATGCCACTTCATTGTTAACACGTGTACATGATAGCAGACACATTCAAAGTAGCAAAGCAATAATATGTGACAAACCACGTAACACTGATGTAATCATAATGTCACAGGTGTAAGACTATGAATGCCCAAAAGCGTGCTGTGGTGGCGGCTGCCTTTTATATGGAAGCTGCTCGGCTGGAGGAGGCGAGGCTACAGAGGTTGCGAAGGAGACCACGCCGTATCTGGGTGAGGGAGTGGCTGCGTCTGAGATAAGCGAACAGCCGTATGCGGCTTCTCAGACAGCTGCAAGAAGACAAACCAGATGACTTTCGCAATTACTTGCGCATAATTTGTTGTTGTCAAGTGTGAGACGGTTTATTGCCAGACAGGACACTGTTATGCACGCAGCAGTTTCAGTAGAGGAGCGTGTGGCTGTGACCCTCCGCTTTCTGGCAACAGGACGGTCTATGCAGGATCTCCAATACATTTCGGCAATATCACGTCCACTACTGAGTGTCCTTATCCCGGAGACGTGTAAGGCTATTATACGGTGCCTCCTCCCTACATATATGCCCTTTCCTCAAACGCCAGAGAAATGGATGACTATAGCCAGGGACTTCAATGCCCGTTGGAATTTCCCAAACTGTGGAGGTGCATTAGATGGGAAACATGTGTGCATCACCCAACCACACAACAGTGGTTCAGTTTTTCATAATTATAAAGGCTACTTAAGCGTAATACTTATGGCCCTGGTGAACGACACATTATGAGTTTCTCTTTGTAGATGTGGGTATGAATGGTCGCGTCTCTGATGAAGGAGTTCTTCACCGCTGTATATTTGGGCAAAAACTCAAAAATCTGAACCTCCCAAACTATGAAAACACCATTGGCAACCTGAACCCTGTGCTGCACCGCCCCTTGGTGGCTGGCACACTGTCCCCCTTGGTGGCTGGCACACTGTCCCCCTTGGTGGCTGGCACACTGTCCCCCTTGGTGGCTGGCACACTGTCCCCCTTGGTGGCTGGCACACTGTCCCCCTTGGTGGCTGGCACACTGTCCCCATTTGTGGCTGGCACACTGTCCCCCTTGGTGGCTGGCACACTGTCCCCATTTGTGGCTGGCATCACTGTCCCCTTGTGGCTGGCACACTGTCCCCCTTGGTGGCTGGCACACTGTCCCCCTTGGTGGCTGGCACACTGTCCCCCTTGGTGGCTGGCACACTGTCCCCCTTGGTGGCTGGCACACTGTCCCCCTTGGTGGCTGGCACACTGTCCCCCTTTGTGGCTGGCACACTGTCCCCCTTGGTGGCTGGCACACTGTCCCCCTTGTGGCTGGCACACTGTCCCCCTTGGTGGCTGGCACACTGTCCCCCTTGGTGGCTGGCACACTGTCCCCCTTGGTGGCTGGCACACTGAGCCCCCACAGAGTGCACAGCTACAAAAATAATAAACAATATCATACTCACCTCTCTTCATCTTCCCTGCTGCCCGCGCTATCCCCGATGACTCTGTGCGGTCCCAGCATTCGGGTCCTGTGAGCAGCGCGCGGTATGACGTCACTCTGCAGCGACGTTCACATGACCCGGATGCTGGGACCGCACAAAGTCATCGGGGATAGCGCGGGCAGCAGGGAAAATGAAGAGAGGCGAGTATGATCCTCTATCGCCGGGATAGTCAGTGCTTTCCACTCAAAGGAAGTGTGGAAAGCACTGGCTGTTCACATGGCGCTGCCGCCGCTGAGCTACGGGCCTAGCTGGCCTAGCACCCCCCTCCCCATACAGCACACATTGTACTTTCACATTATAAGACGCATCCCCTATTTTCCCCCAAAATTTGGGTGCATAAAAGTGCGTCTTATAATGCGAAAAATACGGTACCTATATTTTTTCACTGGATTTGTCGGAGATGAAGTTACAGACCCATGGGTATCCTGGAGCGATACAGTCAATATCTGGAGTATCTCCTGCCACTCGAGCCTCCCTGCCCTTCACCCTCCCTCCCCTTCACCCTAGTAACAACATTTGACCAATTAGAATAATTGGACTCAAATTAAGAGGTGAAGTAGGCTACCAGATTAAAATAAGTAGTATACCGATGTGTATAATATGATCCATCCAAAATATTTGTATATTCGCTTGAAGCTTTCCAGTTTGCATTAGGAGATATCATGTCGACTAAATAGTCACTATATGGTATAATATAGCAGACAATTAAATGTCCATAAGTAGTCCACTGGCTCTGAAGAGAAATAATAACCCAACGTTAATGTATATTCTTCTTTATGAGGCCACTGCACTGAGCTTTTTATCTTAAGCGAGGTAAGAGCTGGCCAAATCAGTGGTTGAGATATAAGTGCATCTAAATGAATAATAATTGTATCAAAAAGTAAATTTTTTCATAATTTTAATACAAAAAATATCATATATTATATTGAGTCAATTACAAACAGTGACTAATTTCACATGCTTGTTTCTGTAAATGTTGATGATTATGACTTATAGCCAATGAAAAACCAAAGGTCATCTCAAAAATTAAAGTAGTAAAGATGAAGGTTTAAAATTTGTGGTGCCATATTCCACGAGACATCAAAGGGTAAATATAATATTGATTTATTAGTCAGCACTTTTAGGACTCCCTGACTCATAGCAATATGATATTGATTTGTCCTGAGGAAAGGGCCAGGGATCCCTGCAACGTGTTAACTAACGAATCAATATTATATTCACCCTTTGTCTCGGGTAATACGGCAGTGTGGTTTTCAACCCTTTCTCCTCCCTACTCTATATGCACCACGCTGGGGTCTGCAGCAGCTGTGATCTGCTTTTATAGTGGTTGGGTTTTCGGTGGCTGTAAGCCATAATCATCAACATTAACATAAATAAACACTTGAAATAGATGTCTCTGTGTAATAACTCTATATAATGTCTTTTACTTTATGTATTGAATTACTGAAATAAATAAACTTGTGACGATATTCTAAGATGCACTAGTATGTTTTTTCATTCTCTTCCTTAATTCTTAGATAGTTTATCCTGTGTAGACCCTATTGCATGGCTATATAAGTAAACAATGTCAGTACTTTTGCATTTTATGTAGTGTCTAATATGATGGTCTTTACCGGAGCCATATGCCCCATAGTCTCTGACCCCACCCAAATCTAGTAGTTGGTCCCATGAAGTGGCTTCTAGTTAGTTGATCCCAAAGGTTAGGGGCCCTCTTAGCTGTTAGTAGTGTCTGGTCACCAATGATGGGTTTGATTTTGGAATCCACCAAAAGAATATTGCAGTGTCTGTTTTCAATCCTACCAACCTCCTTCCACTGATTGTTATAGTCTCTGAGAATTCTCAGACGTGTTTCCTTGTAGGTTTGGTTGTAGTAAGGATTTCTGGTTCTGTTTGTTAGCTCATTGGTAAGCACAAGAGATGCTTGAGATAACCCTGACCTGAAAACCTTTTTCGCCTGGCTCTCAGAAATTTTCCAATAGGGGTGCCCATTTTCAGGTGCAGTTGATAAAAGCTGGAAAATTCAAGCTAGCTGTTTGTTGCAGTTGGCTTGCAATACAGGTTAGTGGTCAGGCTTCCATTGTTTTTCATTATTTCAATGTCCAGAAAAATTGCATGGTCTGGAGACAGAGAATGTTAATACATTTAGTGTATTGTTGTTAAAGGCAGAAAGAAATTATATACATTCAATTTCAGACCCATGCAAGAAACATATGATGACCTCCATGAAACTGTACCAGTCAATCATTCACAAAGGCCACAAAGGGGGCTATTCAATTGTGGATTCAAACCAACCTAAGTAATGGTTGGCGAAAAATGGTGCTCACTTTGTCCCCATCGCCACTCCTGACCAACACCTGGTAATAAAATGTGCAGTCAAATACAAAAAAGTTTTGGGGTCAGGATAAAATCCAATGTCAACCAGGATAAAGAATCTTGCATCCAGTCTGACCTAACTTGTAAAGCAATAAAATGAGTGCCATCATTCCATCTTTGTACAAAATATTTAAATATAATGATTCGACGTCGTAAGTAACAATGATTGTGTCATCTGGCAGATTGATGAATAATGGCAATCCATGGACTATAGCATATAAGAAAATGTCAACGTGGCTTTTTCACATACTCCCCATACTGAATAAAATGGGTCAAAATGGAAATTTAGAAATATTTTTTGTGTAAACCTTGAGAAGAAAATAAAAGGTGGGCACGATCAGATTTTCTACCGATAGGTACTCTATTTCCCTTTTGTTATTAACCCCATATCTTGTCGCTGCCTCCAGGAGTCTGGCAAATTTGCACTGAAAAACAGAATGGTCAGAGGGCAGCCTCACGTAAAAGCATATATAAGTTGTTTTACGCACTTCCTCTGTATACATTGTGGTAGGCCATAGAACAACATTGCCCCCTTTGTCTGCCTCCTTTATTACAAAGATATGATTTTCTGTGAGACTCCTGTGGGCTCTCCTTTCTCGACCCGTTAAATTTTGTCCTCCGACGTTGGTGGTGTAAAGCACAAGAAGTTTAATCTAAAAGGTAGTCTTTAAACGTAACTTTAAATAAATACGATTAAAAGTGATCACCAAAACATCAGACACTGACAAACATATATACATAAAATATTTGCCCCACAACACTTCTACAAAAGACAAAACAGAAGGAAACCATGGTTAACCCTCTTGAAAACCCACTGGTCACAATGGTGCTTCTAGCGAGTATCAAATCGGAGCTATATCACCATCATAGCCACAGTATATTATCAAATAGTGAAAAAGGAACATTCTCAAGTATTTTATGCATATTAGGTTACGTCTGTGGTATATAGATGGTTTACCTGCACTCTCCTTTCACAGTAGCAATTTTCTAGAGATCGGGAGAAGATGGTACCTAAAAGGCCATAAACTGTACTGGCCCTGGTTCCCCTTAGTTTAGTTACTGCTCTAAAAAGGGCAGTCCACCTCATCTGACCCTATATAATCAGGTGTCCCTGGACTGTCCCATATTATGCCTCTCGAAACGTTTGTTCTCATAAAAGTAAGGGCATCCTTACACGATGCAACATTGCATGCAATTTCACTTGCAGCTTACTGGTTGCAGTGAAGTCATGGACACATTGTTCCATTTGTACACGGCCACTTTATTTTTGGCATGTGTTGCCTCCTATACCTTTTACCGTATTTTGTTACTACCGCCATGTGCTTCCTACTTCTGAGACGCATGCTGTTAGAGAAGGTGGAAGGCACAAACCCGCCTAGCCAGCTTGCCAGAGCTTCTAGTACACAGGAATCAAAGCACTTCTGTGTTTAGACTCCTTTGTCATTTGCAATCATGTGACACATTAGGCCACCCCACGTTTAACTCATCAGAGTAAAGAAAGGTGGTCCCGCCCCTCTGATGTTGCTATCTACGGACGCAGAGAAAGCGTTCGATCGCGTTGAGTGGTCCCTCATTGAGGAGACATTAATGCACATCGGATTGGGAGCGAAGATGCTTGGTTGGGTGTTGTCCCTGTACTCTGTTCCGTCTGCGAGGGTTCGGGTGAATGGTATCCTATCTGAATTTTTTGACATTACTAATGGTACACGTCAGGGATGCCCGTTATCCCCGCTGATTTTTATTTTAACATTGGAACCATTACTGCGACATATCAGGGGGAATGGCGACATTTCTGGTTTAACATTAAAATCGCACATGCACAAAATTGCTGCTTATGCTGACGATCTCCTGTTCTTTGTGACAAACCCTAGAGTCTCCATCCCAAATTTAATGAAAGAGCTGGAGAGATACCATGCTCTCTCGAACTTCAAAATTAATAGAGCCAAGTCAGAGGCTTTGAATGTTTCGCTTCCTGCGGACCTCGTTGTTCAGTTGAAGGGTGCCTTTGCCTTTCACTGGTCACTCAAAGCCCTTCGTTATCTGGGATTGCAGCTTACACCAGATGTCCGTGATCTGTACGGCGCAAATTTCCCCGCCTTGTTGTCTACAATTAGAGCGGATTGCGAGAGATGGATGTTGTCCGCCTTTACATGAATGGAAAAATGTCAACTTTTTAAAATGACGATACTTCCGAGAATTTTATACTACCTACAGACGCTTCCCATTACCATCCCGGCATCGTTCTTTAAATCGGTTTCACAAATTCAGACGAGATTTATTTGGAATAAAAAGAAACCAAGATTGGCAAGATCCATCTTACACAGACGTAGGGGGGATGGTGGAGTGAACCTACCGAACATTAAATTATACCATATTGCTAGTCACCTTGCACGTATAATTGACTGGTGCAGACATAGCGAGAACAAATTGTGGGTTCAAATAGAGCAGGGCTTCACTCCACTCAGATTACAAACATTGCCATGGGTTACTTTGCGAAGGGATGAGGCTATTACTGGACACCCAACGATCGGACCTACCCTTAAGATATGTGATCATAAACTAGTAAGGGCTTCTATAATTCCACGCGCCTCGACCATGTCCCCGATCCTGACTCACCCGGACTTTAAACCAGCATAGATGACTCTATATTTCAAAGATGGATTTCCGAGGGAATAGACAGGGCGGGGAGTTGGGGCGACGGGGACGCTTGGCCCTCCCTTGAGCAACTTAATTCGATCACACACCCGATACCTTTAGGATTCTGGAGATGCCTTCAACTTGCACATCATTTACGATCGCTTCCCGCTAAATCGACCTATCACAGACCCAAGACGCAATTCGAAAACCTATGCCAGTCTGTAGGGGACTGTAGACACGCTCTATCGAGATCATATGCATTTTTGATCTCACCTCCGGACCTGTCAACACCAATGTTCATGCTGGACTGGGAGGCAGACCTAGGGTTGGAATTGTCTTTAGATCAAAGATCAGACATTTACACACTGGCACACTCTACCTCAATATGCTCGCGACTACAAGAGGCTAATTATAAGCTGCTAACTAGGTGGTACAGGGTCCCCTCGCAACTACACAAAATTTTCCCCTCCACTGAGGCGTGTTGCTGGAGGTGTGGCGAGGCGGAGGGTACTCTGTTACATATATTCTGGGAATGTAGAAGACTTGAGACGTTTTGGTCTGAAGTGGTGGAGATTATTCGAGTGGTCACGGACTACCCTGGCGATCTTGGCCAGAGTCTCTTCATGTTACATCACAGTGAGATCCCTCTCCGCAAATATAAACGGTCCCTTTTGAGATTTCTGGTAATGGCGGCGAGATCGTGCATCCCAATTCTTTGGAGGAGAGAGTCTGGCCCTACTGTTGCTCAATGGCTGAATAAGGTGAATGACCTCATGCATTTGGAAGACTTGACCTCCTTTATCCATGATACTTATGTACAATTTAGAAATACCTGGTTTTGTTGGATGTCATTTCAACAGTCTGATCTATATAAGACCTACAGAGATCAATAGCTGAATCGCCATGTCCGTGTAACCTATTGAATATACTTTACTGAGGCTTTATTGGACTATTATACTATATTCCCCCATTTTGTTTTCTGTTCTTCTTCCCCCTCCCCATCCATCCCTAAATATCTCTCTTTTTTTCTCTCTTTTCTCTCTTTGAACAGGTTTGTCTTTGTCTTTAAGTATTAAGGTTAAGTGAACCTTATTTATTTATTTTTACAGTATTGCTAGGCAGTCTTAATACCCGTTATGTAACGATAAGACAAGCGTCAGAGAATTCTGTTCTTAATTATTCGAGGATAGGGAAGATCTGCAATTTGGATAGACCATCGACATATGCTGGTACGATACATTTATGACGAGGAGTATTGTAACGATGTTATTCGCTTTATCCTACGCCTGGCTTATTATAGCTATTTAAGTAATACGGATAGCAGATGTACACGATTGATATAATGGTTCACGCTGTTGTTAATACCTGTTGTCAAACCGTATAATTGTATAAATGTAATAAAAATAAAGAATTATAAAAAAAAGAAAGGTGGTCCCCAACGCTCACATGTCTTTAGTGACACCCACACATTATTACAGGTGTAATCCCATGTTACTTGTCACCATTATATTGTCTGTTCAAAACAGGACAATGTAACTTTCTAAAGTTATACTTATGGAATCCAAAGGTATTAATTAATATTTATTAATAGACATATTGATAGAATATTGATAGATGTTAGGTTAATCATTCCATGGACAGTATTAAAGTACACATGGGGATTGTAGGGAATTTACACGTGAAGAGTTTTAAAATAAAGAATATTAAAACCACTATCTATAGATACCTAGGACATCAATTAAATGTAATCTTTTTTACCCACTCCAAATACATAGGTATATTGTATATGGATTGTGTTATAATATCCATTTTTACAATAAGATCTAATAGCATGGATGCTTAGTCAGTGCAGTGTTTCCGATATACATGTCATGATATTAATATACAGATAATTGATCAGAGAATCATATTAATATAAATGAAGTGCAAGTTATTGATGATACTTTACACATGTGCCCATCTCACAAGGACTATATCCCTATAGGAAGCAGCTAAATGATAGCTGCTCATTCAGACCCTTAGGGTACCTTTACACGCAGCTACATTTCTAGGGTGGCTACAGGTAACTTACTGGTTGCAGTGAAATCATGGAGAGATTATTCCATTTGTACACAGCAACAAGATAGAACCTTGTCTCCATGATTTCACTGCAACCAGTAAGGCTGGCTTCACACTTGCAGATGGATCTGCAGCGTTTTGCAGATGCATCTGCAAGTGTGAGCATGCTGACCGCGGCCCCTATGTTTATAATAGGGCGCACCGCGGTCTGAAAGCTCTCATTCACTCCTATATGTGTACTGTCAGCAGGCGTATGCCTGCTGACAGATCACACACTCCCGCCCGCACTGTGGACGCGAGATGTAGCGTCCATGCTGCGGGCGGGAGTGTGTGATCTGTCAGCAGGCATACGCCTGCTGACAGTACACATATAGGAGTGAATGAGAGCTTTCAGACCGCGGTGCGCCCTATTATAAACATAGGGGCCGCGGTCAGCATGCTCACACTTGCAGATGCATCTGCAAAACGCTGCAGATCCATCTGCAAGTGTGAAGGCAGCCTTAGTTACCTGTAGCCACCCTAGAAATGTAGCCGCGTGTAAAGGTACCCTTAGGGATAACGGTTCCAAAATGAAAAATCAATCTTCCCTCCTTTTGGAGAATACATTAGTTCCAGTCGCCACCTCTTTGTAGTTTTGGAATTTTTTTTAAATTCCCATGAAACTTCTTTTGTGTTCTATGTCTCATAGATAATTCCTGTTCTGCGTCTGTGCTTTCTCTTGGTATTTCCAATGTACTCGAGACGACAGATACAATCTGCTTTATTGAATATCACCATTGTCCAGCAATTGATTGTCTGTAAACTTAAAAGTCTCTCCAGTTTTGTTACTCTGAAAGTTTTTACTCTCACAAAAGGAAATGCAATAAACTCTCCACAATGTAAGCAGCTCCTTATGTTAGATCTCAACCATTCATCCGATCTAGGTGCATTAAACTGGCTGTGTACAACCATATCTCTTTGGAAATGTTCCTTTTTAAATGTTACATGTAAGTAACCTCCCATAGGTTTTGCAATGACTTTTTCATTTCCTTGTTCAAATCTTTTTATTATGACAT
Source organism: Allobates femoralis (assembly GCA_033576535.1). Taxonomy (NCBI): domain Eukaryota; kingdom Metazoa; phylum Chordata; class Amphibia; order Anura; family Aromobatidae; genus Allobates; species Allobates femoralis. The sequence continues at coordinate 468,143,756 of JARQOC010000004.1, forward strand.
ATTGACAAATAAATATGTAAACATAGTAATAAATTTGGGTTACAGCGATTTCAAACACAGTAGAAAACAAAAAGGGAAGAAAGGACAAGGGCCAAAGAAAAATTAAAACAAAGCAAAAAGAAACATACCCAGTGTAGTAAGTGTAGTAATTAGGATGGTACATATGAAAAGAAACTTATCAACAATAAAACGATTAAGAAAACTATGTACAAAGCCATGGTGAGTTGCTAAATCAGGAAATATATGAGAAATCACAAGTCTTAACTAAATAGGGACCACACGAAAAGAGGGAACCAACTTAAGCTAGAATATGACAGAAAATCTTCGTCTTGTGTGTAATTACCTCAAGTGAAAGTAAGAGTTAATGCAAACAGAGAAACTGAAGATTGACCACTTCAACTTATTTATTATTATTTTTTTGCGTGTCGTTTAGGCGGCAAAGATATACTCAAAAATACAGTGAAAAGAAAGTTTATCTAACAGATTCTCGATAACAGGGGGGTCATCATCTCGCCACTTGTTGCGATACCCTGTATTATGCCGTCGCCAGTAGCGACTGAGCCGACTCTGTGTGCACGAGGTCAACCTCCTCAGACCTGAACATGGAGCTTTCCATGTATTGTTTAACCAATTAAGGAGCTTCCCCCTAAAGTTCCAAAGGTATATGAGGATATCTCTTGCAACTTTTGACACCTCCTCACTCGCCAGGACACACGGTGCCAGCCGGCCATATCCCCTGCGGAGCGACTTGTCGTTACTCTGAGGTACGTTTGGTTGCCCTGTTGTTTCATTTGCTGCACACACACTGTACACTTGTGATTTCTGCTGGTGTAAGCAACACGTTATGACGTGTGTGTACTCCACTAATGTTGTCTTCATTGTTGTTTCAGGTACTTGGTCACAGGGGAGAGCTAAGCATCCTTGCATTTTCAGTTCAGGATTTGTCTGTCAACAATATGTGGCATCGGTCCTGAAACCAGCGAGGTGCTGTTGAATAAACTCCAGCCCCTCGTGATGCCTGCATCCACCGAGGAGATACGGATCCAGAATTCCAGACGCTTCCAGCAAGTGGCCAATTTCCCTAATTGCGTGGATGCTGTCGATGGGAAGCACATTCACATCCGTAACCCACCCAATAGTGGGTAAAACTCTCTCAATTACAAGCGGTTCCTCTCCAATATGTTGATGGCAATTGCGGATGGCCATGCAAGATTTGTGGCAGAAAATATAGGTGCCTATGGGCGAACGAATGATGCCCGTTTGTTTAAGTCCAGCAACATTGGTAAAGCGTTGTACATTGGCCGCTTCAACATTCCACCCCCTAGCCCTTTAGCTGGCACAACTGACTCTATTGTCCCGTATGTTTTGGTGGGTGATCAGGCGTTTCAAATGCATGTAAACATGTTAAAGCCTTATGCGAGCCGGACCCTCACCCGAACACGCCGGAATTTCAACATGCGGCTAAGTAGGGCTAGGCAGGATGTAGAATGTGAGAAACAAATCCATACAATCTGTACTTTGACCACAGACAACATAAATATTGCCTTGGTCATACAAACTCCAATGAATCAATTTATACCAAAAAAGGGAGGCGGAGAGAAGGAGTGCATTTCAAAATTTCTTTTATATCAATATATTAAAACCTTACAGTGCCAGTTTTTGTAGAATGTGCCTTTGGCATATTGGCGGCAAAATGGCTATCATACTCACCGCCATTCAGTTACAGGCGAATAATGCTGATAGTGTGGTTAAGGCATGTGTATGCCTTCACAACTATTTGTGGCCCTATCCACGGCCTATCCGTGGCCAAAGACGCCAAGGGAAAGGAAAACGAGGCGGGGGGTGTGGAGGGGCCCAGCTCACCTGTTTGTGCCGCCGCAACCCCCACAACCATACTTCCTGGCACCACATCCGATGTCAACTCGGTCCCAGGTAAGACCAGTACGGTATTTAACATTTCATCCTACACCTTATCACCAATTTAATCCATAGTATTGCAGAAGGGGTTGAGTTTTTGCCCCACTCCGAGATATGAGTCTTTAAATAAGGAGCTGGAGCTCAGTAAGTTCTTCAGGACGTTACGGCTTAAAGTCCAATTTAAGGACACACCCACAGGTGTCACGTCACTTAGTGACTCCCAGAGAAATTCTTTTGATTCTGTCCAATTGAGTGATCTGGGTCTGAGGTTAACTAGTACATATATGCTCCCACGGAACCACCATCCCATAGAAACTTAAGTTCAACTGGTGAAAAATGAAATCACTGATCTGCATAGTAAGATAAAGAGAGGTGAATTTGTCCATCATAAACAACAAAACAATAGTAATCAAACCAGCCGATAAAGGTGGTTCCATTGTCTTAATGGATCACAAATATTATGTACAGGAAATTTTGAGACAACTTTTGGATCGGGATACCTACTGTCCGATCGATAAGGATCCCACACCCAGAATCAGGTCACTCATTGAGGATAGAGTTGAACAATAGATACCAAATTAGGCGAATTCCTGATCAACCAACACCCAATAACTCCAGTGTTCTATATCCTGCCCAAGGTGCATAAGGACCTGAGACGATCACCTGGACGTCCAATAGTGGCGTCAACGGATTCAATACTATCACCCCTGGCCATCGTTCTGTTTCGTTTAGTGCCAGATACCATCATACTTAAGAGACACCTCACACTTTCTAACGGTTCTTCAGGAAATCAAAAACGTTTCAGTGCATGCACGCTTTGTTACCTTAGATATAAACTCCTTATACACTACTATCAAACATTCCAAAGGTCTACAAGCGGTCACTTAGTTTTTCCATGCTCTCTCTTCATTTACAACCGATAAGATCACAATGGTAATTGACCTAATCACCTTAGTCCTTCAAGACAACTATTTCCTCTTCCAAGACCAGTACTTTGTTCATCATAGGGGCAATAATGTGGCACCACCCCCCACGCGATCATCTTTATGGCCAAATTCGAGCAGGACCACGTCATTGAGCACCCTCTTTTTTTATACAGCATTGTGTCACATGGCGACGATATTTTGATGACGTGTTCCTGATACGGCAAGGAACTGATGTTGAACTGTTAGATTTTTATAACAGTCTCAACTCCATTGATCCAGATCTTTCCTTTACCATTAACCATGCCTTAACATCCATCAACTTTTTAGACACATTAATCAAAAAGGATGAGGTGGGTGAGCTTTCAACAGATTTGTACACGAAGCCTACTGACATCAACAGCCTTCTCCACTACTCCAGCTGTCACCCTAGGCACATAAAGAGGTCCTTGCTTCAACCCAACACACCTGGATTTTCAGGATAGTCACTGATCCAGTCAAACGTGCGGAATGACATCGGGAGATGAGCCTCAAGTTTCGTAATAGAGGGTACCCTACACATCTTAATACTCCTCAGGTATCTTATCAAAAGACAGCACGACAACCTCAGGTAGCCTGTGTCACTACATTTGATCCGTTCCATACATTGGTCCATAATATCATTACAAAACATTGGTCAGTTCTTAGCAACTCATATCCAGACATACCTGAGTTTTAGAATAAGCCACTTTTTTGCCTTAAAAGACCAGACAACCTAAGGGACCAACTTGTAAGGGCCGACATAGCCTCTAATCCAAGGATTCCTAGACAAACCTTTTTGGCCAGTCAACGCCACGGCACATACAGTATCCCTGCTTAGATTGTCTTCAATGCTCGCACGTCTTTAAGGGTAACACTTTGAACCATTCCAGATCTGGGAAAAACTGCATGATCAGAGGTTTCTATAACTGCGAATCCAGCTACGTTGTGTGTTTGGTTAAATGTCCTTGCGGTCTCAGATATGTTGGGGAGACCACCCAGCATATCCAAAACCGTATAAGTAAAATCTACTATACGTTGTGGTGAGACACTCCTCTTGATTCCCTATCATTTTATTAGCTGTAAACACTCCATCTCCCAACTAAGCTTTCAAATCATAGAGCACGTACCAGTCAACAGACGAGGGGGGGAATAGGATAAAACAGCTAAAACTCAGGGAATCGTATTGGATCCATGGACTTCAGGCTTTTGAACCCCTGGGTCTGAATTGGGAATATGAGGTTCAGTTCTGAACGATAGGTTGTGGATACGAGCTGTTAATTTGATGCAGGTTGATGTACTGATAATCATAACCCTTTATGGGTGTTAATAAAAGTTGTGGCGGATCAGACAGGTGGTCATTGTGGATAGTACTGATATCATTAATGTTTTTCATATATTGGTTGTTTTTCTGTTCCTTCAAGGTCCAATCCATATAATGCCATTATTCTATATATATCCTAAATGATAGAAGAGATTCAGTGTTGTTACAGTGAAACCTGTTTTTGCTACTATGTCCTTATTAACTTTCTTCTTCTTGACAGAGACCATGACCAAAGGGTTAACTGCACACCCCATCATGAGATCGCGCTATGCTCTGAGTCACCAGCCGGGTAATATACTTATACCGCTGTTATTACAGCGACCTTGCACTATAATCCGCCCCCTGGACGTTCTACGCATCTTGCCAGATACATGACCTCTGCGGTCATGTTTGATTTGTGTGATTTTTTTTGTCCCAAAAAAAGTGGGTTTGTTTCTGTTTTGGCCATGTGTTTGCCATTCATGTGTTTATGTACCCTGGTTGTAAAATTTGGTGAGTTAAGTATCATATAACTTGTACCTAAACCACCCAAATGTGTCCCTGTCATGTTGTCATTAAAATGTGTAACAACACGTGCTATCCCCTGTTTGGACAATACTGATTTCATATGTTCCTAGTGCTCCAATATAGTCCAAACGCAAACAACATTGCCATGGTAATGGCCAGGTGTTATGCACATGAAGTGGATTGTGCCCATGGCTGCCTGTGATGCTCATGTGCACATGTGTGCGCTGAATGGCGTCTGTGTGTGTGTACAGTAGCCTGACCCAGACATTTGTCAGTGTAATTGGTAATGTGTGGGCCCAAATCACAGCTCTGTTTCTGTACGTACAGAATGAGTTTTGTTCCTCAGATCGAGGCTACATAATCTATGTACATTAGGACGTGTGTTGTACTTGCACTATGTAAGCAATGCCATGTGTACCCTAGGAAATTAAACACATAATTACCCGCAATGCCAAGACTAAGGTGGTGTTGTCCTACAAAGTGACTACGACAAACAGTGTTGGTTTGCTTTCAGATTTGTTTAATACACACAACCACCATAAATTATCTGTTTCAGAGTAAACAAAATAAACATTGTGGTTTTTTACACCTTCATATTTGACATCTTGAAAATGATGCATTACCAATACCAACCCTGTAAAGAAAAAGCAACGAAACCAAAAAACGTATTTGGCCACAAGTTGGGTCATTTCAATATCAAATGTATATTTATCATGGGAGTCCAGACCCATCAGGTCCGGAATGAATCTGCACGTATAATGCTCCCATTAATTCATAATCCTCCGCCTTCCATTTCCCTTAGTAGGGCGGTATTACCATTTTTTATGCTCTCCTGGACGCGATGGAGGCCATCTAGGATATGCATGTCACAGTCTAGTTTTTGTTGCTGGTTTCGGCGTCTGGGGTGGGTCACCGTCTGGGGCGGAGGAGCAGAAGGTTACTATGTTGTCCACAGGGTCAGGCAGGTTTGGGACTATTTCTGAGTTTGTGGCCTGTGATGTAACAGGGTGTTGTCCTAGCTCCAGCTGGCTGGGCCCGTCCCCACTACTGTCCATGTCATCCATTGGATCAGGTGGTGCACTGCTGTGAGTCCTGTGGGCAGAAAAAAACAATCCACATTACTGACATGTTTGCAGTGGCCATAAACACATTTAACAGCAGACTAATAGTTCCACTTATACTCGCCGTTCTATAGTCCTTTGTAGAAAACCAAGCTGGTCAGTATGTTTATAGACATGTGGAGGCTCTGCTGCGGCACCACTCCGGTACTCTGCCATCTCTCATTGTTCCTTGATATAGACCACAATCTGGATTAGTGCCTCATTATCTACTTCGGGCTTTATAGAACCTGCCTTCCCCTTTCCTCGACCAACTGTACCCGAGCCCTAGAGGATTGGGAGATTGTTTTAATTAACTGACATAACAAAGATGCACACATGGACTCCAAACATTGTGCTGCAGTGGACAAATCATCTGGTCAAGTTTACCTGGCCTAAATTGCCCTTCCATAAAGTAACACACAATATGTGGGGAGTACACGCTTGGTGCATGTGTAGCATGAACACAAATCCTAACAGGTCCCTTGCCTCACCAACTGGTTTTAGGGCTGACTTTGCATCTTTTCCTGCTGTTTGACTGTTGGTGTTCACGGTCTTCTTGGCCTCGGCCTGCTAGTATTGTAGAAATCTTTGTGGGCGGTGTTCTCAGACAAACATGTGCAATCACTAAAAAACATGACATCTCAGATCACATTTCATAGCCTACGTTACGGCGCGGGTGTGAAAATGTCTTTTTGTTTTTCTTATGTTTATGGCTTTTTTTGTATGCCTTTTTGTGCTATGGGAAACACAAATCATTGGATGACCAATTAAATCACAAACCCCCTAGACACGCATCTGTGAAACATGGCTATTAGTTACAGTGTGTAAAGACATCAAAGCCAGCACTAACAAGTGGGTCTACAAAGAATGATCCACAGTAGATAATCACATGTGAGACACACACAGATGATCATGGGCCGGGGGTTATGTAATGTTACAACAATCATGTCTATCATGAGCCATGCAGACCTATGTGTTGGGCCATGTGTGAGACATGTTGTTAAACCCATGATTGAGGCATATTCATAATACTGATATTGCAAAATCCTAACAAAAACATTTAGCGTTTCCCACTAGACTCCGAGGTCACAGAAAAGGTGTTTGTGCTCTGGGTAACACAAGGAAACATGTCACATGGGCGACACCTGCAGACGTATGTGTGAATGTATGTTTAGACAAACAAGGCAGGGGGTTTCCATTAAAATAAACAACAATCATGTTTAATAATGCATTGACTAATCAACGAGCCTTGTCACATGTGACAGTAATGTTGGTCATACTCTGGTGAACTACTGCTCACACATGGAGGCACGTGTTTGTGTGGACAGCATTAAGAGTTTTATCATCAGCACATAGAGACACACACACAGCCTAAGCCAATAATGATTATGTACAAACATTGCGGAAAATTAGGCGTGTGCGCACGTGACCATGGCCACATAAGTGCATATCTGGAGACGTGTCACCCTCAGGGCACCATAACCAATAGCTAACCAGTATAACAGGGAAAACATCGCACTGTTGTCTGTGGTGTCATGTCGCACAACCCCCCCAAGTGTCTTTCCATGCGGCCTTAGACATGTAAACATACTGGGAGGGCAGCAGCCACTTTTTTCAGGTTGTAGGTGACATTTTGGTGTGCAAGTGGCACAGAATGTCACAAGTGTGACATACAGGTTTGCGCTGACACAAAAATCAAGAAACACATAACAGACATAATGTACATCATGCTTTTTGCACTATTGCCATAGCAACAGTTTTGATAAACTTATTAGGAAAAAAAAACACAGATGATGACAATGACGAGGAGTCAGACAGGGTCTCCAGCTCACATAGTTCAGACTCTGACATCTTGAGAATGATCTGAGAACACAGGTGAATTGCAAACATGAATAATAAGCCCATGTAAAACACACATGTGGACATACCTTGCTAGGTCAGGAACAGCTCCTTCGATGGACACATCTTGGGGCAGACCACAGTTCCCTGAGGTCCATCCCCCTATTTATGTGACTGATGGGTCACGTGATCAATGACAGCATTTTTGCAATGAGAAAACAATTTAACTTTTATTTATTTTTTTAAACATATAACACATGTATCAAAATGAACCATGCATTAATGCAACCATCACCCATAGGGCCCCAATTTTAAGAAATCGCATGCGTTTTCGAGAAAGCTTCCAAAAACGCTGCTTACCGCGGTTTTGAGAGGTGAGCCAAAAAGGCATGCAAAAAACGCATGACACATTTGCAGTGCGTTTGTTTGCATTGTTTTTTTTGCATTGGTTTTTTTGCATTGGGGTCTATGGATGAATTCCTTTTTGAGGAGGTTTATTAGTATTAATATTCAATATTAAATGGGAGGGCCTGACTGTTTAAGATCTTAATTTGTAGTAGGAAACACTAGAGAATATGTTCGTGATCTCAACACGTTTCCTTAGTGAGTTAGTAGGGTCCGTCATCATCACCATCAAATCGTCTGCTAAGAGGGATTTCTTGTGCGGTCTACCGTTAAGAAGTATACCACGAATGCCTATTTCAGATCTAATTTTCTCTACAAACGTTTCTAAAAAATAATTTAAATAGTATGTTTGACAATGGACAAGCCTGTCTTGTTCCATTGGACAGACCAAATCTACTAGAAAAATAGTTATTTGTAAGAACTTTAGCTGATGGGGCTGAGTACAAAGCCTTAATTATGTTGAAAAGGTCACCAGATATACCAAAACGCTGGAGGGTGAGGAATAGGAAGTCCAAAAGCTCCCTATCGGATGCCTTTTCAGCGTCCATAGTTATGTTAAGCACCGGGGTTCCTGTCCTCTCCACATTATTAAGGTTATTAAGATCTTTTAGTGGTGTCAGTTGTACCCTTGTTCTTTGTAAATCCGGTTCTGAATGGATACGTTTCGGTATGATATGTGTGAGTCTGTTTCCCACCATTTTAGCCATTATTTTAACACTTGTGTTAATGAGGGAAATGGACCTGTAGTGAGCAACGTTATGCGGATTTCCTTTGTCCTTTGGGATTAGTATTATTACTGCTTCCTGCATTTTTGCAGGAAGAAGTAATTTTTTGAAACTGAATTGGTAAGGTTAGTTTGAATGGGTAATGGTTCGAATGTTTTAAAATATTCTTTAGAAAATTAGTCAGGACCTGGTGATTTCCCATTTTTTAGAGATTTTATGGCATGTGTTGTCTCCAAATTGGTGAATGGTGGATTTAAAAATTAATTATCTTCAGGGTTCAGGTGAGGCAGATGTACAGAGTCTAGGAAGTTATTAATTGCAAGACTATTAGGTTGCAAAATCGAACTCTCATTTTTCAAATTAGAAAGATTCTCAAAAACAATTTAAATTCTCTTTTTCATTTCCAAGACATTTTTTTTAGGATTTGTTTGAAAACTTTACCATTCAAATATGTATTGATTATTCTGCCCACGCCATTATCATCGGTCTCGTTGGGTTTTGGAGCAAGTAGTGTCATCCTCTCTCTTTAGTGGCCTGATATGCCCTTTTGGTCACCTTCTTGGGGTTTCCCTGGACAAGAAACCTTTGCTTTAGTTCTTCAGCTTATTGCCTAAATTTGTACTCCTGGATATCTGCCATTTATTACACTGGCCATATATTAATATACATAACAACTGAGGAAATGCATTCACCACCTGCAAGTGGGTATATTAAAGTGTTGATGCCTGGATTAACATCGAGAAAACTTCATCCACGTGAAAGACGTGCAAGAGGTCCATATTGCTGGATGTCTACAATCTCAACATGTTCAAGCAACAGATTAGTCATAAATTGATTTAAATGCTGTGAAAAACATGAGGTTCAGGCCAGAGTTAACCATCTAAAGCGGCAATCATTAAAAAACTTTCCAAAATTCTACTTCCTTCAGACCTCTGGCACTAGTATCGAGACAGAAAATCCATCTTTCCTCTCCTTGCCGTATTAGGCAGTCTCAATCCCCTCCTCTCCTGGGTTTGTCTATTTTTGTCAGTACCCATGAACATCATGACACCTTTCTGTTTTTCTTTACATATTTTGACAGAGATGTGTCACTTTTATATTCAATGTCACATGTGATCTATGCGCCTGCGTAATTCTCTTAGTTTTGCCAACCTATTCGGCTCTGCATACACATGGCTGTGTAGACAATCTACTGCGTACAACAGTTAATAAATTGCCTAATAGAGAATTCTACCCGGTAAAGGTCTTTACAGTGGAAAGGGGTTTCCGAACTGCGCTACCGCCGGAAAAAAATATTCATTTCCAAAACTCTGAAAATTTGATGATTTTTTATTTTCTACGCAATTGGAGACTGAAGCACAGGCCACACAATTAATGCACCTGAAACACCCCACTGTATTTGACTTTAGCCGTGTGTGTCTTTGAGGCTAGAGAGTGGCTATGCGCTAATCTGTCTCTGAGACCTTCCCTCCTTACATGCTACATGGGGATACTATCCCATGTACATAGGTCACTGTCCATTTGAAGCTCTAGCCAGTGGTTCTCCAGAATCCTCACTTGTATAGAACCATTCAAAAAAAGTAGTGATGAACCTTATCTATGACCTCTTTTTCTTCTCTCTTTTGGTTTGGGGCAAGAAGTTTATTTGATTAAATCTTTGTCTGATTGATTGCCTTTGTTGAAATCCTGTCAGGATATCCCCTTTGTATGAATCTCTATCTCAGATCGGATGCCTGTTCCCTAAATGTAGGTCCATATAAGAGATTGCTCCTCTTCCCTTGATATCGACCTTTAGGAATTACTCTTTGAAGTGCAACTGGGTGATTGCTTTCCCATCTCAAAAGAGTTTGTAGAGGTTGGTTTTCTATTGGTACATGTATGAAGGGAGGTGTTTAACTCCTGGCGGGGACCGCGGGTCCTCTGAAGCGGGTCCTCTCGTCGTTGTCTGGGGCTGTGGGATGTCACAGTGGCGTGACCCGGTCTGTGATACTATCGTCGTGATACTAACTATCAGTAAAAAGGGCGTTTGTAAAAATGGATGAACGAAAAATAAATAAAATAGTGTTGTGACGTCACCCGTTGATTGTGGCCATATGTAGCCACCGCTGTGTCGAGACCCCACCCGTAGTTTGTGGCCAGATGTAGCCAACACTGTGTCGGGATCTCTGGGAATGATGGGAGTAGCAGCGTAGGTATACCAGCTCTCCACAAAAAGAGCGGTTCCCCAGGGCACCGTGTGGAAATGTAAGAGTAAAGTTCTCTGCACCCTAAGGCTGGCTCCTGCTGCCGGCTCATGGCTCGAGCGCCGGCTCGTGGCTCGCGCGCCGGCTCGTGGCTCGCGGCTCGCGCGCGGCTCGTGGCTCGCGCGCCGGCTCGTGGCTCGAGCGCCGGCTCGTGGCTCGAGCGCCGGCTCGTGGCTCGCGCGCCGGCTCGTGGCTCGCGCGCCGGCTCGTGGCTCGCGCGCCGGCTCGTGGCTCGAGCGCCGGCTCATGGCTCGAGTGCCGGCTCATGGCTCTCGCTTCGGCTCTCAAGTTCAAAAACCAATTCACACAGTTCTGAGCTTTTTACCGGGTTTTACTTCTCCACTCGCAGTTGTTACAGTACAGTTCGGTACAGCAGCGTCTCCTGTGTACTATCAGCAGCTGGGAAGGCTCGTCTGTGGCACCCTCGTTCATGTACCTTTCAGACCTCTGTTGTCTCTGTCCCGGACGCTAACTACAGTCCAGCAGTTATGGGCTTTCTGTGGTGTCCCTTCTGGGTCTCCTAGCCCTAGTTCTACAGCCTTCCTTTCATTGTGGTGGAGGTTGGGTAATTTGACATGAAGACCCAGCATCCTGCCTGGGTTTGTGGTTGGGGCAAGCAGCTTCCCTGCCACTTCAACAGAGCTGGCACTATGGTTCCAGACTGGTCCCTCGTGTCCCCCCTGACTCGGACACACCTTGGACCCCTTCTGTCTGCCCTCAGTTCTCCGCCTGGGACCCGGACTAGTCATACGGTAGCAAAGGCCGCTTGTCCGAGTTCTTTCAGTCAGGTAGTTCTAGCTGACTGGTTGCCTTGTTCCCTCAACTACTAACCTCCTAGCTTACTAGCCTACTCGCCTCCACTTGGTGTTGCATGTTCCCTTTTTTTGTGTTGTTTCTCCACCCTTTCTCAGGCTCTGTCCACAAAAGTTCACACTGCTATTATTTTGGTGCTGCTTTTTTTTTTTATGCTATTATCTAAGTACATTAAGGTGTCTGGAGAAGCATGCACTTGTTTAAGGTATTTTGTGCTGTTCACACACACACACACACACACACACATATTCTATGTATGTACTTTATTAATAAAGATTTAAGAATAATGCAATGAATACACAGGATTTTCCGGGTAAAATGCATACATTATCATAAAATGTTATTGCTTATAGAACTTAATATAACTGAACGACATTATTAAACAGATTATCAAAATAAAGAAACCATTACATGAATGGGCGCGAATGGTTTGTAACGATCAGTGATCGGACAGCCAGGGGCATGATCGCTGCTACGTGTGAAACGTAGCGAGATTGCTGTTTTTTTTTTTTGTTTTTTTTTTTAATAATTCTTTATTTCTTTGTTTTTATGTTATAACAATAAGTGGTATCAAAAAAAAATTGAGCAAGTACATCCACTGCATTACAGTTCATTATACAGTGTCTTCTGTAATTTTAGTTTACAATAAGCTCCATAACTGTATTTTTAATAGCAAACCGATAAGATTCGCTTACTTCACTAACCCAACAAACAGATACAAACAGAAAAAGAAATAAAAGGAAAGAAAGAAAGAGAGAATAGGAATGGGGAGGGGGCGGGGAAGGAGAGAGGAAGGCAGACACTACAGGGGTTACTCACATCCCTAATCTATTAAAGCTTCAAACAACCTGAGACGTCTAGAGGTCTCTGTAGTATTTATATAGATCAGATTGTTGAAATGTCATCCAGTTAAACCAGGTATTTCTATACTGCACATATGTATCATGAAGTGAGGAGGTTAAGTCTTCCAGGTGCATGATGTCATTTACCTTTTCTAACCATAAAGCAACTGAAGGGCAGGTCTCCTTCTTCCAGAGAATTGGGATACAAGATCTCGCCGCCATCACAAGGAATCTCAATAGGGATCGCTTATATTTATGTGTAGGAATCCCACAGTGGTGTAGCATGAAGAGACTCGGGCCAAGCTCACCCGGATAGTCCGTAACCGTTCTAATAATCTTCACCACTTCTGACCAGAACGGCTGAAGTCTTGCGCACTCCCAGAACATATGGAGTAATGTACCCTCCGCCCCACCACACCTCCAGCATTTTGCATCGATTGAGGGGAAAATTTCGTGTAACCGCGAGGGGACTCTGTACCATCTAGTTAACAACTTATAGTTAGCTTCCTGTATCCGTGAGCATATTGAGGTAGAATGTGCTAACTCGTATATATTCGATCTCTGATCCAATGATAATTCCAGCCCCAGGTCCGCCTACCAATTCAGCATAAACTGTGGGGTCAACAGGTCCGGAGGGGAGATCAAGAAAGCATATGATCTCGATAGGGTATGTCTACATTCACCTTCGTTTTGACATAAGTGTTCGAATAGCGTCTTAGGTCTGTGGTAGGCCGATTTAGGGGGGAGTGTCCGTAAATAGTGTGTAAGCTGTAAACATCTCCAAAATCCCAAAGCTATCAGGCGTGTGATCGTATTAAGCTGTTCTAGGGAGGGCCACTCGTCTCCGTCACCCAAGTCCCCACTCTGTCCATCCCGTCTGAAATCCACCTTTGGAATAAAGGATCCCCTATGCCCGGTTTAAAATCAGGATTACTCAAAATTGGGAACATACTCAAAGCATGCGGTATTATGGAACACCTAACCAATTTATGGTTACAGATCTTAAGAGTAGGTCCGATCGTTGGATGCCCCGCGACAGTCGCGTCTTTCCGTAATATAGCCCACGGCAATGATTGAAGTCTAAGAGGGGTAAAGTCCTTTTCTATCTGGACCCACAATTTGGTCTCGCTGTGTCTACACCAGTCTATTACGCGTGCAAGGTGGCTGGCAATGTGATATAATTTAACATCTGGAAGGTTTATACCACCTTCTCCCCTACGTCTATGCAAGATTGATTTTGCTATTCTCGGTTTCATTTTGTTCCAAATAAATCTGGAGCTGTGAGACCGTTTTAAAGAATGATGCCGGGATATTGATGGGAAGCGTCTGCAGGTAATATAAGATCTTTGGAAGGATAGTCATTTTAAAAAGATGACATCTACCCATCCATGTAAAGGCCAACGACATCCATCTCTCGCATTCCGTTCTAATTGTAGTTAGCAGGGTGGGAAAATTTGCTCCGTATATATTACGAACATCTGGTGTAAGCTGCAATCCCAGGTAACGGAGGGATTTAGGTGACCAATGAAAAGCAAAGGCGTCCTTCAACTCAGAAGCCAGTCCAGCAGGGAGCGAGACATTTAAGGCCTCTGACTTTGATCTATTAATTTTGAAGTTCGAGAGAGTGTGGTATCTCTCCAGCTCCTTCAGGAGATTTGGAATGGAGACTCTGGGGTTCCCCACGAAAAACAAAAGATCGTCCGCATAAGCAGCAATTTTGTGTGTATGCGATCTCAATCTTAAACCAGAGATGTCACCATTACCCCTGATATGACGTAACAATGGTTCTAGCGTCAGGATAAAAATCAGCGGGGATAGAGGGCATCCCTGACGTGTACCATTAGTAATGTCAAAAGATTCAGACAGAATACCATTCACCCGAACCTTCGCCGACGGGACAGAGTAAAGGGACAACACCCAGCCAAGCATCTTTGCTCCCAGACCGATGTGCAGTAACGTCTCCTCAATGAGGGACCAATGAACGCGATCGAACGCTTTCTCGGCGTCCGTGAGATTGCTGTTTTAACAAAAGTATTGCTAGCGATCTTGCTTAGTATGAAGGGGGCTTTACTGATCGCCATGATCAGCGATCCCACAGCGGGGGCCTGGTCGCTGCTGCGTGTCTCACTGAGCAACACTGCTAGTGCTGGTGAGGGTACTAACATTGCTAGCGGCCGAGAGATGACCACCTGACCTCGGGTCTTCTCCAGGCTGCGTTGACGCTGACCTCGGGTCTTCTCCAGGCTGCGTTGACGCTGACCTCGGGTCTTCTCCAGGCTGCGTTGACGCTGACCTCGGGTCTTCTCCAGGCTGCGTTGACGCTGACCTCGGGTCTTCTCCAGGCTGCGTTGACGCTGACCTCGGGTCTTCTCCAGGCTGCGTTGACGCTGACCTCGGGTCTTCTCCAGGCTGCGTTGACGCTGACCTCGGGTCTTCTCCAGGCTGCGTTGACGCTGACCTCGGGTCTTCTCCAGGCTGCGTTGACGCTGACCTCGGGTCTTCTCCAGGCTGCGTTGACGCTGACCTCGGGTCTTCTCCAGGCTGCGTTGACGCTGACCTCGGGTCTTCTCCAGGCTGCGTTGACGCTGACCTCGGGTCTTCTCCAGGCTGCGTTGACGCTGACCTCGGGTCTTCTCCAGGCTGCGTTGACGCTGACCTCGGGTCTTCTCCAGGCTGCGTTGACGCTGACCTCGGGTCTTCTCCAGGCTGCGTTGACGCTGACCTCGGGTCTTCTCCAGGCTGCGTTGACGCTGACCTCGGGTCTTCTCCAGGCTGCGTTGACGCTGACCTCGGGTCTTCTCCAGGCTGCGTTGACGCTGACCTCGGGTCTTCTCCAGGCTGCTTGACGCTGACCTCGGGTCTTCTCCAGGCTGCGTTGACGCTGACCTCGGTCTTCTCCAGGCTGCGTTGACGCTGACCTCGGGTCTTCTCCAGGCTGCAATGACGATGACCTGTGGCTAGCGCCGCTGATCTCCCAACGGTAGTGGTGGCGTGCGTGGTTCAAATCCCTTGCCAATTCGCGGCCGGACAGCACCAATCGGTGACCCAGGATTTCCATTACAGAGACAGAATTAGACGATTATATAGTAGATTCCCCAGGGTTTTTTTTTTCCGTAAATATATCTTTATTAAGTTTTCCAGTCTATCAAACATTACAAACAGTGTTGTCAGCCGAGATAACGTAAAATCTCTAAACAGCAAATAAGGCTGCTTAATGTATCATATATGAAGCAGGACCCATTAGTGCCTACAAACATAACATACTACCGCAACTATTGGTCCGCCACCGATCTAAATGTTAAGATTTATAGCTTCCCCTCCCCACACAGATAGTGGGAGGGGGTTTCATCTCTCTATAAAACATGTAGTTGTATAAAAGCAAAGAGTAAAAAAAAAAAAAAAAAAAAATTATATACAGGACATTGTAGTCTCAACAAAATTATATAACTATCCAGTGGAAAGGAGTAGGGTTTATTAAGCAAGAAAAACAGAAAAGAGCTGGAATTTTGAAAGTGAAGATAAGAAAAAAGAAGAAAAGAACAAGTAAAGATATATGATAGAAAGACAGGAGGGGCTGTATGCGTTAGCATCTGGCCGGGGCCCACGGGGGAACAGTGATCGCCCACGGTGGAACAGTGACCGCCCACGGTGGAACAGTGACCGCCCACGGTTCATTGGAACATTTCGCGGAAGTTAGGGGCATCACCGAACAGTATCCATTCTGTCCAAACCAGCACATAATCCCGTTGGGTCTGGAAATAGTCAGCCGAGATCTCCTCACATCTACGGATCCTTTCCATTTCAGAGTACCACTCCAGAATGGAAGGAGGATCCTGGTTCTTCCAGTGTCGAGGGATCACATTACGAGCCGCTGCCAAACAAAACCGAAGGATACCATTCCTCTGATACTTCCAAGAGCCTGGGAGCAGGGAGAGTAAAGCCATTTCTGGAGTGCCTACCAGATTCCCCCCATAACTAAATCATGGTTACAAAATACTTTAGACCAAAATACCTGGATCGAGGGACAGCTCCACCAGATATGTAGCACGGTTCCACACCTCCAGAAAAGGGGCGAGGCATCAGGAGAGAACCTGTGCAGCCTGTCCGGGGTGAGATACCATCTGTAACGGAGTTTAAGGCTTTTCTCCATAGCCTCGCATGAACCAGACGTTTTATGAGCCATAAGGAAACTCCTCTCCCAGTCCGTCTCAGGGATCACTCTACCCAGTTCCTTTTCCCAAGCCCTCCTATAACCATGGGCCCCAGCGTCAACAGATTTCCGTAGATGGCAGAAATCCCTCTTGGAGGTGCCGCTTCTGCAGTAAAAACTGCTTCCAGAGTGGATAGCGTCAAACAGGGAACCCTACGGATCTCTAGGGAGCACAAGAAGGACCTCAATTGTAGGTATTCCCACCATTTCAATTTAATATGTGATGACTTAGCTTGGAGAGCACTTAGAGGGGGGCACTCTCCATTTACTAGGACCTGTCTAATTCGAATGTCATCCTCCGCCTTCAATCCCAGGAGACTCCGGCTGGACATACCCGGGGGAACGCCGGATTGCAAAAAATCGGGGTGGAAGGGCTGGCATACTTTTCTTCAGCCAATTCTCTACGAGCCGAACGCCAGGCTCTAAGCGTTTCGATAGTAAGGAAAGACAGTTGACCAATAGAGGACAGGGCTTTCGTCGGAATCCACTGCAGATGCTTAAGGGGAATCGCGATCTCGTCTTGTTCAATTTGAACCCATTGTTTGAGGGCTGCGTTATAGTGCCAATCCAGCAATCGTACCAAAATGGCCGACATACAGTATCTACGAATGTCTGGAAGGCCTGCACCTCCTCCCTCCCTGGGGGAGGACAGGTACTGACCCTTGACCTTTTGCCCTTCCACAGGAAACGAGAAACTACCGACCTGAGGCTACGGAAGAACGCCCCAGGTGGCCATACAGGTAAGGCCTGGAAAACATAGAGGAATCTCGGCAGGATGTCCATCGCTACCATCGCTACCACATGAATCCTTCCCAGCCACGACAGACGCAGGGGTCTATAAGACTCCACCATGGACCCCACCTTACCTAGAATAACCTGATGATTCAAGCGGAACACGTCGGACAAGTCAGCCGGGAGGCTCACTCCCAGATATACTACGTGGCCCGTGCGCCAGCGGAAAGGGAGGTCTTTTGCAAGGGAAGCCGCCTCGGCCGAGGGCAGGGATATTCAACGCCTCAGTCTTCGCATAATTGACCTTGAAATTACTAAGGCTTTCGAACGTCTCGAATTCGTGTAGTAATGCAGGGAAGGTCACCGACGGGCGAGTAACAAAAAGAATGTCGTCGGCAAAAAGCGCCGCCTTATGTTGGACGTCTACCACCACCATCCCATGGATGTCTCGATTATCCCGTATGGACTTAGCCAGATGCTCTATGACAATGACATATAACAAAGGGGATAACGGACAACCCTGTCTAGTCCCGTTTTTGACGAGGAATGACCCCGATAAGCCCTCCATTTATCCGTACCCTTGCCGAGGGATGGGAGTATAAAGAGTGTACTCCGTTCAAAAATCTATCACCCAAGCCTATATGTGCTAGGGCCTCCCACAAAAATACCCAGTGGACCCTGTCAAAGGCCTTCACTGCATCGATGGAAAGCAGACAGAGAGGGGACTTACACTTCCTAGCCTTATCAATCAAAAGACATGAGCGAAGGATGTTGTCCCACACCTCTCTACCTTTAATAAAGCCCACCTGATCAAGGTGAACGATGGATGGGAGTTTCTCAGAGAGTCTATCGGCCAAAATCTTGGCAAACAGCTTGATGTCCACATTAATTAGAGAAATGGGTCGGTAACTCGCCGCCTCTGACAGGTCCTTCCCTGGTTTAGGTATCACGCAAATATGCGCCTCAAGGGCTCCGTGAGTTCCTCCACCGATATGTCCACCTCGAGGGACGAAACATCCTCTCTAGACAAGGTCGGTATCCCAACACTGGAAATATATGACCCTATTTTATGGCGCAAAGTCTCAGGGTCCATATCGTCAAATTTTCCTCGAAGACCATAAAGGTCTGCATAGAACCTCTGGAAGGCCTGTGAGATATCCTCAGTGCTGTGCACCAGTCTACCCGTAGAGTTTTTAATAGCCCGAATATATGTGGGACCCGATCTCGGATGTAGCAGCCTTGCCAAGGGTCTTCCACAGGAGTTAGCTTTCTTGTAAAAAAATCCTTTTGTTTTCTCTTTTTGCCTTTCAAATCTAACATCAAGCAGGTTTCTAAGCTCGTTTCTGGCAGAGGTCAGTTCAGTGAGCTCCCCTCGATCCCCGGAAGCCTTGTGTCTGGACTCCAGGAGGCCTATCTGCTGTAATAGTTGGGAAATTTGTTCAGACCGAAGGCGTTTCAGTCTGGAACCATATTTAATTAACGTACCCCTAAGGATACATTTGAGGGCCTCCCATTTAACGGACGGGGAGGTGGAGTCCTGCTCATGTGTCTGTGTAAACAACTCTATATCAGATTTCAAATCATCCATACATTTGGCATCTTTCAAAAGGTGACCGTTCAGTCTCCAGGTCCATTCTTTCCTGGCCAGCCCTGGCATCGACACTGATAAAAAAAATAGGACTATGGTCTGAATAAACTATATTGCTAATAGAGGCAACAGGATTCCATGACAGGACACCATGGCTGACCAGAAACATTCGGCTGTATGAACGATGAACCCCCGAGAAAAAGGAATAGTCTCGTCCCTTAGGTTTGAGGATCCTCCAAACATCTACCAACTGTAGCTTGCAGAGGAATCTCCGGAGCGCCTGCACCCGCTTAGGTGGAACTGTTTCTCTACCAGACGTGGAGTCAACAGCCGGGTCAAATACAAAATTAAAGTCACCTCCAATTATGACCTGACGTTCGGCGAAGTCTGCTAATTTCAATAGGAGGGCTCTACAGACTCTCGTTTGCTCCCTGTTGGGAAGATACCAGTTGACCAAGGTTATACGGGTTCCCGCTATCATCAGTTTAAGGAAGATATACCTTCCGTTGGGATCGATTATCGAGTCAAGCAGCGTGTAAGGTAAACCCCCATGGAGGGCCACTGACACCCCTTTAGATCTTGCCTCGGAATTTGTGCTGTGAAACCAGGAAGAAAACTATTTCCCTCCAATGTGTGGTACATGGCCCTCTTTAAAGTGTGTCTCCTGGAGTAAGACCACCTGGACCCCTCGCTTGTGCATATCTTGAAGGACCTGATGTCTCTTTTGGGGCGTATTGAACCCCCTGACGTTTAGAGACCCAACCGCCAGGGACCCCATATTCAACATGTCGTCAGCGGCCTCAGCCCCCCGGGGATCCAACACCAACGCACAACCTAGATCTTAAAAAAAGAAGAGAAAAGAGATGATAGAAAAACAGAAAGAAAGAAGAAAGAGACTCTGGATGGGTAATTATAACACTTCGCAGGATACTGGGGTATATTCTATAAAGAAGTATCATACTCTAACAACGAGTACGAAATCCCCTTGGGGAGTACCTTTCCAGGAGGAAGAAAAATATGAGTACGTCAATATTCAAAAAAAAAGAAAAAAAAAGGTACTCTGTTAGAAATAAAAACGTCAGTATATAACACAATTCAATCCGAAGAGTATATAGTCCCCTCGGTCTCAAACCTTAAAATAACACATAACATAATAGCATTTAAGCAGCCTGGGAAAAAATAATCGGACAAAATTAAGTTGGTTAGGAAGTTCCATCGTAAAGCACATCGTAGTACAATAGGGGAGACGTCCATCGCCCTTGGACTAAATTATTTAACACTGTAAAAGAAGAGGGTGGAGGGGAAGGGGAAGGTGGTATGGGGGGGAGGGGAGGGGGAAGGGGGAATAAAAAGGGTAGGGGAAAAATTTCTGAGGTTCGGTGACTGAATTGAATACTTTGGCTCCTAACCCAGGAGCTGAAGGTATCAAGAATTTACCAAGCAAGTCAAAATCCTAAAACAAGAAAAAAGGGCAACAGTCAGGGAGCGTTCAGTAGAATGGAATACAAAACCTTGGATACCCATACAGTCAGCCCTCTTCATCGCGCTCTCCACTGGCGGTCCTCCTCCGGGCTCATCCTCTTCTATTGCCTCTCCGCCTTTGGGTGCGTTGTGCCCGTGGGTCTGCCAAATAAATGCCCTCAGAAGCGGGGGACGGCCAATCAGGGAACAAGAGGCCAGGGTCGGCTAAGTCGAGGGCCTGTAAAAATTCCTGAAGCTCTCTAGGGTGGGATAAAAATGCCATTTGGTTCCCACATCAGACTTGAAGGCGGAACGGATAGCCCCAAGAATACGGAAGATTGTGGTGCCTAAGAAGATCCAGGAGGGGTCGCAGGGCTCTCCTCTCTCTGGAGGGTTCTCCTGGACAAGTCTGCCATTAGTTGTATGGTACATCCCAGGAAAGTTATCTCCTCGCAACGCCGTGCCTTATTAAGGATTTCGTCCTTAACACGGTACCTATGAAGGCGGCAAATAACATCACGGGGGAATGCTCCTTTAGCCGGTGGGGGGCCCAGAGACCTGTGGGCCCTGAGACCTGTGGGCCCTGTCAAACTCGATAGTAGAATCCTCAGGTACGTTCCTTATAGAGTTGAATAGGTTTTGGAGGGTATGCCCAGGTCCCCTGATGCTATAGATTCCGGGAGACCCCTCACCCAGATGTTCTGTCTTCTTTCCCGGTTTTCCAGGTCCTCCATAGAGTCCAGAAAAATCTCCTGTTGGGACCTCTGGAATGCCACAGTGTCCTCCAGTTTCTTGACATGTATATTTAGGGCTTCCATATTGGCATCGGACTGAGATATTCTGTCTGACATTCCCCTAACTTCTCCCCTTATCTCTTTAGTCTCAGCTTTAAATGAAGCCTCCATTTTTGAGAGGAAGTCCACCAGCTCTTCTCGTGTAGGCATATTTAGAATACGGGCTCTAAATGAGTCCCAAACGTCACCTCCAGGAGCAGAATTGACTCTGTCTGTCAGCTTGATGCAGACTTGAGCCTGGGCCGACAGGGTTCATACCTTTGGCTATGGGGCCGACGGGGGGACCACTCAGGTGAGGGGATTGTGATGTCACAGTTATAGTCCCCATGGGGCCAGGTGTTTGGGGAACTTGCGGCCAGTATAGCGCCCCCATAGGTTGTGGCCATCCCTGTCCTTGCACATTAGTAACATAGCTGTATGGGGATGGAGGGATGTATGGTTCCAGTCCTGGGCTGGAGGACTGATCAGGCTGTCCCAGGGCCCTGATGCTCTGACCCCCACTCCTTACCACTGCCTCCGGATCTGGGATCCTCTGTGTCCCTCTGTCCTTTTCCAGGCTCCTCAGCTCACTTGCGGTGGATTCAGGCTGGACGGTGCAGGGAGGGCTTCCTGATCTGCTGTCTCCCGGAGATGTCATCAGCTGCTGCGGGGCTTCAGAGTTATCTGGCTGTGCAGCGTTATCTCTCATAGTGCAGGGAGAGCAGGCAGGCTCATTATGCCACTCCACACTCCCAGGCTGGCACCCTCCCTCCCCCTCCCCCTCCTCAGGCGCGGTTACCTCCAGCAGAGGAGCAGGCTCCGCCATCTTGTGAGGCACTGCAGCCAAGGGTGGCCTGCTGGAACTGCGGAGATACCGCTTAATACTGCCGTTTTTCGGGCGTGAGGGTCCCGGTAACGCTCCTGTGCGGATGCTTCTTCTCCTCATAGACATGAGGAGGGTCTCTCTCCAGGCTGGGATGCCACTATTAGGCTAGGAAAGAGGCCGAGGGGACAGAGCTCAAGGACTAGCCGTCTGTCTCCCTCCATGGCCAGGACACGCCCCCGCCCCAGGGTTTTTGAATATGCTCTCTTAATGGCCATATTCTGTGCACTGAATGTAGTTTTAAAATTGCAACCATATAAATCAGAATTAGGTTGGATCTTATCTTTATATGTAATCAGTTCATCTTGTCTTTATCCCCTGGAGTTACTAAATGCTTTTATGATCAGTTTTATTGGATATTTTTTGTTCCTAAATCTTTGCCAAAATGACTTAGGATTGTACCAAAAAATCTTCATAATTTTTTCTAATTCTTTTCAATTAGCCATTATTTGCATTGGACCACTATCAAAATGTCATTGATACATCTTTTATAAACAATTATATGCTTGGCAAAGTGGGTATTCTAAATATGGATAGACTCAAAGGTGGTCATGAAAAGATTAGCATAGGTAGGTGCCACTTAAGAGTCCATCGCAGTCCCATGGATTTGTTGGTACATGGTCTCAAAAAGGGAAAGAAGTTATGAAGAATAAATGATAAGTCTTTTATTATAAAACACTTTCGTTTTAGAGGAATTCTAAGATCTCCTTCGACAAACCATTTAAAGCACGACACCAATATTATGGGAAATATTAAGGGCTGTAACGTCACTTTACACACAAACAGTTCTTTTTCCAGGAGATGTCTTTTACGAACCCTATCAGGTGTGTTGAATTCTATCAGGTATTCCCTGAGGTAGCTCTCTAATTGGTAAACATTTGCCTGCATTAGATTGTCACAATGTGCTGCACTATTTGATGCTATTTTTCCTATTCCTGAAATAATTGCACGTCCAGGGTGGTCAGTTAGGTTTTTGTGAAGCTTGGATAAGTTCTAGAAAAATTAAAGCTCTTGGTACCAACTTGAGATTGTCCGATACCGGCTGTAGAGGACCCTCCCGGTTTATCAGAAGTCCCTTGACTGATGGGGCATAGACTGTTTTAAGAGTTTGCTCGAGAGTATAGGTCAAAGGGTTTTTGTTCCTATGTCAGACAATGAATATCTTGAGCAATTTTTACTCAAATGCTAGGTGGGATAACAGTTGTAGTCAAGTATTCTAGCATGAGCTGCTGTTTGATAGTACCGGCGGCAATCAGGTAGTTCAGTTCCCCCACTTTTTTCAGGTGTTTGAGAATATGGAGTCGGATCTGGAGCGTTTCGCTGATCACACAAATTCCTTGAAGGGTCTCTGTAATGTAATAAAATAAAAAATTAATAAGAGTTATGGTATATGAGATAGTTTGCCCAAGCCTGCCTGTGTAACACATAAATATGAGTGAAACCTCAGTGTGAAGTGTCTGAATCTAAAATGTAAACAGTGGCAAATGACGTAATGACACTGTACGTTATGAGCAAAATACCGTGCATCATTATACTACCAATCCAGGAGAACTCTCCTCTCTGCCACAATGTTAAGTTCTCTTTTTAATCTTTTAAGGAAAGGAAGTTCAGGGGAAATAGTTTGAATAGGTCATTGGAGATAGATACCTGTTATGGATGCCCCCCACACCTTTCGGGTGAGGCTGTCATCTTAATTGTCTGCTGCCAAATTGGATGCTTTGTCTGGGTGCGTGCACGTCACCGAAAAGAGCCACGCTGGCACACAAGTCAATGTAGAGCTTAATGACAAAGACCTTTTATTAAGGGAGTGGTTAGCAGTTTTATTACTTATCCTTAAAGGGATGTGCAAAGGGGTGTTACTAGATAATTGCGTCATATTATGCTGAATCTACATTTTATTGTGAAAAAAACATTCAATTATATTCTGTGTGTTAGTTAGTATAAACTAGCCTTGAAGTCGTATAGGACGTTCAGAACATGTTGATAAGAGCTTCTATACGGCTACCTCTAAGTCAAAACATTAGGGAAAAGAGCAAGGCCAAGGCCTTTTTCCTACAAACAGTCCTCTAGCCCGTTCTAAGAGACTTCTGAATGTCTTCTAATAAATAATATAAATTATTAACTATTTATTGCCATAACATACCAAAATAATTGTGTTGTTTAAGGTCCATCTAAAAGGGAAATTGAACTGTAGGCTATCTACAATTTGTTACGAGAGTCAAGTATTAAGTGCTTCTGATTTTTCCATATTGATTTTGAAGTTGGACAATTTCCCAAAGCGCACAGCTTGGACATCAGTGAGGGAATGATACCAGGGGATTGTGATGTAGGCCAATAGGTCGTCAGTAAAGGCAGAACATTTATATTTTGTAGCTCAACAATATAGCTCAGCAATATTTATTTTTTGTATGGCCAGGCTGGACCTTTATTAATCAGGAGTGTGGCAGACAGCAAGTTATTCAACGTTTGCCTCGCTGACGGACTGTAGTATAGTACTAGAATTTTGTGGGTGAACTGTTAGACTAACTCTGTCTGGTCCAGGATCTGAGCTAGTGAAGAACAAGAGATCCTGTCAAATACCTTCTCTGTGTCTGTCAGTATCATTGAAGTCATTTTATTAGTATGAGTGTAGTTAAAAATATCAATTCTTTTGAGGGGTGTTGTTCCTTGCATCTCTGCCTGGAACCAAACCTACCTAGTAAGGGCAAATCAGTTTGGGAAGTAAGGGATTCAATCTATTCTTCTTTAGAATGAATTAAAAACATTTGAACCATCCCCACATAAATTCGAACTAGGTAATGGTTAGAAAGCCAACATAAACTCTGGAAGAGTGCCAATGTCTTCATTCACTTATTTCTGGAGCGTTATCGGGACTTCTCTATTCCCAAGTGAGACATAAAAAAGCGAAAAAAGCAATATTTTGATCCAAAATACGTGCAAAAATATATATTTTATTTATTATAGAAGTGCCAGACAATAATACAGGTGGGGGGCATACAATAAAAAAACACTACATGTATAGATACTTTTGTTTTACAGGAAATGTTGCACATAAGTAATTTGCAATGATACAAACAGGTTATATACAGCAATTGTAATAAATATCACATTGTACATTGAAAAATGGATAACAATAATTTCTTATGTATATTAATATCGCACAATACTTATATCCTCAATAATACCAATTGCTACCAATAATAGATACCAACATTAGCCTTAAATTTAGAATAAAGGGGTTCGCACCAATCAACCTCGTAATGTTGGTCACTTGAGGGGTTAGTTACCACTATGAAGAATCGTATAACTGGAGTATCCAGTAACTAGCCACCCACAGTAACAATGGTAAGTATAGGGGGTCTTTGCTGCAGTGCTAGGCTGTAATAGCACGCCGCTCCATAGTAATTACATAACTTCATAAATATAACTCCTGAGTACAAAGCCCCTATATGTCACATATAATGTAAACACTGGAAGAAGCTCATAAAAAGATGCATCATATATAAACAGACAAGCAGTGTTATATATATATATATATATATATATATATAATATATAAGTCATTCATTGTGTGCACACAAGTACACAGGAAACATAACTACATATCCATATGCATATATGTACATCCCGCATATATCATCCAGAGTGTTCTCCAAGTTGTAGATTCCACATATCCACATCCAAAGATAAGATCCCAAGACAAGTAAACATAATATGATAAAATATGATAAAAATTGATAAAATTAGATAAAAACAATACACACACCCTAAATATAAAATAGGACAAACTACAAAAATGGTGCAAAGCTGCATTGAGACCACGTGGGTATACGGTTTTCAATGTCCATATCCACTGTGATTCTAGCTGTGCAAGTCTCTGTGTCAATGCTCCGCCCCCAACTGTTATGAAATCAATTCCCTGTACTCTAAACATGTTGCTGTTACAATCGTGAAAGGATTTAAAATGTTTAGGTATGGTCTTGAGAGTGCCAGAATCAATGATATCCTTGGCCGCCTCAATCCCTAAGACGTGTTCTCTAACATGTATCTTTAGTTGTCTACTCGTCAGTCCGACGTATCCAGTTTCACATGTAATTCTTTTTGTTTATATTATAAGTTTTATGTCCTTCTGAGTCAATAAAGGAATTACTCCTTTCTATATTGGGACGACAGGCTACTCATTTTCCGCAGGGTGCACAGCCAGATGGTGGTCTTGAGGTATCTAGAAATGTTGTTATACTTTTATTGTCATGATGACTATGGACCAATATGTCCCTAAGATTACGGCCTCTCCTTATGGATATATGGAGTTGAATTGGCAGGATCCTCTCCAGGGTG
Organism: Allobates femoralis; assembly: GCA_033576535.1. Lineage (NCBI taxonomy): Eukaryota > Metazoa > Chordata > Amphibia > Anura > Aromobatidae > Allobates > Allobates femoralis. The sequence goes on from JARQOC010000004.1 coordinate 468,170,397, forward strand.
GGATCAGCCTTTAGAATATGCCACGAGCATTCAATTGCTTTCCTGACTTCCCCAAAGGCTGAATTGTACTCAGTCACAAATCTGACAGTATTGTTTGATTTCTTTCTTCTTGGGCCATACAGCAGATTTTCCCGATCTTGATGTCGGGCTCTATTATAGGCCCGCTTAATTGATCGCCGGCTATATCCTCTCTTTTTTTTAAATCAGTTGTTTTTTATTGTAATTCAAGTCACGATACATAATATGGGTATTAAGGTACATCAATCAATAAACATTTCTTACAAACAAAGAAACCCAAGGATAAGGTGGGTAACCAGTAATCTCTAGGAGGGGAAAGGATAAAGGGGGAAAGGGGAAGGGTGAAACATTAGCAAACCAGATCTACTGTAGTTATTTATCGTGTATAAGCCGTATTAGCAAAACCTGTATTATGTGGATATTGAAGGGTCGATGGGCTCAACTCGAGAGAGGGGGAGTTTCGTTTCCGCTATCTCAGCGTTTTCCAGAACAACTAATGAATTATTTTGGAATGGAGACCGAATTATGTGATGAGGAAATCCATGAGTCCCACCAATTAAGGACCTTCGTCTTATGTGGGAGATCATGTGCTAACAGAACTTCATGAGACAGATGCGAGTTTAATCGGATAATGGTCTCTGCTATCGTCGGGGCTGAAGGAGATTTCCATCTTGCTGCAATGGACATACGTGCTGCTATGAGGATAATAGAGATCATAGGACGGAGTGTAGGAGGGAAAGAGTGTATCCCAATGCCCATGAGCGCCATGGAGGCCGAAAGGGTGAACCGCAGGCCCAATACCGAGTACAATAGCGATTCAACCGATAACCAATAAGATCGTATGTGTGGGCAGGTCCACCATATATGTGCGTCAGTGCCCAGCAACCCACAGGACCTCCAACAAAGTGGGGAGGAGGTGGGAGCCGAACGCCCAAATCTCGCCAGGCGGTTGGGAGTCAAATACCATCCCATAGACAGCTTCTTGAATTGCTCCAGATGGTTTACGCATCGAGTGTATTTGATAAGATGATTCGAGGCTCTGTGCCAGTCCTCGAGAGAGGCCGAAAATTCAAGCTTGGCTTCCCACCGCGTCATGTAGGGGAGCTTGAAAGATGCACGTGCCGTAATCAGCGCTTTATAGATGATTGATACACCTCTCCGGGAGCCTCCAGTCTGTTTGAAGAGGGATTGGAGAGTCAAGTCTATCGAGGCGGGATCCCATGAGGGAAGTGAAAGGGAATTCAGGAAGTGTTTGACACGTAGATACGAGAAACAAGTCTTGGAAGTGAGAGAGAATTTAGATTGAAGGGCAGGAAAGGGGGTCACCTCGTTCTCGGAGAGGATGTCTGATAAGAGCCCCATACCCGCCTCCCTCCAATCTTTAAGCGAGATGTCAACCATGCTGGCCTCTAAGGCCTGCATGGAAATATATTTGGAGAGGAAAGGGAAATGGGTCTTTGCAAGAGGGTACCAGATTGTCATCAGGGTTTGCATAGACTTCAAGGGTGCAGTGGGAGGGCGGTGTAGGAGAAACGACATTTCCATGAGAGTCCTAGTTGAGCGGAAGGGGGCTAGAGCAGATTAATCTGGAGCCAGCCGGAGGGCGGTTCCATAGACCACCAGATTTTGGCAATATCCAAATGTATCGCTTTGTAATATGTCAGTATGTCTGGCATCCCCAGGCCCCCCAGGGCGGTAGGTAGGGAGAGTGAGGATAGGGCTACTCGATGGGGTTTGTTGGACCATACAAATTTCCCGATGAGTGATTGGATTAGATTTAGGTACCGTCTGGGGAGTGTCAGAGGAACACATCTGAACATATAAATAATTTTAGGCAGTATCATCATTTTGACCAGGTTTATTCTAGCTATCCAAGACAGCTGAGTCTTATTGTATTCAGCGCAGAGAGATTTCAACAAGGAGATCATCTCACAGTTAGTTGTAGCTATTCTCAGGGTAGGGACCATTTGGATGCCCAGATATTTGAAGCCACCGGGGGCCCATAAAAAAGGAAATTGCGACTGTAGAGCAGATTGTGTGGGATGGGGAAGGTTTATAGGAAATAGAGATGATTTAGTGAGGTTTAATTTATAATATGAGATAGCCGAAAATGAGGAAAGGAGGGAAACAATATTCGGGACTGAGATCATCGGGTTCGTGCAGACGAGGAGGACATCATCGGCGTATAGAGAGATTTTATGCTCTACTTTGCCCACGGTTAGTCCTGATATATCAGGATGTGCTCTAACAGCTGCCGCCAGCGGCTCCATCACCAGAGCGAATATAAGAGGAGAGAGGGGGCAGCCTTGTCTTGTCCCGTTAGGTATGTCAAAGGCGGAAGAGGCAAAACCCCCCATCTTCACATACGCGCGGGGAGAAGAATACAATGCCAAAATTCCAGAGCGGATGTTACTCTGGAAGGCAAACTTATCAAGAACGGCTGCCAGATACCCCCAGTGCACTCGATCAAACGCTTTCTCTGCATCAAGGGATAGGAGAACACTGGGGGTCCCCCTCTGCTCGAGGATTTCCATGAGATCCACTACCCTCCGAGTCGCATCTCTCGCCTGACGACCAGGGATAAAGCCCACCTGATCTGGGGCGATCAGGGAGGAGATGACGGTCTGGAGACGGTCCGCCAGCAGCTTCGCGTAGAGTTTAATGTCGCAATTTAAAAGGGCTATTGGGCGGTAGTTGGCTGTGAGTGTGGGAGATTTACCAGGTTTGGGGATGGTAGAGATGGCCGCTGTCAGACCTTCAGGTCTGATATGTCCCTCTCGCTGCCAGAACCCGAATAAGGTTAATAAACGAGGGGCTAGGTGATGAGCAAAGGAGGAGTAATATAGATAAGGGAAACCGTCCGGGCCAGGAGCAGAGCGTTTTTTGGTCAGACGGATTGCTTCCAAAACTTCCTCTAGGGAAAAGGGCCTGTTGAGGAATGCCTGTTGTTCAGTGGATAGGCTGGGGAGCTGTAGCGATGAGAGGAAAGAAGAAATAGCGTCAGGGGAGGGCTGGGGAGTAGAGGGTGAATTGGAGAGGTTATATAGGTCGAAATAGTAATCACGAAATTGTTCTGCAATTTGAATTGGGTGGCGAATATGATCACTAGTTTGAGAGAGGAGAGAGGAGATTCTAGAGCGCTTCTCAAATTTCTTGACCCTGCGTGCCAAGAGGGTCCCGGCTCTGTCTCCCATCCCGTAGTATTGGGCCCGTGTCTTTTTAAGCTGATGCTCCACCCTAGTGAGGAGGAGCATGCGTAAGCGAGAGCGCGCATCAGATAAAGTTGTGAGGGTACTTGGATTAGGGTTGGATAGGTAGGCCCCCTCGAGAGACTTGACCTCCTCTGTCAACAAAGTAAGGGAGTTAGAAAATAGTTTCTTAGCATGAGCCGCCATTTTAAGGCAGTGCCCACGAATCACCGCCTTATGCGCGAACCACAAACCATCCGGAACAATGTCAGGTGTATCATTGGATTCAAAATATTCTGAGATGTGAGCGGACAGGGTTTCCTGGTTCGCCGGGGACGTAAGCAAGTATTCATTCAGCCTCCATGGGGCCCTAGGCAGGTGCGAGGACGCATCCGCTATCAGCAGCGACAAGGGAGCGTGATCCGACCAAGAGATGACATCTATATCTGCCGATTGACAAAGAGGAAGAAGGGAATTGTTCACCAGGAGAAAGTCAATTCGACTGAAGGTTTTGTACCTAGGCGAGAAGAACGTGTAGTCTCGTTCGTTACCATGTAAATATCTCCATATGTCATGGAGCCCCGCCGATGTCACTATAGGGGATAAGTCTGTACGGTATGAGTTAGGAGAGGAGCAGTCTATATTTTTAATTAGACAGGCGTTAAGATCGCCCGCTATCAGCACGTGACCCTCCATCGACGGCATATGGGTTTCCAATAGGTTTTTAAAAAATTTAAATTGATTTGCATTGGGGGCATAAACTGCCAGCAGGGAGTAAAGTGTGCCGTTCAATTTGGCAGTAACCAGGAGGAACCTGCCCTCTGGGTCAGAGCACACCTTAACCAAATCAAAAGCTATAGATGAGCTAATAAAGATTGACACCCGCGCTCTTTTCCCATTTGCATTAGAGAAAAATTGGTGTGGATAGTATGGGGATATCAGACGCTTGTTGTCTCCCTCCAGAAGATGCGTCTCCTGTAGAAAGACAAGGTCCGCGTGGGATTTTTTAAGTTGAGTGCGTAAAAGTGATCTCTTTTGGGGGGAGTTGAGCCCATTCACATTAAGCGCTAAAACAGACACAGGCATGGACGTTAATAAAGAAACATTTGCAATTTGCTTATACATATGAGATGATAGTTGCATCAGGGAGAGGGGGTAGGGAAAGGGAGGAAAAAACAATTGTCTGGCATAAACAGTAGATCCCACCTCCGGAGCCCAGTGTGGCCGGAAAGGTGCGCTCGTGGAACCAGAAATGAACATCAGGGAAAACAAACAAACCAAGAACGGAAAAAGGGGTTCCATTAAGGGACCCAAAAAGTTCAGCGTCGCATTATGGACGCAGTTACGATGTAAAACCATCGTAGGTAGGAGCGTACAAAAGGAGAAAATACGCTCGAGGGGGGGCAACGGAACCCTTCGGTCGCAGGTCTAGAGAAGAGTATGAGATAGGGGTGAGGGAAAAGTCATAGAGAAGAGAAAGGGTTAGAGAGGGGAGAGTAAAGGGAGGAAAGAGGTAAGAAGTGGATTCTACGACCTGATAGGGCACACGTCTAGACCAGGAAGGCGAGCCCCAGGAGAAATATCAAAGAGCATTCGGCCCATACAGCCAGTAGATGCAGAAGACAAGTTCAGGCGACATCCCATTCCGGATCCACCTTTTTACGTCTAAGCCGGGGCTTTGGATGTTGTTCTTTCGAGATCACGGTGATCCCGCTGAGTCGGAGTTACAAAGGTCGACGGGAGAAGGCCCCACTGTTTCAGCAGCGTCTCTGCTCGCGCCGGCGATGAGCAGACGTGGAAAGAGTCGTTCCGTTTGATGATAAGGCGAGTCGACCGGCCCCAGTGGTATGCGATGTTTTGGTCTCGCAGAGCAGTGGTGTAGGGCTTGAAGGCTCTGCGTAGCGCCAATGTTCCTGACGACAGGTCGGGAAAAACGTCCAGATCGGCAAACCGGTCTGAGAGAGTCGGAGATCGGCGTAGCGCTTTCAAAAAGTCATCTTTTGTCTCAAAAAAATGAATCCTCGCTATGACCTCTCTAGGTAACTCAGATCGCACCCCGGGTGGCTTCCTGAGGCGGTGGATGCGATCAATTTTAAAGTCTCGGGGATCTAAGTCAGGCAAGACTTCCTTTAAGAGATCGGTGAGCAGCGCTCGCAAATCAGCGTCTGGGATCGTCTCTGCGACTCCCCGGAGGCGGACATTGTTCTGGCGAGTCCTGTCCTCTATATCATATGCTTTGGCTTGCGATGTAAGCAACTCGTCCTGGAGACGTTCGTGGTCGTCTATGAGGTCGTTATGAGATCGGACTAGTTCTGCAAGTTTAGTCTCGAGGCGATCTGTCCTCCCGCCTAGTTCCGTCACCTCGCCCTGTAGTTCCTCCACCATCTCCCGCATATCGTCCTGAAGGGAAGTCCGCAGATCGGCGAGCAGGTCTGTCATGAGGGACTTCATTAGTGTGTAGGTGACCGGGGAATCCGGAGCGGGCTGCCTGGTACCAGTCTCCAGGGTTTGCTGCTGGCGGCGGGAAGCGCGCACTGCCCTGGGGGAGGGGGGCGCCATCTTGGAGGCCAGAGCTGAGTCAGGGGGGCCGGTTGGAAAGTAGTCCGTTACTCGCCTTGGGAGCCCAGATTGTTGCGGCTTCACTCTTCCCATTAGTGCTCAGGAGGGTCACGGAGGTACTGGGAGGGTTTCTGGTCATGCTGGGTTGCTGGTTATAAGGCTGAAATCTCCCGGGGCTCGGGAGCTCTCGGTTTATGCGACCTTCCTCATGTGGGTCTAAGCCACGCCCCCTGCTATATCCTCTCTTGAGAAAGTGGTCAGTTAATTCAAGCGACTGCCTTTCAAAGTCTACCTCCCTGGAGCAGACCCTCCTCAATCTTAAGAATTGTCCAATGGGGACAGAGTTAACCATGTATTTTGGGTGAGCGGACGTCAAATGAAGCAATGTATTTGAGGATGTAGATTTACGATATAGGCTTGACTGCAAATGGTCACTCTTATCCCTAAATAGTGTCGCATCTAAGAAGTCACTTGAAGTTGTTGACCAATATAGGTTAGGTGGATGTTCAGTCCGTTGGAGTTTAGACTTGCCAAAAATGAATTTGAAGATTCAACAGTATCCTGCCAGATGAGGAATATATCGTCGATGTACCTGGATGCGGTCCACCGACGTTTCCCTATCTGACAGAAAGAGGTCCCTCTCCCACAGCCCTAGGAAAAGATTAGCATAAGTCGTTGCAAAAGAAGCCCCTCTTGCAGTTCCCTGGAGCTGTAGGTAGAAGGACCCCCTTAAAAGTAAAAAAAATATGCGTGAGGGAAAACTCCCAAGAGGGAGAGAACAAATTCCACCAAATCAGCCGGAAGATGTGACATCCTCAGAAAAAAAGCAACCCCATGTAACCCATCCGAATGCTTTATATTCGTATACAGTGATTCGACATCCACACACTCAATATAGATTCTGCGTTCATGGAGATGCCTTTGATTTTCCTCAATAAATCGCCAGCATCCTTAGTAAAGGAAGGAAGAGAGACCACCAAAGGCTGTAATATGAAATCTATCCATTTATTGATATTGTCTAAAAAATTATTATTGCCCTAGATGATGGGTCTCTCGGGTGGAGTCGTCAGGTCCTTATGAATTTTAGGTAATTGATAAAGTGTAGAAATAAACGGCTCCACCACTTGTAGCGCCGAAGCCAGCCCACAGGTGATAACGCCGCCATCTGTCGTTGCCTTAAGAAGTGTGTTCAATTCTCCAACGTATTTAGACATGTCTCACTTGTGGTTTATGCAATGGGTCCATAGAATATCTAATTCAAGATATCCCACAAGAAAGATCTGTGTTTCACAATCTTGATAAACATGAAGTGGGTACTTTTACTGTGGTTGTCATTAACTTCTCTATTCCCAGTCTGAGGTAAATACTCATCTTAACTAGCGAAGTCACTTCCCCATAGCGGTATCCAATTTCACTATATAGGGTGTCATGGCTTGCCTCAATTAGCCTCAACTCATTTCGCCGTTAATGCGTTCTTCAGGAGACACACGATAATTTGGTTAAAGTTAAGTGAACCTGAAATGCTCATAGGTACCCAGCCATCGCATGAGTGAATCTAGGATATTTGGGAAAGAGAGAGGATGTTAACACCTATAATAACCACATGGGTGATGTTCATACAACTTTTCTCAGTTCTGACCCCTTAAAACAGTCAGACCCAAGATGTAACATCTGACTCATAATCAGTTATAATAATGATAATTATCTACAACAATAATGCTGATCAAACAAAAAAGGTGCCTCCCAGATGTGTTTGGGGGTAAATACAAAATCATAGGCAATGAGGATATACTTTGCCAAAAATCCCACCGTTAGTACATAATTCTGATATAGTGACTAGGAGTCAAATTGATACATAAACGTTTTGTATACACAGGGACCATAGCCACCAAACGTTCAGACGCCAAAAAATGCCAAGAATCTTTCCTCAGCTACTACAACCAAAAAAAACCCAAACGGCAGATAGCGGACAGAGGGAAGAAAGAGGGACACGCCTCAAATGACAAACTCTTAACAAATTTATAGTGTATAATTCATACTTAGATAAACCAAATTATAAGTTGGCTATCATAGAGCTATGCAGACCAGTATCAATTATTTGTGAGGTACCTAATATACACCTTAAAAAATGAATGTAATTTCTAAATTAAGCTGGTATATGTATGTCTTTCATTTAACCCTTTTGGGTTCATGGATTCCAATCTAAAAATACATTGGGTCTCCTCCAACAGGATATTTTGATCCCAATCACCTTTACGGGCTCTTACTACCTCCAAAATACAAACAGATAAAACATTTCATCGCCATTATTGGTTTCCCATACATGACGAGCAATTGGGGTATATCTTTGATTCTGTATGTCTCCTAAATGCTGCCCGATTTTGTCTCATTTTGGTTTTACCATTGTAATTGAGGGGGCATCTCCTGTACATGTCGCCATATACATTGGACTTCAGGTCTGGCAATTTGCAAAATCCCTTATATAGTACTCTCCCTGTCACAACACTAATAAAGGACACATCACACCAGAAAAGTATTATTTGGTTTCGTGTCTAACCACGTGCCTATCGGTGTAGGTTTTTTTTTAATAGAAACTGTGGACTAACCAATTCTGGAAGGTGATTTTTGCACTTTCATGAATATCATTTCCTATGTCCTTATCTGCCTTGAGTATGTCCCAGTACCTTTTCAAGATGTTACAGATCTTATTAGTCTGATTATGATATTTCAAATGATTCTCATTTTGTTTACTGACTTATTCTTCTTTGGCACCAAAAGTGCAGATCTATCCCTTTTTAGGGCATTAGAGAAGGTCAGATTTAAAGTGTACTCAGGGTACCCCCTATCTACAAATCTTTTCCTTAGAGTCAGGGCTTCTTTTCTGAAAGATCTATCATCAGAACAGTTCCAACGTGCCCATAGGTATTGTCCCCTCAGTATGCCTTTCAACAGAAGAGGGTGATGACTCTTCCAGTACAATAACCCATTTATAGACATAGGTTTTCTATAAATGTTTGTATTAATAATGCTTCTCTCATCTATTGAAATCTGTAGATTTCTTCTACTTAAAATGTGAACTTTAAGTTGAAGTTGTTCATGTTCAATTCCTCAACAAACCAACTAAACTAATTTTTTGAGCTATTTAAATAAAATTTAAAAAAAACAAACAAAAAAAAAACATGTCTAGGTAACGATACCACATAGAGATGTGGTCATGCCACCATTTGGATTCATCCCCACAGACGAAAGACGACAATTGCTTCCCACCACCCCAAGGAAATTTGCATAAGTCACGGCGCACAAGAGCTACCCTTGGCAGTCCCCCTGAGCTAGTGGAAGTACTTTTGGTTGAATAGAAATTAATTATGATGTAAGACATTAAAAAGTAGGTCTAGCACAAACAAATTATGCATCTCAAAATGTTCTGCACGGCTAGATAGGTAATGTTCCACTGCTTGCAAGCCTTTTGTGTGTACAGTCGAGCTATATAAAGCTTCCTCGTCGATTGACACCAACAGGGTATGTTTCTCGACCACCACACCATCCAATTTGAGTAACAAATTCAGAAGTGTCCCTTAGGTATGAGGGAAGTGATGTCACAAAATGTCTTAGTGCTTTGTCTATATAGATCCCCACATTCTGACACAGTGAGCCAACGACAGACACTATTAGTCTCCCTTTGTGCACCTGGGGTAGTGCATAGAATGTTGGTATAGTGGCTACCTCAGGTACCATTAATTTATGTTCATTATTAGATTTTAGGCCATTATTCAAACCATCATCTAGGATCTTAGTGAGAACATTACGAAAATCATCTGTAGGATCTCCTTGGAGAAACCTATAGGTTTTTGGGATCATCAAGGATTAACATACACATTGTTAGACATTGGGTATGAGCCAACACCACAATGTCCGCCCCTTTATCCGAGGGTTTAACTTTAATAACCTTCTTCTTTTCTAGATCCTCAAGAGCTTCCTACTCTGCTCGATGTAAATTTGAATTGGTGGTTTTTCCACAACCATCAATTATTTTTAAGTCTCGTTCGACTAATTTTAAGAACATGTCTGTTAGCATAATTGTTGGGTGGTGGCATTTTTAGACTTAACCTCTTTAGGTCCGTGAAGTGACTTAAAGGGAACCAACCACCCGAAATGACCCCCCCGGACTGTTAATATGTGTCCCTACACCCAGCACACACATTTGGGGCAATCGTTTTTGCTAAAAAAACTGTTTAGTAGAAGCTAAGAGATATGTTTATAAAGTTTAATAACTTCTGACGATTGGGTGTTACCTAGCTTTGTCCACGTGCAGTGTTCGTGCTTGTCATCTTCCTCTCCCCCTCCCCTCTCACTTTCTAAGAGCCTGGCCGGTCATTAAAGTCCCGCCCCCTTTCATGACGCGGCCAGGCTCTTACAAAGTGAGAGGGGAGAGCGGAGAGGAAGATGACGAGCACGAACACTGCACGTGGACAAAGCTAGGTAACACCCAATCATCAGAAGTTATTAAACTTTATAAACATATATCTTAGCTTCTACTAAACAGTTTTTTTTTAGCAAAAACGATTGCCCCAAATGTGTGTGCTGGGTGTAGGGACACATATTAACAGTCCGGGGGGGTCATTTCGGGTGGTTGGTTCCCTTTAAGCTTCTTGCTCTATCATTTTCTTCTGATGAGTCCACCAATTGTTTTATACCTACAAGATCTTCTAGAATCCCCAGCTTCAGACATTGTTCACTATCATTTAGCTTAAAATTTTTTTGCCACCTCAACCTTGCGGCAAGAAATATTGATGTCTTTAACCCAAGGAAATGCTCTGAACGGTGGTGTTAGTACAATCGATATACCTCTTGATAATACAGAAGTTTCATCCCTAGTTAAAATATCAAATTAATGATGTGCCCTGCATTTCCTTTTATTTTTAAGATTACTTAGTAGGTACCCAGTTGGGGCACCCTTCTCTAATAAAGAGGATGAAGGTGATACTGATCCAGGGAATTGTGGTCCGCCACTGTCAACCATCCCCGGTGGGTGTTGATACTTATGTCTTGGTGGGAATGTTCCTGATAATGAAAGGGGTCACCCTCTGGGACCCCTCCATCCCCTTCATCCCTTCATCCCCTTTTGCCTCCGGGTGCCTTCCTTTACCCCTTAGTTTACTACTCCCCCATGACCTTTAGTGTCAAAGATCTCTGCTTTAGATGATGATACCTCTGATGCTGGGGCCGGTTGAAGGAAACTATAGGCCTTACTGTCGCTAAATTACTTAAAGTCTCGTAGAAACTACAAACTTTTCCTGTTTTTTTTTAAATTTATTATTATCGCACCATTTATTCTATGGCGCTTTACATGTGAAAAAAGGCATACATAGACAAATACAATAAACATGAGCAATACAAGACAGACACAAGTACAGAAGGGAAGAGGACCCTGCCCACGAGGGCTCACAGTCTACAAGGGATGGGTGAGGATACACTAGGAAAGGGAAGAGCTTGTCGTGCGGTGTTTTGGTGGACTGAGGTTTACTGCAGGTTGTAGCTTGTTGAGGTGGGTCTTCAGGTTCCTTTTGAAGGTTTCCACGGTGGGTGGGAGTCTGATTTGTTGGTAAACTGTCAGGTGTTCACATTTAACATAAGTGGAGGGATGTATGTGGCTCATGACTCAAAATGTTCTTGAAATCAATGCCTCTGAAGAATGGATGTATTTTTTTTTTATTTCATCTGCTCCTTCTGTCCCAAGTATTTCTTAAGTTTTATTCTGAGAAGCTTTTTGATCAACTCTTGAGCATCATCGGGAAGAGCTGGATCACATTTCCAAGTAATGGCATGATTGCATGTCATTGTGTTGCACAGGCCATATGGTTTACATCCCACAAGCAGTTCATAGAGAATAGTCCCCGGGGACCACCAGTCTGAAGATGTTCCATAGGCTTGGAAAGCGATGGCCTCAAGTGCTATGTACCATGGGGTGCAACAGGGCAGTGTTTGAATTAATTTTCTGGTGATGTTATGAGCCAATTCCATGTGTGTATTTGTATTTGATATCATGCATCCCAGTTTTGAGACCCCAAAATCAGTCATTTTTATGTGGCCTGTGGAAATTATGAGTATATTCATCGGCTTTAGATCTCTGTGCACTACGCCGATGCTATGGAGATATTTAATAGCAAGTACCATTTCTGACATACAGTTAGGGCCAGAAATATTTGGACAGTGACACAATTTTGGCGAGTTGGGCTCTGCATGCCACCACATTGGATTTGAAATGAAACCTCTACAACAGAATTCAAGTGCAGATTGTAAAGTTTAATTTGAAGGGTTGAACAAAAATATCTGATAGAAAATGTAGGAATTGTACACATTTCTTTACAAACACTCCACATTTTAGGAGGTCAAAAGTAATTGGACAAATAAACATAACCCAAACAAAATATTTTTATTTTCAATATTTTGTTGCGAATCCTTTGGATGCAATCACTGCCTAAAGTCTGGAACCCATGGACATCACCAAACGCTGGGTTTCCTCCTTCTTAATGCTTTGCCAGGCCTTTACAGCCGCAGCCTTCAGGTCTTGCTTGTTTGTGGGTCTTTCCGTCTTAAGTCTGGATTTGAGCAAGTGAAATGCATGCTCAATTGGGTTAAGATCTGGTGATTGACTTGGCCATTGCAGAATGTTCCACTTTTTTGCACTCATGAACTCCTGGGTAGCTTTGGCTGTATGCTTGGGGTCAATGTCCATCTGTACTATGAAGCGCCGTCCAATCAACTTTGCAGCATTTGGCTGAATCTGGGCTGAAAGTATATCCCGGTACACTTCAGAATTCATCCGGCTACTCTTGTCTGCTGTTATGTCATCAATAGACACAAGTGACCCAGTGCCATTGAAAGCCATGCATGCCCATGCCATCACGTTGCCTCCACCATGTTTTACAGAGGATGTGGTGTGCCTTGGATCATGTGCCGTTCCCTTTCTTCTCCAAACTTTTTTCTTCCCATCATTCTGGTACAGGTTGATCTTTGTCTCATCTGTCCATAGAATACTTTTCCAGAACTGAGCTGGCTTCTTGAGGTGTTTTTCAGCAAATTTAACTCTGGCCTGTCTATTTTTGGAATTGATGAATGGTTTGCATCTAGATGTGAACCCTTTGTATTTACTGTCATGGAGTCTTCTCTTTACTGTTGACTTAGAGACAGATACACCTACTTCACTGAGAGTGTTCTGGACTTCAGTTGATGTTGTGAACGGGTTCTTCTTCACCAAATAAAGTATGCGGCGATCATCCACCACTGTTGTCATCAGTGGACGCCCAGGCCTTTTAGAGTTCCCAAGCTCACCAGTCAAATCCTTTTTTCTCAGAATGTACCCAACTGTTGATTTTGCTACTTCAAGCATGTCTGTTATCTCTCAGATGGATTTTTTCTTTTTTTTCAGCCTCAGGATGTTCTGCTTCACCTCAATTGAGAGTTCCTTTGACTGCATGTTGTCTGGTCACAGCAACAGCTTCCAAATGCAAAACCACACACCTGGAATCCACCCCTGACCTTTTAACTACTTCATTGATTGCAGGTTAACGAGGGAGACGCCTTCAGAGTTAATTGCAGCCCTTAGAGTCCATTGTCCAATTACTTTTGGTCCCTTGAAAAAGAGGAGGCTATGCATTACGGAGCTATGATTCCTAAACCCTTTCTTCGATTTGGATGTGGAAACTCTCATATTGCAGCTGGGAGTGTGCACTTTCAGCCCATATTATATATATAATTGTATTTCTGAACAGCTAAAATAACAAAACTTGTGTCACTGTCCAAATATTTCTGGCCCTAACTGTATATATTATGGTTGACAATGTAGACGTCTCAAAAATAAATGTATGAACAATAAAAACATTAACAAACAACAGCCTTGCATCTTCCTGATTTTACAGAAAAGACCTAAAGCTTACAAAATCATTTAAACCTTTGGGTTGTACAGTCCCTATGGTCACCATCCATTTTGTTTAGCAGAAGTGTCACCCAATTTTTAATTGCACTCTTCAGAATTTTGAAGGTTTTCTTCATATAAGCTGCCTTTTGTGATTTGTAAAGACTTTGCCATATCTTTGTAAAGCGGCCGTCACACGCTACGATATCTGGTAAGATATTGCTTAAACGCGCCAGATTAAACATCGCCCGAACGATGTCTGTGCGTGTGATGGCAAGATACGATCAACGAGAAATGATCAGATCGTAAGATCGAGATGTGAGCTCCGGACCTCACATCTGACGATGTCGGCTTAGTGGATACGCATAATCGATGCGTGTAAATGAACGATATCGTACAAAAGCTGTGAATTGAGCGATGGCGAAATCTAACACGTAGGCGTGCCGGGAATTCACCTGTGTCACGCCTCCTCAGTTGTGATACGTGAACCCTCATGCGTTACGATTGGCTGGCGTCACATTAGCTCTTATTGGTTGAAGCTCCTGCGTGACGATTGGTTCTTACTTCCCAGGCCGCCATTTTTGAAGAGCTGTCACTTCAGCACTACTACACATAGGCACCGTTTGGCTGATCCTGCCTTGTTGGTTTACATTTATGGCCAGAAACCAGGGCGGCCTGCTCCAAAACTCCAGTCTTGCCCTGGGCCCAATATACTCTGCACGGTGTCATACCCCCCCAACAAGTGTGCGTTACGCTTTACACAACGCTGTGTTACGCCACGCCCCCGGGTTCTTGTCCCATAGGTGTCGTAGAAGTGTTCCTCGCCGTGTCACAGCGCGTCCAGCGCGTTGCAATGTGTATGGCCCATGCGAGCGGACGTACTGACGTCATGAATTTGCTTTCAGTTTCATTCCGCCTGCAAGGTGCTAGCTCCTCCCATGCACATTGCAGCACAGTCATGGCCGCAACAGGGCGCGCAGCCACGTGGGGGATGGCGGAGCTCATGATCCTAATCGATCATTGTGATCGATTGGATTATTGGTGCCGCCACCCACACCGGCACCCCCGGCTGCGGAACTGCCGTACTGAGCGCAAGATCCAGCGTGCCCTGCTCCGGCAGCTGTGTGTGGAGAGGAGTCCCAAGCAGATCCAGCATAAGATTGCGGATCTGAAATACAAGTGCCCAGGCCGCATTGTGGACATCCGTGCCAGGATTGCCAGGCTGCGTGGTGAGTAACTGTTGGACACAAACACACATCTGCACATGTACATGTACCACACTACACAGCACTGTCTCCAAACATATTAGGATAGTGTTGTCCCCGGGCTGGACCCGGCCATGTGGTAGCATATATTCTGCGTTGAGGCCGCCTTCACAGGTGCATATGGCTCTGCAGCGTTCTGCTGAGCCATCTGCAAGCCTCTGCATGCAGACGCCAGACAAAGTCCAATAAATGCTAACACGGTGTCTGCAGATGCATGCACCCACCCCTGCGCTCCCATTGGCCCCCATGACTGATCTGTGTGCATGCGTACCCATGGCCACAGATCACACACTCCCGTCCACACCGAGAATGCAACCTGTAATGGTGGCCAATGGGAGTGCATGGCGGTCTGCATGCAGCTGCAGACACTGTGTCAACCATTACCAAGGCTAGGTCCGCCGGCAGCATGCAGAGCCTTGCAGATGGCTCGGCCAAACGGTGCGTAGGCATGTGCAAGTGTGAGGGCACCCTAATTTGGAGGCAGGCCCTACACTTTGGGCTGGTTGCACAACCTCCAACTCCCATAACATCATTTTTAACAAAGTTGAAACATTAGCTACATCAAATACACTCTTCAGGCTGCATCTTGACATTTATTCAATGCCGGGCCCAGGCATCATGGGAAGGGGATGGCCTGTGGAGTCCAGGTGACAGATAGTACTGGCGACTGGACACTAACTCCCCTTGCCATGATCGGCAAAAACTTCTTCCAAATACAAAATTTGGCCAGATAGCAGTTTTTCACACACTTTGGAAAGGACAAATCAAGAATGAATGGTAATCAACATACATTCCTTCACTGGGTATTGATGCACCATGTTCATGTGAGAACAATTCCCATTGCCTGTGTTTTCGGACACAAACCTGAGTATGGCCAAACCAGTCATGTGCAGCACAAATGGTGAGCCCGCACTCAGCTGTCACCTCACTAAATTAGTGGCTAACCTCATTCCACACTGACAATTGTTTGAGGAGACATATGGCTTATCCACAAACCAACCATGAGACACTGGCCCACAGATGTGCCACCGTACAGAGGGGACAAGATAGACACAACATGATGTTTGACCATAACCAAAAATTTCCCACCTAACCCACATGAATAGACAGCCACAGTCCAAACACCATCAGCTTCTGCCCGTACCTAAACTACAACACACATACCTAAAGCATGTGTTGCTGTATATGGCCAACAGCAAACCTATCTTCCCAGAGTAGTCGACCTCCTGTCAGTCAACATAGTGTCTTGAACCGACAGTACATGCATCCAACCTGACCTTGTTCCACATTTCATACTGTACGAAAGACAATAGGCCCACAATTATAAAGATACACAACTATGAATAGAAACTTAATCCTAACAGCTTCTTCATTGTGCTTCAATATACAGTTACTGCGGATTCTTCTTCTGTAGATGGGCAGCATGGGCCACCTGCAGGAGGACCACCGACCCCACCGGTACATCCTGCACATGGGACACCATCTCCCCCTACTCATGCCGGCCATGATGAGGATGAGTTGGCAGCTGCTGGCGGCCATGAGGACACCGTGGAGCGGTCCCGCCACTCGGGGACGGAGGAGGATTCTTCCAACTCCTCGCAGCCATGGATGGAGGAGGATGACAACATCCCCTCACCACCATGCCCACAGGAGGGCGACGATGCAGGACAAGAGGCTGGCCTGGATGAATAACCACCCTCCAGCCCAGGGCCATTATTGCCCCAAGGCCACGTCCTGTGGCCACAGAGCCCCAGCCTCCAAGATCCCCCACCTGCCACACTGTCCAGCTCGGTGGCTAGCCCAGGGGTCGGCATGTCCCCGGACACGGCTGACGAGGAGGTGCCCTCCACAGCCACGGCTGTCGAGCAGGAGATGTGTGCCGCAGAGGCCAACAACGTGCCCTCCACAACTGGGCCTGCCGAGGAGGAGATGTGGGCAGCAGAGCCCGACTACGTGCCTTCCACAACTGGGCCTGCCGAGGAGGAGATGTGGGCGGCAGAGCCCAACTACGTGCCCTCCACAACTGGGCCTGCCGAGGAGGAGATGTGGGCGGCCGAGACCGACACCGTGCCTTCCCCAACAGGGCGTAGGCAGGAGGATATGTTGGTGGAAGATCGGGACCCAGACTTTGAGGACTATGCTTGATAATTGCGGGCCATACACCCTGCATACTGTACTGAGTGTTGTGTTTGGTGTCCACATCACACACACAGATACTTGTGCAGATATAGTTCAGATATGTGGGGTTGCAGTGAAATTATGGATACATTTTTTATTTTTTGTGGCTTGCTCCAAATGGAACAATTTGTCCATTATTTCACTGAAAACATAGATAAATTCGAAATATAAGCCAAGAGATCTGTATGTGTGAGGTAGGCCTAACTTCCCTAATTGTTGTGTCACAGTGTACCTTAATTGTTCCCCATACTGTGTGTGCAGATGGCGAACGTGCAGGTGCTGCGGGCTGGAGTGTAAGTGCCTCCCCATCACCCCTGGATAGTGCTGAGGATGTTGATCACCAGGGTAAGGAGGCCTTGTTTAAAAATGTGAAAAATATACACAATGACGGTTGTTTTCTAATTGTGGTTGTAATCCCAATACAGGTGTCCCTACTTTGGACGAGGTGATCCAGGCACACTTACATTTCGCCCTACAGCTCAAGGTCGCAATTGAGCAGCATATTGATAACGTGCTGCACCTGCGGGAGATGCTGGCTGCCCTACATCAACGACATGGTGGCCTGCCATAATATGTAGCCAAATAGACACTTGCAGGGTCCATCCGGACCTGAAGGACTGTTGTCCATGTTGGACCCAATTTTCTTCTTCTTGCCATGTTGGCATTGTTTTTTGTTTTCATATCTTGCCCCCGTTGGGCTCTTTTCTTATAGTGTCCAACATTTGGACCATAGGGAGTGTGTTGGGGCTACCACGTTGGCCTCTTTTCTTATAGTGTCCAACATTTGGAACATAGGGAGTGTGTTGGGGCTACCACGTTGGCCTCTTTTCTTATAGTGTCCAACATTTGGACCATCACAAGTGAGTAGGGGTAATCCTACACTGAAACAAAAATGTGTACTTGGTGTGCACGTTATGGCACTTTTTTTCCAAAAAATAAAATGTGGAAACAAATCGGTATGGCATTCCCTTTATCAAAACACACATATATGAAAAAGATTTTGGGAGGTTTATGTTGGACTTTAAGGGCATCAAGGCCAAAACATGGCCTCAACAGCTTCAGCCAGAGGAAGGGGTCAATAACACATGTTGTACCACAAGGTGCATTCTGTCAGCATGCCGTATGTGGACGAAGCAAGCACACATCCGTTTTAGGGAAAGTGATGAATCTAGTTAGGAAATGCTCTTTACACAATCATCAACAATGTGTATTCACTGCGTCCACATCTACCAGCTGTTGTCCCCAGGGCCAATACCTTTTCACAATGTTAGCATTACATACAATGATGTTAAGGACACCTCTGCGCCCTTGTGGGTCCACCAATAATTAGTGAAGGATACTGCTCCACACCAAACAGTGCAGTATAATGGCCCTGTACTTATGTAGGTAGTGCAAGATACAGCATGTGGGCTACTATATATGTTGATCCTCCAACAAGGAGGTATTTCCCATAACCCAGAATCCAACAATCACGGACAACATATTTAAGGAGTGTGAGAAGAAAGTATATTTCCAAGAAAATAAATTACGGACACTCCGTTACTCAATGTAGAATAAAATGGGCACATTACAACATGTCAACCAACAAAAGTACCATCATTCTGGTGTGCTCAAAGGTTAAAAAAAAACATGCTGGGTGGATCTACCCAAAAGAAAAAGCAAATACAACATTGCCAAATATAAGAAAACCACAAAAAAACACTATAAATCCTCATACTGGGGCGGCTCGCCATACTCCTCTTCCTGGTGGAAGCGGGGGTCGGGTCTTTGAGGAGGGTACCAACCAGCCCTGGCTCGCACACCCATGTGATGGGCTGGGCCTGGAGCACGGGCTGGGGGGTAATGGAGAGGTCCCTGGTGCTGCCTGGGCTGTTGGTATGCGGGTGGCTGTGGAATGGGAGCAGGGAATGTGGATGCGGCATTCAGGTTGCCCAAACGGGCCTGCTCCATTACTAGGAGCATCACCCGCTCAGCATGCTCCTTCTGGTCGGGGGCAAAAGTAGGGAGGCGCTCATTGACCAGGGCGGCAAATGGACACTGAGGCTCCCGGACCTGCTGGGTCAACACCTGCTGGCCTGTGGTGGCTCCGCAAATTCCGCTATGTCCAGCACTCGCCCGCGGCTCCTGCTGCTCCAAAGTGAACAGGAGCATTTCATAGTACCACAGGGTCGGTGTGTACCGTCCTCAGCGGCCATTCCCGATCGTCGGGATTCCAGAACCTTTCGGTGTTCCTTCAGGAAGACAGTTTTTAAGGACTGGATTTTCTTCTTGACATAATCCACTCCAGCTCTTGTCCAGGCATGAATTGGCATGAATTGGCGGCAGACGTCCAGCAAGCGTTCATAAGCCGCATGACGGACCGCCCTGTTTGTGTATCCCACTGTTCTGGTTTGCCACAAACAGGGGTTTGCCCTGTACGCCTCAATGAAGGCACTCACAAAATCCCTGTTTGGCCAGGGCATCTGCAAGACGAATAAGAAATCCATTCAGTACACACAACAGGGGCACATGGTTTCAAACCGGGGTCTCAAACTCCAGGCCTCAAGGTGCGCACACAGTGCATGTTTTGGGGATTTCCAACGTATTGGACAGTTGTTAATCAAATGATCAACTGTCAAATTGAACAGAAAACCAGGAAACCTGTACTGTGTGCGGCCCTGGAGGGCTGGAGTTTGAGACCCCTGGTTTAAACCATGTGCAGCTCACATCCACAGGACGATAAGTCAGCTGCCATGATCAATGGGACATGCCAATGCTCATTAAAAATTGAGGACATTCTTTCAACAAAGAATCTTGTAAAATTCACATGGATGTGTGCTGTTGTGACAGTGACAAACACAAATGTGTGGCTGTAGCACCATATAATGAGCAGCACTTACATGTGTCTGTCTCATCTAATAATGTGCACATACCTTGGCTGGATAACGGACACTGTGTAAAGACACAAACAAGAAGAGGAGAGGACACCTCGAAGTTGCCTGCTCAGACTGACTTGTGTGAAGCGACACACACAACAGCAGGTACGGCACACAAGTTGCCATTCCTCTATTTGTATCCTAATTGAACCTACAGCTATTGGACTATTCACAGGTGCGATATGCATATGCATCGCAAGTGCCACGCCTGTTATAGCACGTAATGTCTGCGTTGGGTGTGGTAGAGCTTTGTGTGCCACGCCTGCCGTGTAACATAGCCTCGGCGTTGGGTGTGACACAGGTTCAACCACGGCTGTTTGTAGGGCGTTAGATCATGCTGGGGGTGTTGTGTAGCGCCGAGGAGACACACCTGCTTGGAGAACGCCTCGGCTTGTGATTGGCTACGGCTACTATATGTAGAGTTTCCGTCCGGCACAATATGTGTTTGCTGCGGAGTTGTTGCCGGTATGTACGTTGTGGTTCCGCATGTGTGACATTGTGAATGGGGCTCAGGAAGCTGGGAAAAGGTGTGTGACAGTCCGCGCCACCGGGTACCAAAGAAATCACCTGGGATGCAGGAAGTTATTTCAAGCTTTGTCTTTATTCTCCAACATGTTTCAGCGCTCCACCTGGCGCCTTCCTCAGGGATATCCCTGAGGAAGGCGCCAGGTGGAGCGCTGAAACATGTTGGAGAATAAAGACAAAGCTTGAAATAACTTCCTGCATCCCAGGTGATTTCTTTGGTACCCGGTGGCGCGGACTGTCACACACCTTTTCCCAGCTTCCTGAGAGTCTTCCCACGTGCGAGTGGTTGGTGGAGGTCCTGCAGCAGCCAGTATTGATTATATGCCTTCAAGCCAGTTGTGGGTCATCACAACTGGAATAGGTGAGTGGTTTTGACAATATACCTCTCATCTCTTAGTGTCTGAGTGATAGGGCACTATTGCGCCTCTTGTTCCCCCTTCCTATTTTATATTGTGAATGGGGGACACTATAGCGTAGTCAAAATGGATTAAGACAGGGTTTGTGTTCTTGACCCCCTTCTGCTGTATAGGTTATCTTGTAAAGTTTTTGTAAGGTTTTTTTTTTCCTTTCGTTGTATAGCAAGGATTTCTTCATAGAAGCATTACACTGTTGCATTTCAGCCATCAGGCAAGACATCATCTTTTTGGGTGCCTTGACATTTGAGTGACACCCATCTCAGCGACCACTGCATGTGAGTTATTATTGTGTGTCTGTAGTGTTGCTTTCTCAATACATATGGTCCTCCATGTGTCTGATGTATTTGGGTATTTGCATTCTTAATGCTGTAGCAAAGTGTGATGTTGGTTCTGATCTACATGTGGGGGCCTAGCCTTGGTTTGTATTTTCTTGTGGTGGCAAAGGCATTTGGGCGTTGACAACATGTGTAATTACTCGTCAGCTTCATTAATACTGTATGTGTTGTTGCTTTTAAGGACATCATTTCAACATGTGTTGTGCACCTGTACATATTTCCCCAATGTAATGCTCCTTCGTGGTCCCTTTTTTGATGTTCACATTGTAGTCAAACCACCTTTGTGCGTAGGCACCGTTGTAAACATAATTTTGCCTCAAAACAGCATGAATCCAGATGAACGTGCCGTGGTGGGGGCTGGTCTTCTGGTGCAGGCAGCACGTTTGGAGGATGAGAGGGTGGAGAGACGCAGGAGGAGACCACGACGTATCTGGACCAGGGAGTGGCTGCAGCAGCGCAATCAACATTCACACATTCGCCTTCTGCACCAACTTGGGAAGACTTCCCACGTGACTTCCAGAATTTTCTCAGGATGACAGATGAGTCGTTTCAATTCTTGTTGGCAGCAGTGTGCCCGCTCATCACACGGCAGGATACTGTAATGCGTCCAGCAGTGCCTGCGGAGGAGAGCTTGGCCGCCACACTGCGCTTTCTCGCCACAGGGCGCAGCATGCAGGACCTGGAATACTCGTCAGCTATTTCGCGTCCGCTCCTTAGCCAAGTGATACCAGAGACCTGTGAGGCTATACTGCGCGCTCTTGCTCCTACATACATGCGGTTGCCACAAAACCCACAAAAATGGCTGGCCACTGCCGCCGACTTCAGCCATAAGTGGCAATATCCGAACTGTGGTGGTGCCATAGATGGAAAACATATTAGAATCACCCAACCACACCACAGTGGCTCATTTTTTTTCAATTACAAAGGCTACTTTAGCAATGTTTTGATGGCAGTCGTGAACGCTAAATATGTATTTCTGTCTGTGTCAGTGGGAACAAATGGACGGGTTTCTGATGGCGGGGTTTTTGACCAATCTTCTTTTGGGCAGAAACTCAAAACTGGCCGCCTGAATTTGCAACCCACAAATGTCACCTGTGGAAACCTGACCTTTGTGTTCCTTGCCGATGAGGCATTCCCACTCCATCCCAATTTCATGAAGCCATATCCCCAGAGGCATCTTAATGCACGACAACGCATTTTATAATTATCGGCTTTCCCAGGCCCGCCGAGTGGTGGAGAATGCCTTTGGGATTATGGCTAGCCGGTTCAGGATTTTCCACACAGCCATTAACATGAAACTGGAATCTATTGACCTTGTGGTTCTGGCCTGTTGTGTGCTGCACAATTTCCTCCGACGCCAAGATCGCCAGGCCTACACACCACCAAACTATGAAGACCACATTGACTCCAGCACTGGGGAGGTGGTGTTGGGGGGCTGGCGTGCTGAGGCCCCACACATGGCAGGTCTACAGCCATTAGGGGTGGAAGCAGCCGCCAGGAGGCACAGGAGATGAGGGACCGGTACTGCCAGTACTTCAATGGTCCAGGGGCTGTGAGCTGGCAACACAACCTCTCATAGTTTGCAGTGTGCCATGTGTAAATAGTCATTGCACGGTTCAAAGGTGTCCTGAAGCTCAGGGTTGTAGGCAGGACATGTGTCCCTTTCTCATTTGCTACATGTTTTCTTTGTTTTTCATAAGCCAGATTTAGGGAACAGTAAGTTAATTTTTTCAAAGAGGCCAAAGCCTTGCCTATTTGAGGGGAGCTATGTGTCGCAGACATACCTGTTGTCTGTCACATAGGCCGGAGGATTTTGCATGTTGGCACTAACAATTTGTTTGTGTCGGAAGGGCCCAGCTTCTGGGTCCTGTGAGAGACGGGCGGGACCAGGACCCACATACCTCCCCGCAGGCTGTTGTGACAGTCGTCACTTTATTTTAGCGTAGCACCTAGGGACAGAGTTAGGACTGTTTCGACCAGGGCCTACCGTGAAGTTGGTGAGGCAGCTTAATGTACGTTTTTTTGATAAAACGTACAAACAAAAAGGCCCTGAATTTTGCCCACGGACTTGGTATTTGCTACAAAGTGTATTTGGGACACCTGATTAATTACACACATACATATGTAGGCCCACATATATGGTGGTCCCAACACAAGTCTTGGAAAAGCAGAGTAGAGAATGTCACAAACATTAGGGCCCCTGGAACAATGAGTGCTGAGGACCCTTGGCCTTCCTTTGCATTGTCATACAGTTTACCCACAATACCTTGACAACACATGCGCTCTGTACAACACATTTTAATAAATGACATCATGAACAATACAAAGTAAACACTCATGCGCTTTACATGCGGTTTAAACACAAAAAAAAAACATTACAAACAAAAACAAAAAAACCCCACACACAGCTCGCAACAGGGTGAGTCCTTTACGGGTCGCCCAAACGGCAACCATTTACCAACGCATAAGTGTTCGGATTGGGCACAGCGCACAAGGGGGATAGCGGTTTCTACATTTCACTCTTTACATTAATAGGCTTTTTGGGATAGCAGTACGTGTTTACACATGGACATGGCGATGCACATCACAGGATAGTCGGATAATTAGGCCTCCATGTTTCCAACAACATCTGACCAATGAGCAGTCAGTAGTGGCCACCAATGATGGAGCGAGGGGCGCGCCTTGTAATACATGAGGCATGCCTATGTGCTCAAATGTACCTTCAAATACGCCCACATTTACCCCCACATCGTTTACGAGGTTTCTGTGTGACTGTTTGCTAACGATGTGCACAGATGATAAGTAGATCGCTCAGACGACCAATGGATCGCTGCATCGGGGAGTCGTATGAGCGATGTCTGTTCGTGTAGCGGTACGGTGAACGATCACACACATCGTGCGGACGATGTGCAAATCCGACATCGTATCCCACATCGCTTTCTATATCGTAGCGTGTGACGGCCGCTTAAGTAATTTTTTGTATCTCATTTTTATGAATGTGAAACATTCCTCAGCAATGAGGTCAGGTCGCCTCTAGAGTATCCTTCCGTTATCCTCGCCCCTGATTCAATTCTTCCTGGGGCACATGATTGTTGTACTGGTTTAATAAGTATTAATCTTGTCACTCAAGCTGAGTCTTAAATTTCACAACCATATCCTGTAGGATGGCTTCCTTCTTACTCAGTGTGACTTAAATTTTTGTGAGAGCTCTATTAGGTTTATTTAAGGCTTCGCTCGATTTCTCCAATAGTCTCTTCCGTCAGCAAAAGAATATTCAAGAACCTCTGGGATAATGCGAAGGCTTCTTCCTTCCAATCCCTCAGGAGATTCACATTCGCTCCCCTAGGAGATGGTACAATATTTATGCGAAGACTGTTTTGGGACACTGTTATTTTCATATAATTCTTTAAGACCTTGATTTCCCAATAAGATTTAAACTTATCCTGGACCAACAGAATACCAAAAGCCGATGCAACTCTTTGCAACATAAATAACAAAACTGAACAAACCCTGCCCGCATCCGTGACTGCCCATTTCACGACAGAACTAAACTTCTCAAAGTAACAGGAATGCATCTCATAGACAAACAACCATAAAAATCAAACCTTCCTTCCCTCAGACACCCTAACAAAGGAAAACTGTTTGGCTGCACAGGAAGCAAACGAAAACTTGCCTTGATGTCTGCTTTTGCCATTAGGTCCCCCTTTTCTTCTGCCTTTACCAACTTATCAATAATTCTGGTGCAATTCCATCATTCACAGATATACCCTCTGGGACAAATGATGAATCAGCCTAAATTTATTAAATTCTCTCTAAGGAACTACCCCCAAGGAGAAGATCATCAAATTAGAAAATTCTGGTTACTTGAATGGACCCGCCATCCTACACAATTCAATTTCCTTTGCCAGCTTATCTGAAACCACTCCTGGATGCTCCCCAGCTGACCTCAAGTTGCCTGGACAAAAAAACCAAGGCCCCAGGATCTAAAAGCTAACAAAAAAAACAATACTTTCTCTTATCCATGTACTTATTTAAATAAGGCTGCATCACTGTGACCTTAGCTGGCATCCTCCTACTTTAGGCTGCCTTCACACTTGCAGATGGATCTGCAGCGTTTTGCAGATGCATCTGCAAGTGTGAGCATGCTGACCGCGGCCCCTATGTTTATAATAGGGCGCACGCGGTGTGAAAGCTCTCATTCACTCCTATATGTGTACTGTCAGCAGGCGTATGCCTGCTTACAGATCACACTCTCCCGCCCGCAGCATGGACGCTACATCTCGCGTCCACAGTGCGGACGGGAGTGTGTGATCTGTCAGCAGGCATACGCCTGCTGACAGTACACATATAGGAGTGAATGAGAGCTTTCACACCGCGTGCCCCCTATTATAAACATAGGGCCGCGGTCAGCATGCTCACACTTGCAGATGCATCTGCAAAACGCTGCAGATCCATCTGCAAGTGTGAAGCCAGCCTAAGAACCTGTTAAAACATTTTATGAGGCTATCATTTTTCTGCAAACAGAGCTCTCCAGCTTGAATTTGCACAAGGCGTTTGAATTTCCAATGTCCGCAATTGAACTGCAAAGAACCCACTTATTATACCACACTCCACAAAAGGGTTGAGCTGGAGCTGTCATCAAATGCTTCCACAAAGAAATTTCTTCATGGTCCCACTGTATACCAGACCGCAACACTACCTTTTCCCTAAAGTGTTCATCATACTGCATACATGAAAAACCACCATAAGCTGTATATGCCTCTCCTATCGCACTCATGTAACTGAACAAAACTGAATAATGTCCCTGCTCTTTTTTCCCTAATCACAGTCAGTAAAGTTACAAAGGCTACAAACCAATTGGTGAAAGTCCTCCGAATTAACCGATACTGACATTTTTCTTCCTCATTCTTTTCTAGAATAACTGGGTTTAACGCTACCTATATTAAACTTTTTCAAATGTGTTGACAAGAATATCTCTACATACTCTGTTCCAAATCTTCCCCCTAACTTCTTTTTTTAAATGCGAACCCGACAGGCCTTAAAAGCAATCATAAACCTCGCTTCCAACCCTTTCTTCCAATCATACAACACTGTAATTCGCACAATTGCCCCCATAAATCTGCCCCAGCTACCACCAAAGCCTGACTATTGCTACAAGCTATTGACATGCCCCCTCCCAGCCTACTGACTCACTACACTTCCCCGTTCCTCCTTTTGAACCTGGGTCCTTTCAGGGTCCACCCACTGTCCCCGAGGTCTACAGGTTGTGTGTGTGCTTTTGGCTGGACCAAATCTTCCCAGCACCTGGAGAGCAAAGGTACTACTCTCCCTAATCTGAGAGTGCAGTACCTCAGGTGCGCCTATCCAGTGGGCGCCACATTCCCCCTTGGCAAAGATAAGCTTGTCCGCGAGCGACTCAGTTCTCATAGACACAAATGTTTGTTTTCTATAACAACAACAATAATAATATATTCAGTGTTTTTGTTCCTTTGGGGAGCACTTGTATTTAAATGTTTCAAAGTCCAACAACACAGTTAAGTCCTTGTACAGTTGTTGAACAAAATATAAAATGCATCAAAACAAATAAAAAATAAAAATGCTCATTAAAATAAATCACAGTTCGTAGCATTTCCCTGTGGATTCAAAACATGCCTTATCATGTCCTTCGCTATGCCGTTACATGCGGATTAACTAATACATCATAATTTACATTTTTACAGTACTACAGTTTCCGTACTTAAGTGTATACACACTATTTAGATATTTTAACCTCTACTACAATTTACATGGGTTTCAGCTCTTACATCAGAGATAAGGCTGCTTGTCTGCAAAATCATCCCCCTCTTGAAAGTCATCACGGCTCTGCCATATGGGCTCAAGTCCTGCTGACGAAACACTCCTGCACCAAGCCATACTCCTTGAATGAACCCCACCGTTACGGAGTGAAAGTCTATGACAACTCCTCGTTGCCCTTTGGACCAAGTTATACCTCTTGTACGCCTTCTCCTGCAGCTGCCAATAGTCTCTGCGCCATCCTCAAATTTCCTATTTGTTTTGGTTTCTTTTTAGATTTACCCGGCCTTCTCTCACTCCTCTAGGGGTCAACAACACTTGATAGCAGGCCCCCATGGCTTTTCTTTAGTACTCGGGGCGGGCCTGCTATTTCGCTCCTTCTCCAAGGTCCTTCCCATGACGAGGGCCCAAACATGCCTCCAGACCTACATGTAGCACTTGTTCTTTTCTCCCCCCCATTTTTGCGAGCTAGTTCTTACACAGTTCTTTCACAGTTCTTTAAGGCGCAAGATTCCTGGTGTTACTGGGGTGCTCGCATCCTGTTCGTGATGCAAGGTTGACACGCCCTCTCTCTGCCTACTGACTCACTCGCTACACTTCTTCGTTCCCCCTTTTGAAACTGGGTCCTCCCTCAGGGTCCACACACCGGGTTGTGTGTGTGCTTTTGGCTCAACCGCACCATCCCAGCACCTGTAGAGCAGAGGCACAACTCTCCCTAATCACAGGAGTGCAGTACCTCTGGTGGCTACCTGCCCGGTGGGATGCCAAACTATCCCCATGCTAGAAATCCCCAACACATAATTTCCAACCACCACAACAGGTAAATTATTAATAACAAAAGATGTCTCCACAACTGTCTTGGAAAAAATCTCTTTATCAGCCACAACAAGATTTTCGAATGGTTATTCATCTGCCGACGCATCCTCCTCACTAAACTTGTTGTCAGAGGGGACCTCCAAAGGAACGGACTGGCGACGTCAACAATCAACCTCCTCAATCAAACTCCTCGGTCACTACATTGTAACATAGTATTTAAGGTTGAAGGAAGACCTTAAGTTCATTTAGTTCAACCCATAGCCTAAAGGCTACTTCACACACACAGATATCTGAGTCCAATATCTGAACAGATCTCTGGTTGCAGTGAAATCATGGATACATTGCTCCATGTTGTACATAGCCACAAAATGGAGCAATGTATCCATGATTTCACTGCA
Source organism: Allobates femoralis (assembly GCA_033576535.1). NCBI lineage: Eukaryota > Metazoa > Chordata > Amphibia > Anura > Aromobatidae > Allobates > Allobates femoralis. Next base: position 468,198,718 of record JARQOC010000004.1, read on the forward strand.
ACCAGAGATCTGTTCAGATATTGGACTCAGATATCTGTGTGTGTGAAGTAGCCTTTACATGTTGATCCAGAGGAAGGCAAAAAAAAAAAAAACCCATGTGGCAACACTAAGCTCCACATTAGGGAAAAAAAATACCTTCCTGATTTCACATAATGCAATCAGACTAGTTCCCTGGATCAACGCCCTATCAAAGAATCAACGCCCTATCAAAGAATCTATGCCCTGGTCATTATCGTTAGTGAGCCGTTGCTTTTTTCTTTAGTCCCCCGAGCATGCACTTGGGCTTCTCTGTCATGTGGCACAACTGCCGTTTCTGGCTGCCATTCTATAAATTGCATGCAAAGCGCCCTCCTGCTGCGCATGTCCTGACCGTAGTCCACTGTAGAGTAATTTACATTTGCACACTCCTTGTTGAATTCAAGCAAATATTCTTTATTGAGCTACAATTAAAACAAAGATAAGAACAGCATAAGTATATACAATATTGCAAAACATGTATGTAGTATATACATAGGTGAGTGATCATACGACAATGCAAGTGACGGAAAGGCACTTGCTTTATTTTATTGTGAAATTTAGCTTATATGGTATTTGATTATAGATCGTTCACATGGTTAAGTTAGAGCAACGTGGAGGCAAAAGTCAACTTGTCAGGTAGAGGTTTTTTTTGAAGAGTACCAAAGAAAACAGTTTTAACAGTATAATGAGAAAAAATGGAAATATAAATAGAAATAAAAGCTTATAGGTATAGATTACCACTCAATAAGTAGTCTCATGAATAGGGATTTCTTCTCCCTGCATGATTCATTTACATATAGAAAAATCATATATTACAAGGGATATTCTTGGGTAGGTAGACGATGCCAAGCCTATGATAGACGTGGTCAAGTCATTTTACAATGGCACCATACAGAAGGCAGGGGGAACTGCTAAACCGTAGTCCCCATAATTAGTGTAGAAATCCTTTAAATTGACATGCATTTCAGTTGCACATCCATCCTGGTTATGTAGTAGGTTTTTGTAATTGTGCCCAGGATTGCAGCAAAGTTGTAATCACAACACATTCTTATAAATATGTGAACCAAGGGTTGTGGCCATCTATGAGCAGAGGTAGTCGTCATGTGGGCGTTATTACCTTATATTTCACTGGTGCTGCATCGGTAGGTTTCTGCAGTGTCTCCAGGGCATTGATGCTGGCAGTTAATTGCGGTACCTGGAAGCATGAGAGGACGCTGGCGCATGCGCCGTGGATTTCAGGAGGCGGTGCCGACCCGCGTTAGCGCAGTGTATTTGGGCGTCTTATCATTCCCGTGGTAAACTAGTCACTTGACTAGTGAGGAGAAGATATTATTAGAGAGAGATGTGAAATAAAGCAAGAAGAATAGATTTATAGTGAGTTATAAGAATAAAAATGAGCGGAGTAAATTACAATCTTCATATGCGAACAATAGTAAAGTATTTACTGATCATGACTGCAAAAATTGCAGTCAGTACACATTATTATAACAATCAGTTTCTTCCTGAAAATGATTGCAATCACAAATTCTTTATTTATATTATCTTCATTTAATTTGTCTTCAATGAAAAAAACACAAAAATAATTGTCCTAAAGCCAAATTGGATATAATTCCATACCAAACATAAAAAAAGGGGGTGGACAAAAGTATTTACACTGTTAGAAAAATCATGTGATGCTTCTCTAATTTGTGTAATTAACAGCACCTGTAACTTACCTGTGGCACCTAACAGGTGTTGGCAATAACTAAATCACACTTGCAGCCAGTTGACATGAATTAAAGTTGACTCAATCTCTGTCCTGTGTCCTTGTGTGTACCACATTGACCATGGAGAAAAGAAAGAAGACCAAAGAACTGTCTGAGGACTTGAGAAACCAAATTGTGATTAAGCATGAGCAATCTCAAGGCTACAAGTCCATCTCCAAAGACCTGAATGTTCCTGTGACTACCCTGCACAGTGTCATCAAGACATTTAAAGCCCATGGCACTGTGGCTAATCTCCCTAGATGTGGACGGAAAAGAAAAATTGACAAGAGATTTCAATGCACGATTGTGCGGATGGTGGATAAAGAACCTTGACTAACATCCAAACAAGTTCAAGCTGCCCTGCAGTCCGAGGGTACAACAGTGTCAACCCGTACTATCTGTCGGCGTCTGAATGAAAAGCGACTGTAAGGTAGGAGACCCAGGAAAACCCCGAGACATAAAAAAGCCAGGCTGGAGTTTGCCAAAACGTTTTGGTAGAATGTTCTCTCTTTTTGGGCAAATGGCATCAACATAGAGTTTACAGGAGAAAGAAAGAGGCATTTAAAGAAAAGAACACGGTCCCTACAGTCAAACATGGCGGAGGTTCCCTGATGTTTTGGGGTTGCTTTGCTGCCCCTGGCACTGGACTGCTTGACCATGTGCATGGCATTATGAAGTCTGAAGACTACCAACAAATTTTTCAGCATAATGTAGGGCCCAGTGTGAGAAAGCTGGGTCTTCCTCAGAGGTCATGGGTCTTCCAGCAGGGCAATGACCCAAAACACGCTTCAAAAAGCACTAGAAAATGGTTTGAGAGAAAGCACTGGAGACTTCTAAGGTGGCTAGCAATGAGTCCAGACCTGAATCCCATAGAACACCTGTGGAGAGATCTAAAAATAGCAGTTTGGAGAAGGCACCCTTCAAATATCAGGGACCTGGAGCAGTTTGCCAAAGAAGAACGGTCTAAAATTCCAGCATAGCATTGTAAGAAACTCATTGATGGTTACCGGAAGCGGTTGATGCAGTTATTTTGGCTAAAGGGTGTGCAACCAAGTATTAGGCTGAGGGTGCCAATACTTTTGTCCGGCTCATTTTTGGAGTTTTGTGTGAAATGATCAATGTTTTGCTTTTTGCTTCATTTTCTTTTGTGTTTTTTCATTGTAGACAAATTAAATGAAGATAATAATACCAAAGAATTTGTGATTGCAATCATTTTCAGGAAAAAACTGAGTATTATCTGACAGAATTGCAGGGGTGTCAATACTTTTGGCCAACACTGTGTGGCAATAATTCTCTTTTGGTACTTCGTCATCTCTTTTCTTGTACCTGTAGGGAAAAGCATAATTAAGACCACAGGGGGGTCCCAACCCCAACATAGTGTTTGTTAGAGGTAAAAAGCTGGTCTAAGCATACTCTTACCATCCAAAAGGCACAACTATAGAGAAAAGGGGCCATGAAGGAAAACGTAGACTTAAGTTTCTTTAATACATCTATAAATGGATAATATAAAGACTATATTAATAGGATTTTATCAGACGGGCCAATCTATTTTCCTGTTAATACCCTTATAGCTTAGAGTTTGTAGGGTGTAGATCCAAAAACTTTTTTTTGTCTTTTAGTAGCCGCACATGATCACCACCCATTCTTGGTCTCTGTACCTGTTCAATGACCTGGTACCTTAGTTGTGATATGGCGTGTCTCGGCTCATTAAAGTGATGTGGTATTGGGAGCCAATTTTTGCTACAGCGATTTGTTGATTTATGTCTTGCTATCCGGTCTTTAATGTGTTGTGGTCTCCCTACATAAGAGGCCTCATGGACATTTAATGATGTAATTCAAATTTTGTTATATACAAGTGTTTAAACCCTTAATTGGGGGGGGGGGGGCAGATTTTCTTGTTTGTAAATGAGTAAAGTGGTCACTCTTAATTATGTAGGAGCAAGATAGTGATGCACCCCCAGGTTATGGGGTATTCGGGAACTGGGCCGGTGTTGTCTCACTGGGGTATCACGGTAGTCGTGACCCAGTCCTGTGGCCTGGGATCAGTCCAAAAAGGGGATATTTACAAGGGATAATTTGTCGTAACGCCACCTGGGGTATGTGGTTAGTAAAACCTCCGCTGCCGTATTCCTGCTGGGGACGGTGACTTGGGGTAGCGTGGATGGTAAGCCCTACTTGGGTAGGGCTGAGTGTCCCAGGGCAGGAGTAGTGATAATGGATGGGGCTTTCTGAGGGTTTGTGCTGGGTACACGTCACTTACTTCCAAGCTGTGGCTCCTCAGGTGGGACTTTTCTGTGTCGCTGCAAGTAAACAGTCTCAGACAAGTGTGAGCTTACTGGGTACTTAGTTCACACAATGTACACTTCAGCACTGCTCCAGGTTACTCGGACTGTGCAGCTCAGGTAGATTTTTTGTGTTGCTCCCTAAAAGTCCTTTCAGGCCCTTCTCTCAGTGTTACATAGTACCTCATCCATGGGTTCGGTCTGGTCGTTGCGGACCCACGGGTGAATATATTTTCCTTGCAGTCAGGGTCACCAGTCCTAGTATGACGGCTGTGTTCCCAGTCCGTGGTGGAAAGTTAGGCTGCAGTAGATGAAGTCTCTGCGGGTCTAATCTGGCTGCTGGGCCCTTGTCCTCCCACCTTCCTTAGCTGTGGAGTCTCATTCAGTCTTTCCCCTTCCCGTCGCTTCCAGGCTGTGAAGTAAACTTTCTCTCCAGGGGTTTGTGCCTCTCAAAATTCTGCGTCTCCAGGGAGCCCGAAACTGTCTGGGAAGACTCTCTCAGGCTGCTTCTGTTGTTCTTCTCCACTGTCCAACTAACTACTTCTGTCTCCTTCTGCTCCTATGTTTTGTTTAGGTCACTCCACCCACTTTGTCAGTGTCCTCCTCCTCCTATCTTCCACCCACTGTGCTACACCCGCCACCCCTTGCCCAACCTAGAGTCCTAGACGCAAGGTCGGTGTTTTTGTGCGGTGTGGGTGTGCTTTGCAATCACCTTGCTTAACTGGCTGCACTTCCCTCTTGTGTCTTCCTGGTCGCAGGGGTGCCACATTCCCCCGGAGCTAAACCAACGTGTCCGCACGTTGACACCTCCTGTAAGCTCAAATTATTATTTTTTTTATGCATAACAACAATAGCATAAGTATGCTTGGGTATTCCCAGGGGCGCCACAATAGACAATTGAGACAAATTAATGTTACTTTTCTTTGGGTGTCGAGGAATGTTTGTCTTGATTGTTTACTTTCACTTCCAATATTTCACATAAGTGGAAGACGCCTTAAAGGCATCTATTGTTGGGTATGCTTTCTGCATTAAAGGCCAGTGGAATCCTCTCCAATTTGACCAAAGAGAGGAGTGTTTCGGGTGGATTAAAGATTTTTTCTGTTTTTTCCAACAATAACGTTTGAGGGTAGATTCTAGCTCTGAATTCATCTCCCATCTCTTGTAGTCTTAGCGGTAGAGTTTTTCTCAGATACCAATCTTGCGTCCCTTTTGAACTGAGACTTGGGTAGACTGTTTTTAGTTGAACGGGGGTGGCATGTACTATATAATAGTAATCCATTGCGGTCTGTGGGTTTCTAATAGAGAACTTTACCCAATGTGTTTAAAAAATAAATACCGTATTTTCTGACTATAAGACGCACTTTTGTTCCCCCAAACTGTGGGGGAAAGTGGGGGGTGCGTCTTATAACCCGAATGTGTGGAGTGTGGGGGCAGGGGAGGTGGGGGCAGCTCTGGAGCGATGCCGGGGGGGCTGGAGCGGGCTGCAGACAGAGCGGGAGAGGGCTGCAGACAGAGCGGGAGATCTCCTGCTCCCTCTCATTTAATATGCACTGCCGCTGTCCATCACTGTGGTGCTGAAACTGTACCAGGGTGATGGACTGGGGGAGCAGCACATATTAAACTGTCTGCGTCTCCCCCTGTGATGGCATATGCTCCCCCCCCCATGTTAAATATGGCCCCCATACTGCTGCCAATAATAAAATAACAACCACATTACTCACCTTTTCCAGCGATGTCCTGGCTCCCTCCATGCAGCTGCACTCCTCCACTTCCTGGTTCTTCTCTCTGTGAAGCCGGTCATGTGATCGGCTCAGCAGTCTCATCATCTTTGTGCACCCGATCATATTACTGGCATTACAGAGAAGTGGAGGAGTGCAGCTGCATGGAGAGAGCCAGGACATCGCTGGAAAAGGTGAGAAATGTGATTGTTATTTTATTATAGGCAGCAGCATGGGGGGCCATGTTTAAAATGGGGGGGGGGGAATGTGCCAGCCCTGGGGGACTTGTGCTAGCCCTGGGGCATGTGTGCCAGCCCTGGGGGGCATGTGTCAGCCGTGGGGGATGTGTGCCAGCCCTGGGGAATGTGTGCCAGCCCTGGGGAACGTGTACCAGCCCTGGGGATCGTGTGCCAGCCCTGGGGATCGTGTGCCAGCCCTGGGGGATTTGTGCAGCCCTGGTGGCAGGTGCCAGCCCTGGGGGACGTGTGCCAGCCCTGGGGGACGTGTGCCAGCCCTGGGGGACGTGTGCCAGCCCTGGGGGACGTGTGCCAGCGCTGAGGGACGTGTGCCAGCGCTGAGGGACGTGTGCCAGCGATGAGGGACGTGTGCCAGCGATGAGGGACGTGTGCCAGCGATGGGGACGTGTGCCAGCCCTGGGAGGCATGTGCAGCCCTGGGAGGCATGTGGCAGCCCTGGGGGACGTGTGCTAGCTCTGGGGGGCGTGTGCCAACCCTGGGGGGGGGGTGTACCATCACTTGGGGACGTGTGCCAGCTGTAACCAGAATAAGGGGGCCATATCTAGGATGTGGGGCTATATCCAAGGATGAGGGACCGTGTACCAGGATGAGGGGGCTATGAGGGACAAATACCCTATATGATTTGTAAGACGGACATTGACATTATAAGACGGACCCCATTTAACATTAAAAATTATTTTTTCCTCTTTTCCTTCTCCAAGTTTGGGGGTGCGTCTTATAATCAGGTGCGTCTTATAAAGCGAAAAATACGGTAAATCTTGGTATCCAAAAATGTAATTTCAATTGGGCTTTTGGTTAATGGTAAATTTCAGTTCACTTCTAATTGAGTTGACACTCGTGAAAAAATTATCTAATAACGTTAGATCACCATCTCATAAACCGAACACATCTATGTAGTCATAGGATGGCATGTTGGTGGAATAGCTGAATCGTTTAGACATGTTCTATTTCCAATTGGTTCATTTTTAGGTTAGCATAAGCTGATGCCATGTTTAACCCAATTGCGGCTCCATGCAATTGTACATAGAAGTAATCACGAAATAGAAAATTGTTCTTTCTGAGTAAAGTTTCAATTAATTTTAGGCAAAATTGAATGGAATTGTCAGGCAGATATGTTTCATGTAATGTTTTCAAAACTGCTTCAAGCCCTTTTTCGTGATCAATTGATGTATAAAGGCTATGTACATCAAGTGTGATTAGTAAGCTGTTGACTGGTATCTGACCTAATGATTGAAGTCTAGTAAAGAAATCATTGGTATCAAGGATGAAAGACTTAGGCTACTTTCTCATTATGATTTTGTAATTCCGATGCTCTCCGACAGCATAGGATGCACAAAATCGGATGGCATCGGATGCCATCGGTCCGATTTTTTATCGGATCCGAGCAACACTGTCTGATAAAAAATCGGACCGATTGCATCCGATTTTTGGATCCGATCCGATTTTAAGTTCACTCCACCCACTGGGTCTATATATATATATGTATATATATATATCTATTACATAATTGCCGTAGCGACTTCCGTCGGAGCGGCGCAACTTCCGGTGGCTTTGTTAGCGAGTCCAGGTTTCATCTCCCGGAGCGGGCATTGCGAGTCGTTGCAGATTTGCGAAGCAATGCCCGCGAAGCGGGCATTGCGAGTCGCTATCCATGCCCATTCGCTACCAAAGCCACAGGGGCTGCCTATGAGCAGGGGCTGCCTAACACCATGCCGCTGCAAGCCACAGCCGCTGCAAGCCACAGGGGCTGCCTATGAGCAGGGGCTGCCTAGCCACAGGGGCTGCCTATGAGCAGGGGCTGCCTAACACCATGCCGCTGCAAGCCACAGGGGCTGCCTATGACCAGGGGCTGCCTAACACCATGCCGCTGCATTGCGATGAGCAGGGGCTGCCTAACACCATGCCGCTCTGCCGAGTCCATGCCCATTCGCTAACAAAGCCACAGGGGCTGCCTATCAGCAGGGCCTGCCTAACACCATGCCGCTGTACAGTCCCATTACACGCCTATGCCCATGGGACTGTAATCTGAGCAGGGGCTGCCTAACACCATGCCGCTCTGCCGACTCCATACAACGCTATGCTATACTACAGTCCCATTACACGCGTATGCCCATGGGACTGTAATCTACACTACAGCCACACGCCGCTAACATACACCGCTATATACCCTCTAAGCACTGCCCCTACCCCCTAAGCCACTACCCCCTAAGCCCCTACCCCCTACCCCCCCCCAACCCCCACCCGCCGCATACCCCCTAACCCACCCCCACCCGCCGCTGCCTAGCCACAGGGGCTGCCTATGAGCAGGGGCTGCCTAACACCATGCCGCTGCAAGCCACAGGGGCTGCCTATGACCAGGGGCTGCCTAACACCATGCCGCTGCATTGCGATGAGCAGGGGCTGCCTAACACCATGCCGCTCTGCCGAGTCCATGCCCATTTTCTAACAAAGCCACAGGGGCTGCCTATCAGCAGGGCCTGCCTAACACCATGCCGCTGTACAGTCCCATTACACGCCTATGCCCATGGGACTGTAATCTGAGCAGGGGCTGCCTAACACCATGCCGCTCTGCCGACTCCATACAACGCTATGCTATACTACAGTCCCATTACACGCGTATGCCCATGGGACTGTAATCTACACTACAGCCACATGCCGCTAACATACACCGCTATACCCTCTAAGCACTGCCCCTACCCCCTAAGCCACTACCCCCTAAGCCCCTACCCCCTACCCCCCCCCAAACCCCACCTGCCGCATACCCCCATAACCCACCCCCACCCGCCGCATACCCCCTAACCCGCACCTAAGCCCCTAGCAAGGCGCTGTGGCGAGTCGCTAACATACATCCCTATGCTATACTACAGTCCCATGCCCATACGCTTTATGCCTGACACGCCTATGCCCATGGGACTGTACTATACCATCGCGCTGTACACTACAGCCCCATGCTCTTACTCACCGCCCCTCAGTGCGCCGCGCCTATCCCCTAAGCCCTGTCGCACCTAACCCCCTACTCCCTAAGCCCCTACCCCTCTACCCCCTAAGCCTCTACCCCCTGTCGCACCTAAGCCCCTACCCCCTAAGCCCCTACCCCTCTACCCCCTAAGCCTCTAACCCCTAAGCCCCTACCCCCTAACGCGCACCTAACCCCCTACCCCCTGCCGCACCTAATCCACCTAAGCCCCTACCCCCTAAGCCCTACCCCTCTACCCCCCTACCCCTCTACCCCCTAAGCCTCTACCCCCTAAGCCCCTACCCCCCTAACCCGCACCTAACCCCCTACCCCCTGCCGCACCTAATCCACTGCCGCACCTAAGCCACTACCTCCCTAAGCCCCTGCCGCACCTAAGCCACTGCCTGTACCTAAGCCCCTACCCCCTAAGCCCCTACCCCCTGCCGCACCTAACCCAGTGCCTGCACCTAAGCCCCTACCCACTGCCGCACCTAAGGCACTGCCTATCCCCGACACCGCAGCCGACGCATACCTCCTAACCCGCACCTAACCCCTTACCCCCTGCCGCACCTAACCCCTGCCGCACCTAAGCCACTGCCTGCACCTACTGCCTGCACCTAAGCCCCTATCCCCGCCCCTACCCCCTAAGCCCCTACCCCTAAGCCCATACCCCCTAAGCCCCGCAACATACCCCCTAACCCGCACCTACGCCCCTACCCCCTGCCGCACCTAAGCCACTGCCTGCACCTAAGCCCCTACCCCCTGCCGCACCTAAGGCACTGCCTAGCCCCGAAACCGCAGCCGACGCATACCCCCTAACCCGCACCTAACCCCTTACCCCCTGCCGCACCTAACCCCTGCCGCACCTAAGCCACTGCCTGCACCTAAGCCCCTATCTCCGCCCCTACCCCCTAAGCCCCTACCCCCTAAGCCCATACCCCCTAAGCCCCGCACCATACCCCCTAACCCGCACCTACGCCCCTACCCCCTGCCGCACCTAAGCCACTGCCTGCACCTAAGCCCCTACCCCCTGCCGCACCTAAGGCACTGCCTAGCCCCGAAACCGCAGCCGACGCATACCCCCTAAGCCCCTACCCTTAAGCCTCTACCCTCTAAGCCTCTACCCCCCCCCTAAGCCCCTACCCCCTAACCCGCACCTAAGCCCTACCCCCTGCCACACCTAAGCCACTGCCTGCACCTAAGCCCTATCCCCTACCGCACCTAACCAAATGCCTATCCCGACCCCGCACCTAAGCTAACCCACTACCCCCTAAGCCCCGCACCTAAGCCCCTAACACCTGCCGCACCTAAGCCACTGCCTGCACCTAAGCCACTACCCCCTAAGCCCCGTTGCACCTAACCCATACCGTCCGCCGCCGCCGCTTTCGCTAACACTTAAAGCCCTACACCCGAAGCCCCCGCCGTCCCCTAACCTAACGCCCCCGTCGATCACTTACATGCCTTCTTACTCATCTGATCGTCCGTCCCATCCAGAAGTCCTCCGTCCGGCCACGCGTCCTCTTCCTCCAGCCCCGGGGGTCTTCTCTCTTCTTTCCGCCATCTCCGCCTCTTCGTCCGGCCCCGGGGATCTTCTGTCTTCTTTCCGCCAACTTCCAGCTCCGACGTCCTCTTCTCTTATCATTAACATACAATGGACGAAAAATTCGCCATTCTATCTTAATGAGATGTGAGGGGCTCTTCTGATTGGTCGCTCTCTACTGCCCTCAGCCAATCAGAAGAGTCGCTCATTTCCCATTTAAATACATTACCGGTGTGTCGCCGATTTTATGCCCGCCCGCCTGGTTCTATTTGTCGGCCCTAAAATCGCGGACACACCGCTAATGCATCTCTATGGGCAGTCAGCCCCATTTCGGATTGGGCGCCGACCAATCACAATTTCAGCGGACCTGAATGAGAACTCTGTCTCAGCCTAAATAATAAATTTAATCATAAAAAAAATAATTAAAAAATAATTTTAAAATAATAAAATTTCAGCAGACCTGAATGAAAACTCTGTCTCAGTCTAAATAATAAATTTAATAATAAAAAAAATAATTAAAAAATATTTTTAAAATAATAAATTTTCAGCGGACCTGAATGAAAACTCTGTCTCAGCCTAAATAATAAATTTAATAATAAAAAAAATAATTAAAAAATAATTTTAAAATAATTAAATTTCAGCGGACCTGAATGAAAACTGTGTCTCAGCCTAAATAATAAATTTAATAATAAAAAAAATAATTAAAAAATATTTTTAAAATAATAAAATTTCAGCGGACCTGAATGAGAACTCTGTCTCAGCCTAAATAATAAATTTAATAATAAAAAAAATAATTAAAAAATAATTAAAAAATAATTAAATTTCAGCGGACCTGAATGAAAACTGTGTCTCAGCCTAAATAATAAATTTAATAATAAAAAAAATAATTAAAAAATATTTTTAAAATAATAAAATTTCAGCGGATCTGAATGAGAACTCTGTCTCAGCCTAAATAATAAATTTAATAATAAAAAAATTAATAAAACAATAATTAAAAAATAATAAAATTTCAGCGGACCTGAATGAAAACTCTGTCTCAGCCTAAATAATAAATTTAATAATAAAAAAATAAATTAAAAAATAATTAAAAAATTATAACAAACATAATAAAAAATAATAAATAATTCAATTACAATTAATAATAAAAAAAAAAAAAATCTTTTTTTTTTTTTTTTTGGATTCTTTTCATTATCTATCTACCTACCTCTATCTATCTACCTACTCTATCTATTTACAAATATACATTTAAAAATACATACAAATAAACATACATACATACAGAAATAAAATTTTTTTTTACCGAAAATATCCTACCCACGTGTCCGAAAATACAACCACAAGGCCGGCCATATATTTTCCGACATACCGCTAATGTATGTCTATAGGAAGTGAGCTCGAATTACCGCCCAATGAAACATCGTATTCACATCATATATATAGCGGTGTCTCGGCCATTTTATGGCCGGGCCCCTGCGTCTATTTTCGGTCACGGGAGTCGGCTCTTTTTCGTCGTTCCACGGGGCCGCAAACTCGCATTCAGCGGTTCGCGGACATTGGTCGCGTCTTACCAACGACTCGCAATGATTGCGAGTCGTTGGTAATACGCTACCTATCGCCGCGAATCGCTGATTGCCAGTTTCCGGCCCCGTCGAATGATGCCTCTGAGCCGAGTCGCCTGGCCGGAAACAGAACCAGGGGCTCGGCCATAAAATCCGCTCCTTTGTCTATCTATTCTATCTATCTCGATAGGAAGCCGCCGTCCAATCAAAATCGCCGCGCCTTTTTTGAAAATACATAGCGACCAATCACATTCATGGCGCCAGCTTTCTGAAGTTGCCGCCCTCCAATCAGATAAGCCCGCTTATTTATAGTGGCAATTTTGAATCTTCAACCTCTTTGAATCCTCTTTGTGGGAGAACGAGAACCTATCGCTGGACTATCTGTTGGAGTATATTTCTGCCAAGAAATTCATTCTTTGTGAGGGTCTTTCAAGGACAACGAGAAGCTACCGCTGGACCGTCTGTTCGACTACATTTGAGCCGAGATATCCATCCTTCGTGCGGGACGTCGGGAAGCAAGCGCCGGATCGGGATCTACCATTGATCAGCTAAGATATCCTTTGGACAATCTACCTTTTCACATCAGAGCCTATAGTCCTGATGTGGAGTTTTATTTTCACCTCTTTTACTATCTTTATTTTTCACCACTTTTACTATTTTGCACCATGCAGCGCCAATCGGCGCTGCATGGAGCGTGCGCCACAGTTCGGACACTTCCCCGCTGCAAGCGCCGACTTCTGCGCTACAAGCGCAAACTTCGGCGCTTCTAGCGGCCTCCGCGGTCTATGAGACCGCTGTGTCCGAACACGCATTCAGGCGCCGCCCATACAACTCGCCGCTGTAATATGGCGGACGCGAAATGTTCATTCATAAAATGCTGGTAGACGCCAGCCGCGGTGTGATTGGCCAGCGGAAATTCATACACATGGCGCCGTTAATCCGGTTGGTCGGCGGATGCCGCTGTCCTATCACAACTCAGCGGGGCGGAGCTATAGACTTCCAGTCTCCCGAACGCCGTGTCCGAAAATCGAACCAGGCGCTCGGCAAGGAAAGTTCCGTGCATTTTCAAAATTCGCGCCGCGATTCTCATTGGATGCCGACTTCCCATAGACATCCATTGAGAAATGAGGCGCCATTGTGATTGGTTGTTGTTTATGGCGCTTTGATTCCGATTGGTCAGCGCACAGCGGCTACTTCGCAACTTTTCTTGCCGAGCGCCTGGTGCGATTTTCGGATATGCCGTTCGGCCGGCTGGAAGTCTGTAGCTCCGCCCCGCTGAGTTGTGATTGGGCAGCGGCATCTTCACACAATAGCGCCGACCAACCGGATTCACGGCGCCATGTTTATGAAGTTTTCGCTGCCCAATCACACAGCGGCTGAAGTCTACAGCTTTTTATGAATGAACTTTTCGCGTCCGCCATCTTAGAGCGCGAAATTTGAATTTGTGAACAATGTAAAAGTGAAAAAGCTGTTTTCACAGTACAATCTCACATCAGACTATATATTCCTAATGCCTAGGCTTATATTAACCCCTTCTTTATACTAATTTAATATTAGCTACATTTCACCATAGTGCCCTCTTTTTTTCATACTATATTAACCCCTTCTATTCTAATACTGCTCCACTTGCTATCTCACTATGTGCTGTACTAAGGGCATTTTCACATTAACCCCTTAGATTCTATTTGTACTCCAATTGCTATCTCACTATCTGCTGTACTAAGGCCATCTTAATATTAACCCCTTCCATTCTTTTAGTGCTACACTGCCTATCTCACGATCTGCTGTACTAAGGCCATTTTTTTATTAACCCCTTCTATTCTATTAGTGCCACACTGCCTATCTCACGATCTGCTGTACTACGGCCTTTTTATATTAACCCCTTCTCTTCTATTAGTCATACACTGCCTATCTCACTATCTGCTGTACTACGGCCATTTTAATATTAACCCTTTCTCTTCTATTCGTTCTACACTGCCTATCTCACTATCTGCTGTACTACGGTCTTTTTAATATTAACCCTTTCTTTTCTATTAGTGCTACACTGCCTATCTCACTATCTGCTGTACTACGGCCATTTTTATATTAACCCTTCTCTTCTATTAGTGCTACACTGCCTATCTCACTATCTGCTGTACTACGGCCATTTTAATATTAACCCTTTCTCTTCTATTAGTGCTACACTGCCTATCTCACTATTTGCTGTACTACGGCCATTTTAATATTAACCCTTTCTCTTCTATTCGTTCTACACTGCCTATCTCACTATCTGCTGTACTACGGTCTTTTTTATATTAACCCTTTCTTTTCTATTAGTGCTACACTGCCTATCTCACTATCTGCTGTACTACGGTCTTTTTAATATTAACCCTTTCTTTTCTATTAGTGCTACACTGCCTATCTCACTATCTGCTGTACTACGGCCATTTTTATATTAACCCTTCTCTTCTATTAGTCATACACTGCCTATCTCACTATCTGCTGTACTAAGGCCATTTTTATATTAACCCTTCTATTAGTGCTACACTGCCTATCTCACTATCTGCTGTAGTAAGGCCATTTTAATATTAACCCTTTCTATTCTATTACTGCTACACTGCGTATCTCACTATGTGCTGTACTACGGCCATTTTTATATTAACCCTTTCTATTTGTGCTACACTGTTTATCTCACTATGTGCTGTAGTACGGCCTTTTTTATATTAACCCATTCTATTCTATTAGTGCTCAACTTGCTATCTCACTATCTGCTGTACTAAGGACATTTTTACATTAACCTATTCTATGTCTTTTCTATTTTAGTTGCACCATGACTATTTTATAGGGTTTAAACTCATACATTAACCCCTTCTATTCTGTTTGCTATTCAATAACTGTGTCACTATGTGCTGGACATCTGCGATTTTACAACTTCACCCCACAAGTGATTAAAAAAACCCATCTGGTGCGATTGCCGATTAAACCTTGCACTTGCGGCGCTGTTGCGGGAATCCCCATATAAACTATAGGGACACTTGCGGCAGGTGCCGCAAGTTCGTTTTTTTTTCTGGCAACACTTGCCGCAAGTGCAAAACCCCACCGGCCGCAAGTCCCCTTATGCTTTCTATAGGGATTACCGCTACCGCCCTGCAAGTGCAATGTTAATGTGGCTATCGCAGCAGATGCATTTTTTTCACTCCATCTACCGCAATTTTATCGAAAGAGCTGATGTGAAAGGGCTCTAAGGCGATTTGTATATTAACCCGTTCGATTCTATTTCTGCCCCACTTCCTATCTCACTATGTGGTCCACTAAGGCCATTTATACATTATCCTCTTCTATGCCATTTGCCATTTTGTTTTCCGACACTATGTTTTATACGGTTCAAAATGCTACATTAACCCCCTACTTTCGGTTTGCTATTCACTAACTGTGTTACTAGGTGCTGTACTCAGGACATTTGCAATTTAAACTCTTCTATACTATTTGTAATTTATTTTATCATCCACACTCTTTTATAGGATGTAAGTGGTACATTAACGTCTTCTATTGTTTTGCCTATTCACTGTCTATGTCACTATGTGGTCTACTACTGGCATTTCATTACTAAACACTTTAATACTATTTTTATTTTTATTAATCGTCCAGTATTTTTTATGCGTGCCAATGCTACATTAACTTCTTACAGGCTCTTTGATTTTTTTTTGGAGTTAGGAGTCAGTCATCACACGGTTACGAGTACGTTAACCCATTATATGTTAATTTGTAATATTTTTCATAGTCATTATCTGTAGCACTACTACCTGTCTTATATTTAACAGTTTGGTGGTAATGCTACCTGGCCAGTTCACATCAGCGGCTATTTGAAATCGCGCCAGATGTGCTGACAGAATAGCATCAGATCTGTTTGCTGCATTGCCACCGCATAACTGCTGCACTTGCGGTGTTGTTCCGCTAATCCCCATTGTAAGTATAGGGGAACTTGCCGCAGGTTCCGCCACCATAAAAAGCGCGATCACCCTCCGTTTTTTTTCCATACAGCACCTGCCACAACTGCAAAACACAAATTGCTGCACCTGCTGCAAATAAATAGATACTGACTATTATGGCGATTATAATGACTATGGGGATTCACGTAACCGCCTGCAGTTATGCTGTGGCTATGTGCCACATGCGGCAGATGCTGTTTTTCCAACGGTTATGATGCTATTTAAATTAACGCTCATGTCAAAGTCCCTGTCATCCCAGTAGGACATTAACTACTTTTACATACCTAATATTTTACACTCTATTACTGACTGGGTCCCCTTTCACACGTCCATTGTATATGCACATTTACATACTTCCATAACATGGGCTAAGATTTAAATTTTAAATGCAACTTCTCAATACCTGTCACCAGGGCTGCAGTGCGTAACGTTACACTACATCACCGCATTTACGTTACTTTTTACATTGACCTGCCTCTTTCAATATCTCATACGCAAGTTGCTTTATTTGTTTTTTCACCCTGGTTTGTCACATTCTGCCATTTCATACTTCACGTTAAGGCTGCTCTTTCCCCTACTCCAGAAACAAATATAAAAACCACTACTTCTGCTATTATACCAAAACCTTCAGTTCATGGTAAAAATTAACCCTAACGCTGCCATTTTTCAACACCTTATGCAACAACAACCTTGCTGGTGGTTATGCAGAAATTGATGTCATCCTGCTTCTATTAACGCTTTTATTACAATGTTGAACATTTGCTTTCATACCGCGTATCGGAAAGGGCCATTACATCCATTTGTTTTGCCTTCACGGCAGTTTTTAAAGAATTTTAACACACTCATTTCCATTCCATATTCCATACAGTAAACATCATTACATCTTTGTTTGTTACTTTAAAGAAGTCTATCATTTCGTTCTAACAGGTTTTGGAAATACATACTTTTGTTTTATTGTTTTTGTATGTTTACACAGTTATTTTGTTTCCTTAACTAACACACTCTAGCTCTTTTTGGATTTCAAACACTGCTTATTCTTACTAAGATGAGCTCTCCAACACAAAATATCGCTCTTGCCAAGGAGGCTGCATCTACACCTAAGAAGAAGCGTGCAGACGAGACTTTGGAAGAGAGACGTCTTCGGTTAGATCGTGATAAGGCTGCTAAAGCTAAACGCATTGCAGAGGAGAGTTTGGAAGAGAAACGTGTTCGGTTAGATCTGCGTAAGGCTGCTAAGGCGAAACGTACTGCAAAGGAGACTTCAGAAGAGAGGTGTCTTCGCTTAGATAGTGATAAGGCTGCTAAGGCGAAACGCCTTGCTGAAGAGACCTTAGAAAGGAGACGTATTCGCTTACATCGTCTTAAGGCTGCTTACGCCAAACGTATTGCAAATGAGACTTCTGCAGAGAGACGTATTCGGTTAGATAGGGCTAAGGCTGCTAAACTCAAACGGTTTGCTAAACTCTCTTCTCCACTGAGACGTTTTCGGTTGGATGCTGCGAAGACTGCTTTACATACACGTATTTCGGAAGTGTCTCCTGAAAAAACAAGCCAACGAATGGAAACAAGAGCCATGACTGCGCGTTCCACATGCAAACAAACAAAAATTCCAGTCACTGAAGAACCGTCTGACACAGATGCTACTCCAGCCTCTTCGTGTACTGACATTCTACCAAGTGAACTGCCTTTAACACCTCCCATTACCTCAATGGAAATCAAAAAAGGAAAGGTTCGCAAGGTGTCTGTGCGTATGCGCAAGAAGGGTGTGGAGGAGAGTTCTGAAGAAAGACGACTTCTCTTGGACAAGGAAAAGTCTGCTTTGAAAACACCGCTTTCAATACAGTCTTTAGAAGGAAGGACAGAACGATTAGGCAAAAAATCAATGCCTCTGCCTCAACGACGCAAACAGAAAAAGTTAATGCCTGCAGGAGATCCGTCTGATCCTCAGACTGCTGCCACCTCTTCGTCTGATCCTCAGACTGCTGCCACCTCTTCGTCTGATCCTCAGACTGCTGCCACTTCTTCGTCTGATCCTCAGACTGCTGCCACCTCTTCGTCTGATCCTCAGACTGCTGCCACCTCTTCGTCTCATTCTCAGATTGCTGCTACCTCTTCGTCTCATCCTCAGACTCCTGCCACCTCTTTGTCTGACTATCATACTGCTGCCACCTGTTCGTCTGATCCTCATACTGCTGCCACTTCTTCTTCTACTACATTAACTACAACTAAACAGCCTTTAACACATCGCAAGGCCACATCCAAACGAAAACACTGTGGTGAGGAGACGCCATACAGCAAACAGTGTAAAATTTTGAGGCTTAAAAGGAAAAGACAGATGCGTCAAGATACAGAATCTCCTACATCTAGACAAGTCCACTTGGCCAATTTGGCTACATTACGTCGTGAACAACGCCAAATTATTTCTTCCACTTCTACATTGCAAGAGTCAGAACGGAATATATATTCCACTTCTTCATTTATGGAATGTTTGGAATCTACATCCCTTCCACGTCTCATTTATGTAGGATTACATAATAAATTTCTACGTTTATTCTATTCACCTCTCATACATCAAATGGGATTTATTGATCAGGATCATGTTATTGTAGAACATTTCTGTGGTTTCATGAATGTAATATGTGAACATTGTGAGGCTCGACATTTTACTGCTGAACGCCCATCAGATCAACACTTTACTCTTTGTTGCCACAAGGGAAAAGTAAAGGTACCATTAACTCAATACCCGCACGTCTTCGAACGCTTGCTGAAAGGAGAGAGTGAGTACAGTCAAAATTTGATGGAGAATATCAGGAGCATTAATAGTTCTTTTGCTTTTGCCTCCATGGGTGCCCATGTTTCTCTACCACCTGGACACGGCCCTTACTGCTTCCGTATTCATGGGCAAATTTATCATCGCACTGGAACACTCCATCCTGCTCAAGATCAAACTCCAGCATATGCACAACTGTACATTTTAGATACTCTAAGCGCTACAGACCAACGGCTACAGTCTCCAGAAAATGTTAAATGTAATCCTACTTTAATAGTATCATTGCTCTTCAATTGGATAATATTAATCCCTTTGTTTCGGCATATAAAATGTTACGTCATGTTGAATTAGAAGAAGAACAGAAGGCAAGAGAACATGGCACTGTCATGCCAAATATTATCATGGCCATTAAACAAGACAGAGACCAAGACCCGAGACGCTATAACAATCCTACTGCCAATGAAGTTGCTGTAGTCTTTGAAAATGCTGATGGAGAGCCACCATTCAATAGAGACATTTTAATTCATTTGAAACCTGATCCAAATAACCCCTTGGCCCCAAAAACACAGCAAGTCAGTATTCTACACAGCAATTTAGATGCATTACTCTATCCTTTATTTTTCCCTCATGGAGAACAAGGCTGGCATGAGGGACTCAAGCATCAAGGCAAAAGTCAACGCCGGGTTACACAGCTCCAGTATTACTGCTATTTGCTGTCTGTACGGAATCAGTTCAATCCTGTCTTGAATGGTGGCAAACTAACACAGCAGTACTTAGTGGATGCGTATGTGAAAATCGAGGCTAATCGCTTAAATTTTATCCGTCATCATCAAAAGGATTTAAAAGTAGAGGATTATTGCGTACTCCAGGAACATCTCCTGAAACAATCTGTTGAGAAAGGTATTCCCATTGGCAAGACGGTCATTTTACCATCTTCTTTTGAAGGCAGTCCCAGAAACATGCAGCAACGCTATCAGGATGCCATGGCTATTGTGACTAAATTTGGACGACCAGATCTTTTTGTAACCATGACCTGTAATCCTAAATGGAGGGAGATTACAAACAATTTAGAGCCATGGCAGCGTGTGGAACATAGACCTGATTTAGTCGCCCGTGTCTTCAGAATTAAACTGGAAGCCCTATTAAAAGAAATTAACACTGGATTATTTGGCAAAGTTTGTGCAATGGTTCATGTGATTGAATTCCAAAAGCGTGGCCTACCACACGCTCACATTTTGATCATTCTGGATAGCAAATCCAAACTAAGAACTGAGGTTGAAGTGGATAATATAGTTTGGGCTGAAATCCCTGATCCTGAAGATTACCCTCTGCTCCATGACATTGTGATGCAACACATGATTCATGGACCCTGTGGACAACACAACCCCAATTCTCCATGTATGGATCTTGGCAAGTGTAAGAAAGGTTTTCCTAAAGATTTCCAACCAAGAACACTCATAGCTAAGGATGCATACCCTACTTATCAAAGAAAGGAAGGATCATCCTTTCAAATACGTTCAAAGATGATTGATAATTCTTGGGTTGTTCCCTATAACCCTTACCTACTATTAACATACAAGTGTCATATTAATGTTGAGGTATGTGCTTCCATTCAAAGTGTAAAATACCTATTCAAATATGTCTACAAAGGACATGATAAAGCCAATCTTGAAATTTGCCAAACCAATATCCACCATGATGAAACACATCACACGAATATTTGCTTACCCGATGCATAGACAATCGCACTCCATTATTCGCCTGGCCGTACATCTCCCACATTCTCAACCACTTTATTTTCATGAGGATGACTCTGTTGACGACATCAGTTACACAATGCACAGAAAATCTACTCTGATGGGCTACTTTAAGCTGAATGAGAGTGACCCGCATGCTCATGATTACTTCTACCGCCAAATTCCAGAGCACTATGTTTGGAAAGAAGGTGCATGGGAAGTTAGAAAGGTTCTTCAGTGATTGGAAGAATGTATACTGTCAGTATGAAAGATCAAGAACGGTACTATTTAAGGTTGTTGTTACTGCATGTCAAAGGAGCAACAAGTTTTGACAACATTAAGACTGTTAATGAAGTGACATACCCAACTTTCAAAGAGGCAGCATTAGCTCTTGGATTGCTCTTCGATGACACTGTTTGGAGAAATACTTTATTGGATGCCTGTGTTCTCAACATGCCTGCACAGCTTCGTGATATGTTCGCATATATATGTATTTTTGGTCCTCCAGCTCATCCATTGGAGTTGTGGAAAGAATTTAAACAAGACTTTATCCAAGACTACTGCCATGCATATCACTCCAACACTGAGGAGTGTGAGAATTGTGAAGGATATGCTATGACTGATGTCCAAACTATTCTAAAATTTCATGGCAAAACTTTTACTGATTTTAATCTACCACGACCAAAAAGAAAGCCATACATCGCTCCACTATACAACAAGGATGATGAGTTAAGAAGAGCTCAGCAAATGAAAGCTACTTTAAATGACCAACAACTTTTGGCCTATGATGCGATCAATCAAGCTTTACACGATAGAAGTGGACAACCTAAGTGCTTTTTCATTGACGGTCCAGGTGGCAGTGGCAAAACATATCTGTATGATTTATTAATTCATGAACTAAGAGGAGAAGGCGAAATTGTCTCACCTGCAGCCAGTACAGGGATTGCAGCTAACTTACTGCAAGGAGGAAGAACCATCCATTCGCTTTACGGAATACCAATTCCAATCAATGAAACTTCCGTTTCAAGGATTAAAAATGATACAGATGCTGCACAACATTTGAAAAGTACCAAACTTTTCATTATTGACGAGTCCACTCTGTTATCTAAATATGCACTGCATGTGATAGATCAACTTTTACGGGATGTCATGACAACAGATATCTCCAAGAAAAATACAACACCTTTTGGAGGGAAAGTCATTGTTCTGGGAGGAGACTTTCGACAGTGTCTGCCTATCATCCCACATGGTACAAGAACTGACATTATAGAGAGTTGTATTAAATACTCACGACAATGGCAGCTTTTCACTCAATTGCCACTCTTCAACAATATGCGCTCCATTGATCCTGATTATAGCCGTTGGTTACTTCAACTGGGAAATGGTGAATTGTCTAATGATTTCAACCTTGGAGATGATACCATTGAAATCCCACAAGACATGATCTGCACTGGCTCAATCATTCTTGCTATATTTGGTGAAAACATTGTCATTGATGTAGATAACAATGAAAGCATTCAGATTGCTGCATCACATGCCATTCTTTGCCCTAAAAATGACCATGTGGATATGGTGAACTCTAAAGGGGGTGTCACACGCGTCAATATCGCCTGCACGATATCGGCTGCACGTGACGTTGCAGCGATATTGACGCGTGTGACATACTGCATCAACCAGCGATAAATCGCTGGTTGATGATCGCCAGGTTTCAGAACCAGCTCTGAAACCTGGCGATTGTCGCCCGTTGGACACGCAGCATCGCTGCTGTGTGACACCGGGACTAGCGATATTCCAGCTCCCAGTGCCTGTCACAAGCGCTGGGAGCTGGTCTCCAAGGTACACTGCGGGTAACTAGGCAGCGCGCGCTGCCTAGATACCCGACGTGTACCTTAGTTACAGCCTCCTCCGCTCACCGGGTGAGCGGAGGAGGCTGGTAACTAAGGTACACGTCGGGTATCTAGGCAGCGCGCGCTGCCTAGTTACCCGCAGTGTACCTTGGAGACCAGGCTGCTCCCGCTTCCAGCAGGCTGGCAGCGGGAGCAGGACATCGTGGAAACGATATTTAAATCGTTTCCATGATGTCACTGGTCAATTGATCGCTGGTGAGTCTGTCTGTGTGACAGCTCACCAGCAATCAGCCGTCAATGTCGTCAGCGATCATCTCGCTGACGACATTGACGCGTGTGACACCCCCTTAAGGTCATGGATTGCATTGCTGGTGAATACACTGAATACATTAGTGATGATTCCATTGATCCTGATGAGACTGAAGATCCAGATCAATATCCTGTGGAATTTTTAAATTCACTCACACCAACGGGAATGCCTTCTCATCGCCTCAAATTAAAAATCGGTACCATTGTCATGCTTTTGCGCAACTTTAACAGCAGAAAAGGTCTTTGCAATGGGACTCGCTTGATTGTCATTGCTTTGTTTGACAATCTGATTCAAGCAAAAGTCATTACTGGGTCTGCCGAAGGAAATGTGGTGTTTATTCCAAGGATTGATTTATCTCCATCAGAGACTGGATTACCTTTCAAGTTAAGACGTCGACAATTTCCCTTGAAGCCTGCTTTTGCCATGACCATCAACAAATCCCAAGGCCAAACACTGGAGAAAGTAGGGATTTTTTTGCCAGAACCCGTTTTTGGACATGGACAGTTATATGTGGCTTTTTCACGAGTGAAAAGAAGATGTAATGTTAAGGTGAAAGTGCTGGATACACCCATTCAAGGAAAGTTGGTGCCTAATTCTGAAAAAGTCTTTACTAAAAATATTGTCTATAAGAATATTTTATCTTAAATTCTTTAGATATATATTACACTTACATACATGATGGATATAACAATGAAAGCATTCACATTGCTGCATCACATGACAATCTTTGCCCTAAAAATGTCCATGTGGAAATGGTGAACTCTCAGGTTATGGATTGCATTGCTGGTGAATACACTGAGTACATTAGTGATGATTCCATTCAGACTGAAGATTCAGACCAATATCCAGTGGAATTTTTAAATTCACTCACACCAATGAGAATGCCTTATCATCGCGTCAAATTACAAATTGGTACCATTGTCATGCTTTTGCGCACCTTTAACAGCATAAAAGGTCTTTGCAATGGCAATCGCTTCATTGTGATCACTTTGTTTGACAATCTCATTCAAGCAAAAGTCAGTTCTGGGTCTGCAGAAGGAATTGTGGTGTTTATTTCAAGGATTGATTTATCTCCATCATAGACTGCCTTACATTTTAAGTTAACACATCGACAATTTACCGTGAAGTCTACTTTTCCCATGACCATCAACAAATCCCAAGGCCAAACACTGGAGAAAGTAGGGATTTTTTGCCCCACAATTCATTTTTGGACATGGACAGTTATATGTGGCTTTTTCATGAGTGAAAAGAAGATGTATTGTTAAGGTGAAAGTACTGCATACACCCATTCAAGGAAAGTTGCTGCCTCATTCTGAAAAAGTCTTTACAAAAAATATTCTCTAAAGAATTTAAAATAAAATATTCTTATAGATATATATCACATTTACATACATGATGGATATAACAATGAAAGCATTCACATTGCTGCATCACATGACAATCTTTGTCCTAAAAATGTCCATGTGGAAATGGTGAACTCTCAGGTTATGGATTGCATTGCTGGTGAATACACTGAGTACATTAGTGATGATTCCATTCAGACTGAAGATTCAGACCAATATCCAGTGGAATTTTTAAATTCACTCACACCAATGGGAATGCCTTATCATCGCCTCAAATTACACATTGGTACCATTGTCATGCTTTTGCGCACCTTTAACAGCATAAAAGGTCTTTGCAATGGGAATCGCTTCATTGTGATCACTTTGTTTGACAATCTGATTCAAGCAAAAGTCAGTTCTGGGTCTGCAAAAGGTAATGTGGTGTTTATTCCAAGGATTGATTTATCTCCATCATAGACTGCCTTACCTTTTAAGTTAACACATCGACAATTTACCGTAAAGTCTACTTTTGCCATGACCATCAACAAATCCCAAGGCCAAACACTGGAGAAAGTAGGGATTTTTTGTCTCACAACCCATTTTTGGACATGGACAATTATATGTGGCTTTTTCACGAGTGAAAAGAAGATGTATTGTTAAGGTGAAAGTACTGCATACACCCATTCAAGGAAAGTTGCTGCCTCTTTCAGAAAAAGTCTTTACAAATAATATTGTCTATAAGAATTATTTTATTTTAAATTCTTTAGATATATCCATCATGTATATAAATGTAATATATAACAATGAAAGCATTCACATTGCTGCATCACATGACAATCTTTGTCCTAAAAATGTCCATGTGGAAATGGTGAACTCTCAGGTTATGGATTGCATTGCTGGTGAATACACTGAGTACATTAGTGATGATTCCATTCAGACTGAAGATTCAGACCAATATCCAGTGGAATTTTTAAATTCACTCACACCAATGGGAATGCCTTATCGCCTCAAATTACACATTGGTACCATTGTCATGCTTTTGCGCACCTTTAACAGCATAAAAGGTCTTTGCAATGGGAATCGCTTCATTGTGATCACTTTGTTTGACAATCTCATTCAAGCAAAAGTCAGTTCTGGGTCAGCAGAAGGAAATGTGGTGTTTATTTCAAGGATTGATTTATCTCCATCAGAGACTGCCTTACCTTTTAAGTTAAGACATCGACAATTTACCGTGAAGTCTACTTTTCCCATGACCATCAACAAATCCAAGGCCAAACAGTGGAGAAAGTAGGGATTTTTTGCCCACAACCCATTTTTGGACATGGACAGTTATATGTGGCTTTTTTACGAGTGAAAAGAAGATGTATTGTTAAGGTGAAAGTACTGTATACACCCATTCAAGGAAAGTTGCTGCCTCATTCAGAAAAAGTCTTTACAAAAAATATTGCCTATAAGAATATTTTATTTTAAAATCTTTAGATATATATTACATTTACATACATGATGGATATAACAATGAAAGCATTCACATTGCTGCATCACATGACAATCTTTGTCCTAAAAATGTCCATGTGGAAATGGTGAACTCTCAGGTTATGGATTGCATTGCTGGTGAATACACTGAGTACATTAGTGATGATTCCATTCAGACTGAAGATTCAGACCAATATCCAGTGGAATTTTTAAATTCACTCACAACAATGGGAATGCCTTATCATCGCCTCAAATTACACATTGGTACCATTGTCATGCTTTTGCACACCTTTAACAGCATAAAAGTTCTTTGCAATGTGAATCGCTTCATTGTCATCACTTTGTTTGACAATCTCATTCAAGCAAAAGTCAGTTCTGGGTCTGCAGAAGGAAATGTGGTGTTTATTCCAAATATTTATTTATCTCCATCAGAGACTGCCTTACCTTTCAAGTTCAGACGTCAACAATTTCCCGTGAAGTCTACTTTTGCCATGACCATCAACAAATCCCAAGGCCATACACTGAAGAAAGTAGGGATTTTTTTGTCACAAACAGTTTTTGGACATGGACAGTTATATGTGGATTTTTCACGAGTGAAAACACGATGCAATGTTAAGGTGAAAGTGCTGGATACACCCATTCAAGTCAAATTGCTGCCCAGTAGTGAAATACTCTTTACTCTAAATAATCTCTCTAATATTTTATTTTAAATTCTTTAGATACATATTAGATTTAGATATAGTTACTTTCTAATTAAACATAAATATTATAATAAATTAGTTTAGCCATAGATGTATAAGAATAGAAAAAAAATTAAGACCAAAAATAATATTTTAGTTATAGAAAAAGATATTATAATTAGTTATTAGATATAAAATAGTTATTTATGAAATATAGTTGTTACTGTTCAATTTTACTAAAAATATAGTGTATAAAAATATTTTACTTAAAATTCTTTAGATACATGTTACATTTAGATACATAGTTATTTTTAGATTAGACACAAATATTACTATATTAATTTGTTTAGCAATAGATGTATATCAATATAAATAAATCAAAATACCTAAAAACTTAGTTTACTTATAGATAAAGACATTATAATTACTTATTAGATATAAACGTTATTTCAGATATATAGTCGTTATTTTCACTTTTCTCTAAAAATATAGTGTGTAAAAATATTTTAATTTCAATTCTTTAGATACATATTACATTTAGATACATAGTTACTTTCTAATTAAACAAAAATATTACAATCAATTAATTTAGCTAGAGATGTATAGGAATACAAATATACAAAAATACCAAAAATATTAGTTTTGTTATAAAGATATTATAATTACTTTTTAGATATAAAATAGTTATTTAAAATATATAGTAATGACTTTATTAGCTTAGAAAATTTGTTTTTAATTTTCATTGTATATGTATGTAAACACACATTTTTTTTGTAGATTGTAGATGTGTATGATCTAAATGCTTGCATTTAGTGATAAGAACCTGAAGCTTCAGCAGTATAGCTGCTGCGAGATTTCATTTTCTTTTTACACAGGGTGAGGTTTTTGTGAACAGCTAAGGCTGCTTTTAGACTTGCAAATGCATTTGCAGCATTTTAAAGATGCATCTGCATGCAAACGGCAGCTCCTATCTTTACAATGGGACTTTTGGTCTCTGCAGATGCTTGCAGACAGCCGTGCGCACCCATTTACTCTGATATGTGATCTCTGCACAGGCGCATGCCTGCATACAAATCACATAATGCCACCTGCACCAGGGATGCAACATGTCGCGTCCCTGGTGTGGAGGAGAGTCTGTGATCTGTACAAAAGCATCTGCCTGCGCATAGATCACATATAGGAGTGAATGGCTGCGCACGGTTGTCTGCAAGAATCTGCAGACACCGTGTGTTCCATTATAAAGATATGGACTGTTGTCTGCATGCACATGCTTGCAGATGCATTTGCAAAACGCTGCAGATGCATCTGCAAGTCTGAAGGCAGCCTAAGAGATGGGTGGGACAGCTGTTCACACACATCTGTATCTTGAAGTGTGTTCTGTACATATAAATACATATATACACATAGGTACATATTTAGACACATAGGTACATACTTAGACACATAGGGAAAGAATAGACATTTTGATTTTAAATCTGAATTATTCTGCTATTTGTTGAATTTTTAGTTTGAAAAAAACAATTTTGCCACTTGCTGCCTAATGGTGACCTACAGTACTCTTAATGTAAGTTGCATGAAATGTTTATGGAATTTGTCGTTTACTTGCAGTAGTTGCAGCACATGGGCTTTCGACAGTTTCAATCGCTAAAATCAGTTAGCTCTTATTTTAGTGGTTGCATTTTGTCAAGCTGTTAAAGCTCTGCTTGCCGTATTTACTGCAAGCTAAGTGCAAGTTCCATATTTATTACATGTTACTTGCTGAAAGTGAGCTGTAGGTAGTCCCTTTTGTGCCAAGTTCAGAAATTGTATTTGGTAATTCCATACTTTCTGCAAATAGCCAAAACATATCTGCTTTAAAAGGAGTCTAACTATTAATTATTAGGGATAGAGTAGAGTAGATCCCACCAGCTGTAAGGCTACCTTCCCGTGGTTGGTGGGGAAACATGTACTGGCTCAATCATAGATTATTAATATTCATATATAAATTGAATATACATAATCTCTACAAAACATCAGTGCCAGTATCTGTACGAAAAGCCTTGCCTTAGAATCATGACATGTACTACACTCACATATACCATACAAACATTGGTAGTTGATAGATAGATATCATGTCTTATGTGCATTATTGTCAAATTTGAATGAATAATGTATATATGCATGCTACATTCCTGATTCTTTAACATTGTGCCGCCATCTATCATGGAATAATAGGATTATTACTTAAAACTCTAATTTAATAAACTATACACCGATTCTAGAATCCCGATGCAATCGCATCGGGCTCACAGCTAGTATATATAGATATATATATATCTACAGTGTCTACTTCTACAACACTTTTTCTTGTGGAAATGGCTGCATCACATGAGGAGTTTTGCAGAGACATGGATCTCGCTTTTGACGCTGCCCGTCGTTTAGCAGTAGCCTGGGATGCGGAACGTAGAAGACGACGCAGTCGTCAATGCCGTCGTTTCTGCATGCACCCAATTACTTTTCACAGGCATACTCATGGAGTTTTTGCAGTCTTATACCCAGAACTGCGTCAGGATCCTGAAAAATTCCATAATTATATGCGGATGTCATCTGGTAGTTTTGACGAGTTGGTGGATGGAGTACGAGGCTACATCTGTAGACGGGACAGCACTTTCCGGCGTGCAATAACGACAGAAGAGCGTCTGATGTTAACCCTTCGGTATGTGTAATATCAGAGTTTTGAATGTATTTTTATCATAAAAAAAGATAAATTTTATTTATGAGGGGGTATTTTGAATTACGTTCTTTAGTAGTCTTTGCTGCCAACGTTTTTAACTATTAGGCTCCTTTCACATCAGCAGTTTAACGCTGATCGGAGCAGATGCATTTTTTTTTTTGAACCATCATGTTTATAATTAAGAAATAGATTATCTCCAGTAGCAAATTGACGACCTATGGATATGAGCAAATAACAAAAATCAACAGAGGCTTAGTTACGTAGAATCACAGATAGCATAAAAATAGAATTTTACCTCTGTACCCAATTGCCTTCATTTTTCTTAACCAGACTCTTCCAATCTTGTCCATCTACCACTTAAAATGTTATAAAGAGTTATAGATGTCAGCACTATCACCAATCCAGAGGTCCCAATGTCAGTCCTCGAGGGCCGAACCAGTGCAGTTTTCAGGATCTCCTTAGTATTGCACAGCAGCAATGATTCCAATCCCTGTGCAATAGTAAGAAATCCTGAAACCTCATGTTCGGCCCTCGAGGACTGACATTGGACCTCTGACCTAATCATTACATTTAATCTACCAAAGTACTCCTAATTCTTCTAGTGCATACCACTCTGTGTGTTTATAGGGTAACATAAACCTTGCTGTGTCCGAAGCCGAGAAAGTTTTCAAAATATATGGTTTCCATTTGTTAAAGAATTTTTTTGTCAATTTGTTAGGATTTCTAAGTGTTTCAATGGAATCGAGGTCTAGTGTTTTTCTGAGGGTGTTATGCATCATCTCCATTGAAGGAATGGAATCTTTAATCCAGTGTTGCAGCAATAGTCTCTTTGCCACTAGGGAAACTGTATGAAACAACACATGTAACCGGTTGTTAGTGACCGCACCATTTGGGTAATGAAACAACCATAGCATCGGATCGCTTCTGCTCTCTTCGGGATAGAGTCCCGAGGCCAAATCTCCAACCTCATTCCAAAAATTTTGTGTCTTTGTACAAGACCATATCCCATGTTCGAGGTCAGTCATGGAGGCTTTGCATTTAGGACAATGGACCCATCTATCTCTATTGGTCGGTGTTAGGGGAATATTAAAACCTTTTATGTTTCCGTGCAATAGTCTATATTGGGAATCTCTCCATTTTTCATTTATAATTGACTTCCTTACTGATTCATACCCTTCCAGTAGCTTTGAAGTTAATTCTGGATCATCTATGTGTTTTTTCCACAGGGAGAATAATTTATGGGTTATTAGTGGTCTAAGGGAATTTTGAAGTTTACTGTATATGGAAGATATAGAGATATCATTCACAGGAGTTTTTACCAGGTCGTCCCATTCCCTCCCGTCTATTTCAGCCGAAACATCCTGCAACCGGGACAAAAGATGGTGTCTAATCTGCAAATATTGTAACCAATGAGAGGCAGGAAGGTTACATTTATTTAGAATTTCCGTACCATTCATCCATCTCTTCTCCCTCGTGTGCATGAGGTCTCCCAGGGTCTCCATCCCTCTCTCTTTCCATAAACGGAACAGCGAATTCTCAATCCCTGAGGAAAGGTTGGACTGGCCCAGGGATTTAGAATTTTAGAAATTCTCCATGAAACATTCAGTTTTTTCCTAACCGCCTTCCAAGTTATCACCGTGTCTCTGTAAATAGATGTATTTTTGATCTTAGGAGGTAGTTCTGACATTGAGGCGTGTAACAGGGCAGATAATTCACAAGGTTTCGCGAGTTCCCCCTCCAAACCCAGATCAGAAAATTTAGATGTTTTGTTAACCCCATCTAAAACGTTTCTCATGACGCACGCTAAGTTATACCCTCTGATATCTGGGACCTTTAGTCCACCTTCTTTCCTTGACTGCATCAAAGTCGTTAGTTTTATTCTAGCTCTTTTGCCTCCCCATAGGAATTTGGAAAATGACTGATTGAGCCTTTTGATATCGATGTGTTTCAGCAGCATAGGTATTGTCTGGAGCGGGTAGAGCAGTCTCGCGAAGCTTATCATTTTGATAAGATGGCATCGGCCTAGCAGTGATAACGGTAGGTTTTTCCAGTTTTCCAGTTCTTTAACTATTTTTTCTATAATCGGGAGGAAGTTCAACTTCAGTTCTGGCGATCTGGCCAATTGGACCCCAAGATATTTTAAACTATTTTTGGCTACAGGGATCCCACAAAACAAGTTTTCAGATCTAATATGGGGTCCATTTTTAGAAAAAGAATTTCACATTTGTCCCTATTTACCGTATATACTCGTGTATAAGCCGAGTTTTTCAGCACATAAAATGTGCTGAAAAGTCCCCCCTCGGCTTATACACGGGTATATACGGTACTTGAGCTTCCAGTAGGTTACAAATAACAGCCCCCCCGTGGTATCCCCCCCCGTATATACAGCCCCCCCGTGGTATCCAGGGCCCCCCCCCGTGGTATCCAGGGCCCCCCTTGCTGCACCTGTAAAGGAAGATGTCAGTATACTTATCGCTGCCGCCGCCGCTCCGCTGCTCGGTCACCGCGCTGCTCCGCTGTCGGTCACCGCGCTGCTCCGGGTCTCATGCTTCCTGTTCCTTCTCCGGTGCTCAGGAAATGACGTCATTGTTCGAGCGCCGGAGAAGGAACAGGAAGCATGAAGACCCGGAGCAGCGCGGTGACCGAGCAGCGGAGCGGCGGCGGCAACGATAAGTATACTGACATCTTCCTTTACAGGTGCAGCAAGGGGGGCCCTGGATAACATGGGGGGGGCTGTATACAGCTGGGGCTGCTGTATACAGCTGGGGCCCCTGTATACTAATGGGGGGGGGTCTGTATACCTCTGGGGCTGCTGCTGTATATACCCCCTGGGGCTGCTGCTGTATATACCCCTGGGGCTACTGCTGTATATACCCCCTGGGGCTGCTGCTGTATATACCCCCTGGGGCTGCTGCTGTATATACCCCCTGGGGCTGCTGCTGTATATACCCCCTGGGGCTGCTGCTGTATATACCCCATAGGGCTGCTGCTGTATATACCCCCTGGGGCTGCTGCTGTATATACCCCCTGGGGCTGCTGCTGTATATACCCCCTGGGACTGCTGCTGTATATACCCCCTGGGGCTGCTGCTGTATATACCCCCTGGGGCTGCTGCTGTATACTACCTCTGGGGCTGCTGCTGTATACTACCACTGGGGCTTCTGTATACTACTACTGGGGCTGCTGCTGTATATACCATGGGGCTGCTGTATACTACTACTGGGGCTGCTGTATACTACCTCTGGGCTTCTGTATACTACCACTGGGCTGCTGTATATACCTCTGGGGCTGCTGTATACTACCACTGGGGCTGCTGTATATATCTCTGGGGCTGCTGTATACTACCACTGGGGAGGCTGCTGTATATACCACTGGGGAGGCTGCTGTAAATACCTCTGGGGCTACTGTATACTACCACTGGGGCTGCTGTATATATCTCTGGGGCTGCTGTATACTACCACTGGGGCTGCTGCTGTATATACCACTGGGGAGGCTGCTGTAACACTGCTGGGGCCTGTATATACCACTGGGGAGGCTGCTGTATACCACACTGCTGGGGGCTGTATACTATCACTGGGGAGGCCTGTATACCACTGGGGAGGCTGCTGTATACCACACTGCTGGGGGCTGTATACCTGTGCTGGGGTCCACCCTCGGCTTATACACGAGTCAATAGGTTTTCCCAGATTTTGGGGGCAAAAGTAGGGGGGTCGGCTTATACACGAGTATATACGGTAGTTTAAAACCTGAAAGTTTACCTAATTTTCCTATATAATCTAGTGCTGACCTAAGATCTCTTTGTGGGTGTTGCAAAAATAAAATGATATCATCAGCGAAGAGGGACAGGTTTATTTCCCTCCCACCGACTTTAAGTCCCTTGTAGTTGTTCCGATTGGCCAGATACAATGCTAGCGGTTTGATCGCTAGATTGAAGAGAAGTGGCGACAACGGGCATCCCTGGCGTGTTCCTTTCTCCAGTCTAAATGTGTCCGATAAAAAACCTTGGATACTTATACAGGCTTTCGGATTGTATATAGGGAATTAAGAAATTGGCGAAATGGCCCCTCCAACCCAATAGAATTTAGGACCCAATCCAGCCCATGACCACTTAACATTATCAAATGCTTTCTCAGCGTCTAGGGTGATCATTGCTGGATCCCCCTCCCTCTCGGTTCTTTTATGTCTATCAACGTCAATAAGAAGCATTGCTTTTCTAATGTTCGTGACCGTCGATCGTCCTCTGATAAAACCCGCTTGATGTGGTTGAATTAACCTGGGTAATATTGTTGCCAATCTGTCTGCAAGGATTTTCGAGAGAAGTTTCAAGTCTTGGTTTATCAGAGAGATTGGTCTATAGCTTACTGGATCAGACAATGGTTTACCAGGTTTGGGGATCAGCTTAATATGGGCCATATTCATTCTCTCGGGGATCGGAACACCTCTCAAAATAGAGAGCTCCATCAATACCGGAGATATCTGTTATCTCAATGTTTTTAAAAAAACTTCCGTTAAAACCATCTGGACCCAGCGCTTTGCTCAGGCTCAGGGATTTAATTGCCATGTCTATTTCGCCTATGGAGATGGGGCTATTTAAAAAGTTTTTCTCTTCTTTAGTTAAGCCAGGCAATTTAATGTGATTCAACCAATCCTCACCCTTTTTTCTACCAGTGTCCTGTTCTTTATACAGAGTGGCATAGTGTTTCCCCAGTATCTGAGCAATTTTATTAGGGTCAGACCAAAGCTTTCCGCTATTATCACTGATTGTTAAAATAGGAGTGAAAGGTCTCCTACCCTTCGCTAAACTTGGCAATAGGCGTCCCGCTTTGTCTCCGAATCTATTTAATTCTATCTCTAGATGGCTTCTATACATGTCCTATCTTCTGGCTGCCCAATCATCAAAGCATTTTTTGGCCGATATCCAATTTTCCATATCTAGATCTGACATGGTTTGTATATATAATAGATACTTCTCTCGTACTTTAGCGCTGGCTAATAGATATTTTTCTTTGACTTTCTTCTTTAGTTTAATGCTATAGGCCAGTGATGGCGAACCTTTCTGAGGCCGAGTGCCCAAACTGCAACCTAAAACAAAATTATTTATGGCGAAGTGCCAACACGATATAACCTAAATTACAGCAGGAATGGTAAACACAAGCGCTGCACAGGGGGGAGTGCCAGCAGATGCTAACTCTTCCCTGTGCAGTGCTTGTAGTTCTGAAACATTGACGATCAATTCAATTATTTTAACAATTAATTGATTTTAAACTTACCTTTGCAGTCTTCTCTTCGGCAGTGGTCAGACAGCTCATGTGTACTGCACATTGAAGCTGAGCCGCTGCCACTGCCCTTTCTAGAAACATCAGGTGGACTGATCTGTATGGAAAAAATGCAGAATATTAGACAGATAGGAGATAGATTTTATCATGGAATACAAGCAGATTTCATACTGAAATCATGGTCCTCATCTTGTAGTAATATCTCCATCATGACCCTCTCCTTGCAGTAATGTGTCACATCCTGACCCTCTCCTTGTAGCTATGTGCTCCATCCTGACCCTCTCCGTGTAGTAATGTTTCCCATCCTGACCATCCCATTGTAGTGATATGCTCCATCTTGTCCTTCCCCTTCTAGCTCTGTGCTCCATCCTGACCCTCTCCTTCTAGTTATGGGCTCCATCCTGATCCTCTCCTTGTAGTAATGTGCTCTATTCTGATCCTCTCCTTGTAGTAATGTGCTCCATCCTGACCCTCTCCTTGTAGTAATGTGCTCCATTCTGATCGTCTCCTTCTAGTAATGTGTCCTATCCTGACCCTCTTATTTTAGTAATGTGTCCCATCCTGACCCTCTCCTTGTAGTTACGTGCTCCATCCTGACCCCCTCCTTGTAGTTACGTGCTCCATCCTGACCCCCTCCTTGTAGTTACGTGCTCCATCCTGACCCCCTCCTTGTAGTTACGTGCTCCATCCTGACCCCCTCATTGTAGTTACGTGCTCCATCCTGACCCCCTCCTTGTAGTTACGTGCTCCATCCTGACCCCCTCCTTGTAGTTACGTGCTCCATCCTGACACTCTCCTTGTAGTTACGTGCTCCATCCTGACCACCTCCTTCTAGCTATGTTCTCCATCCTGACCACCTCCTTCTAGCTATGTTCTCCTTCCTGATCCTCTCCTTCTAGCTTTTTGCTCCATTCTGATCCTCTCCTAGCTTTTTGCTCCATTCTGATCCTCTCCTAGCTTTTTGCTCCATTCTGATCCTCTCCTAGCTATATGATCCATCCTGACCCTCTCCTGGCTGTAATGTTCCTATCCTGACCCCCTTCTTGTAGTAATGTCTTCATTCTTATCCCCTTGTACCCTTCGGTAATGTCCCATCCTTGTCCCCTTGTGGTAATGTCCCTATCCTGCCCCATCATGTAGTAATGCCACATCCTGTTGTAATGCCCTATCCTTGTTCTCTTGCAGCAATATTCCCCATCGTGCAGTAATGCCCTATCCTCCCCTTGAAGTAATATGCCCCATCCGTGTCCCCTTGAAGTAATATGCCCCATCCTGCAGTAATGTGTCTCATCCTTGTCCCCATGTAGTAATATGCCCCATCCAGCAGTAATGTGCCCCATCCTTGTCCCTTCCCTTAGTATTATTGCACCACCCTTGTCCCCATCACATAGTAATATGCCCCAACTTGCCCCCTGGTAGTATTGCCCTATTCTTGCCACCATTACATAGTAATCTGCCCCATCCTTGTCCCCATCACATAATAATATGCCATCACATAATAATATGCCCATCAGCTGCATCACATAATAATATTCCCATCAGCCCATCACATAATAATGTGCCCCATCCTGCCCCCATCACATAACAATATGCCCCATCCTGCCCCTGTTACCTGGTAGTATGGCCCCATCCTGCCCCCTGGTAGTATGGCCCCATCCTGCCCCCTGGTAGTATGGCCCCATCCTGCCCCCTGGTAGTATGGCCCCATCCTGCCCCCTGGTAGTATGGCCCCATCCTGCCCCCTGGTAGTATGGCCCCATCCTGCACCTGGTAGTATGGCCCCATCCTGCCCCCTGGTAGTATGGCCCCATCCTGCCCCCTGGTAGTATGGCCCCATCCTGCCCCCTGGTAGTATGGTCCCATCCTGCCCCCTGGTAGTATGGCCCCATCCTGCCCCCTGGTAGTATGGCCCCATCCTGCCCCCTGGTAGTATGGCCCCATCCTGCCCCCTGGTAGTATGGCCCCATCCTGCCCCCTGGTAGTATGGCCCCATCCTGCCCCCTGGTAGTATGGCCCCATCCTGCCCCCTCGTAGTATTGGCCCCATCCTGCCCCCTGGTAGTATGGCCCCATCCTGCCCCCTGGTAGTATGGCCCCATCCTGCCCCTGTAGTATGGCCCCATCCTGCCCCCTGGTATATGGCCCCATCCTGCCCCTTTTAGTATTGCCCCATCCTGCCCCCTTTTAGTATTGCCCCATCCTGCCCCCTGTTAGTATTGCCCCATCCTGCCCATCACGTAACAATATACCCCATCCTGCCCATAACTAACATATGCCCCATCCTACCCCATTAGTATTGCCCCATCCATCATCCTCATTCCCCATCCATCCATCTCCTCTAGTATTGCCCATCCATCATCCTCTTAGTATTGCCCCATCCATCCATCACTCTTAGTATTGCCCCATCCATCCATCCATCATCCTCTTAGTATTGCCCATCCATCATCCCTAGTATTCCCACCATCCTGCCTCCTCTTCGTATTGCCCCACCCATCCTGCCTCCTCTTCGTATTGCCCCACCCATTCTCTTCGATTGCCCACTTCCTCTTCGTATTGCCCCACCCTTCCTGCCTCCTCTTCGTATTGCCCCACCCTTCCTGCCTCCTCTTCGTATTGCCCACCCTCCTCCTCCCTTCGATGCCCACCTTCATCCATCTCTCTTCGTATTGCCCCATCCATCCATCCTCCTCTTAGTATTGCCCCATCCATCCATCCATCCATCCATCTATCCTCCTCTTAGTATTGCCCCATCCATCCATCCTCCTAGTATTGCCCCATCCATCCTCCTACTAGTATTGCCCCATTCATCCATATCCATCCATCCATCCATCCTCCTTGTATTGCCCCATCATCCATCCTCCTCCTCCTTGTTTTGCCTCCTCCTCCTTGTTTTGCCTCATCCTCCTTGTTTTGCCTCCTCCTCCTCCTTGTATTGCCCCATTCTCCTTGTATTGCCCCATCCTCCTCCTCCTTGTATTGCCCCATCCTCCTCCTCCTAGTATTGCCCCATCATCCTCCTCCTTGCATTGCCCCATCATCCTCCTCCTTGTATTGCCCCATCCTCCTCCTCCTTGTATTGCCCCATCATCATCCTCCTCCTCCTCCTCCTTGTATTGCCCCATCCTCCTCCTCCTCCTTGTATTGCCCCATTCTCCTCCTCCTCCTTGTATTGCCCCATCCACCTCCTCCTCCTTGTATTGCCCCATACTCCTCCTTGTATGGCCCCATCCTCCTTCTTTTTGCATGGCCCCATTATCCTCCTTGTATTGCCCCATCCTCCTCCTCGTATTGCCCCTTTCCTCCTCCTCGTATTGCCCCATCCTCCTCCTCGTATTGCTCCATCCTCCTCCTCGTATTGCCCCATCCTCCTCCTCGTATTGCCCCATCCTCCTCCTCCTTGTATTGCCCCCATCCTCCTCCTCCTTGTATTGCCCCATCCTCCTCCTCCTTGTATTGCCCCCATCCTCCTCCTTGTATTGCCCCCATCCTCCTCCTCCTTGTATGGCCCCATCCTGGCAGCTGGTAAAAAAAAAAAAAAAAAAGTGTCATACTTACCTTTGTTCCTTCCGCTGCTGCAGCTTGCATCTTGTGTGTCTCCAGCGCTGAGGTCGGTCACGTGATGCCGGGCGCGTCACATGACTGCTGTCACATGACGCTGGCCGCGTCACGTGACTGCTGTCACATGACGCTGGCCGGGATGGCGGGTCTAGGAGTGTCGGAGAGAGAAGAAATGTCTCCTTTGCTCAGACACAGCTTTGATCTGCCGTCGGCGCGGCGCACGCGGGCAGCTCAAAGCGGCAGTGTATTGGTGAGGCCGCGTGCCAGCAGAGGCGGCTCTGCGTACCATCCCTGGCACGCGTGCCATAGGTTCGCCATCAGTGCTATAGGCCATGATATTACCACGCAAGACCGTCTTTGCCGCTTCCCAGAACAATCCCGGGGACGAGAGGTGTTCTGCATTATTTGTAGCATATTCCACCCACCATTCTTTTAGGAGTTTACCAAAATTTTCCTCTCTGGTCAGCATATCGGGGAATCTCCATAAGTAGTCGGTTCCCTTTGGAAACACATCTTTGGTTTCTAATATCATCGGGCTATGGTCAGAAATAACCATGTCCCCCATTTTTGAGTCAAGTACTCTTTGAAACAATGAGGATGAGGTCAAAAACATATCCAGTCTCGACCATGATCTATGTACATGGGAAAAGTGGGTATATTCCCTATCAAGTGGGTGTAGCATGCGCCATGTATCAACCAAATTGCAGTCAAGCAGTAGGCTTTCCGAAGGGTTGGACCCGGGGGGGGAGCACTACGTTTTTTCCCGAAAAACTTGAAAAGTCTCCTCGTTTTCTATCTTCTAACTCGTTAAGCACCCAATTAAAGTCTCCTCCCAATAATTTGTTGCATTCCTGATCCATCAGGAGGCGGCATGATAGCTTCTGGAAAAAGTCTTTTTTGATGAGTTCGGGGTATAAATATTATATAAACTATAGTTTACATTTTGTATTTCAATATTCATTTGAAACCACCGGCCTTCCCCATCCAAATTCGACGACCAAATCTTATGGGCTAGAGATTTGCTAATGAGTACCATAACCCCTGCTTTTTTGTTAACTGCTCCCGAACCGTACACCTCCCCACCCATAATTTTTTAAGTAAAAAAAAATTGGATTGTTCAAGGTGTGTCTCCTGAAGCAAGGCTACGTCTGCTCCTAGTCTTTTGAGGTGCCGGAGAACCATCATTCGTTTCGCCTGGGAGCGGAGACCTTTAACATTCCATGAAACCCATTTTACCATTAGTATTTCTGATAGAAGGTTTTAACTGGTGACTTAGTGGTGTGTGGCTAACATAACTAATAACCCTGGAATTGAAAGCAATGGTTGATAGAGTTATAGCATAAAAGTACGTTAAGAAAGACAGTATTGGTAAGGCAATTTTCCCTTTCCTTCCCCCCCAACCCCCTCACCCCTCCTCCTCCACCCAATATGGTGGCTCAGTGTTTAGCACTGTCTGGAGATTGTGGCTTTTAATCCCGTGGCGCTCATTTACCTGTTCAATGAGCGGCACATGATTGAAATCACCCAAAGATTTGAACATTGTTCGATGTTGAGCTGGTTGCACAATAGCAAAGCGTCATTTCAATCATGCGCACAACACAATGTTTGGGGAACCATAATACATTTCTAAAGGTAAGATACAGGTGGTGGTTCCCAAAACCATTTAGCGGGTTGGTCCACAAAGACTCATTGCAAACTTACATTCCACAAACTCTGATGTAGTATAAAAATTTTTCATTATTTTAATACATCAAAAGTGCTCTTTATCGCTCCTGAAAAGAAAGAATGCTGATATCCAAGATCAACGAAACAGAGCGCGTTGCTCAACCACTGTTGACCTTGTATAAAAGTGTTCTTGCTGGTCCGTGACACTGAGTTGGGGGGATTTGATTCACAGCAGCCATTTTTCAATACCCACACTTGGGTGTTACTATACTCTGGTCATGGCTCTTCCGCTACAACCGTCTGTGAGATGATTGTCTTTTGAAGCTGGACTCCTCCCAGCTGTACAGCCGATGAAGTCCGTCGTGTTATGATCCCCCGGTAACGTCAGTAGTGTTCGGGTCTGTGTCTGTCAATCACTTGTGTCGTTATGCCCACAATGGTCGCACCGTCCATTGTGGGATATCGACATAAGCCCGTCTGACAGATTATAGTGGATTGTGTAGTGAATGTGTAGTATATGTTTCAAGTCAACCAATACACTCTCCATGTATTGTTTTGACTAATGCACAAACATACAAACATTTAAAATCAATGTATCTACCAGGTAATGTGTATATGTATGTACATGTCAACATGAATATGCATAAACAGAAGAAAAGTACTGTGTATGAACAACTGGGATCAGGCCAGAATATTAGTGAAAATATATAAGGTCAATTTATTCAAGTATTCATTACAAACAAGTGCATACAAGTTACATTTAAAAACAATTAAAATTGTGAAACCACAAAAATTGCAGACCAACCATAGCCAAATTATAAATAAGACAGTGAACCATCACATATCAATTCATATGCAGTGTGGACTGTGGAGCTGTTTATAAGGGTAATGGGGTAAACCAGTTCAAGGGCAAAATAAACAATTGCAGCAAGTTTTCAGAGGTAGAGATAGGCTGTCTAGTTACCCTAGCCTTATTAAGCTCACATATATAAGTGTTAATTCACGGAATGGATCGCCAGGTTTACAGGTGTATAAGGCAAATCCTTAGGTAATGAACCACTAGTCAGATCTTGCTTTAATGCCTGTGAGGAATCTCATATTCCCCCCCCAAAAAAGGGGGAATGGAACAAATAGAAAGGAGGATTCCCTAATTGGAGGGAACCGGAATATAAACAGGCAGGGCAAGGAAAGTCTGACCTGTAAAAAGAGGAAAGGGAACAGTAAATACAACCTGTATCTGGCAGAACCGATCAATTGCCGTGAATGTGTGTCCACCTGCTGAGGCTATGGGATGTGAGGCCCGTGTCACCCGACGCGTATCGCCGTCCTTATGGCGGCTTCATCCAAGGGGCAGGAGCGCATTAGACCGCTGCTTCTGCAGCTTTAAATATGCCCCCGGTTGTAATGATGCCGGCTTTTTCCGCCGGAGACAGAGAGGCGTTCCCGGAAGTGACGTACCGGGAGTGCAGCTATAATAAATGACGTAGTAGTGCCTCCAGAAAAGAAGACCTGTCCGGAAACGACGTTCCGGACATTTTCTTATGGAGGCGGGGTTCTAGTTCTAAGGGGCAGCGTTTGTTGATGTTATTGTTAGGGAAACCAAGCCTAACAGAACGCATGCGCAAGACCGGCCGGTCTAAAGAGGTACTATGCTAAAAAAGCATAGTAACAGCAGTTTAACAAGGGGATCAGTTACCCAAGGTGCCCGCAGGTAGAATAGTTTAGTGATTTTATAGAAGAGTATAGAAAAGTTATATAAACAACATATAAAAAATAATTATATAAGGAAAGAAAAAAGAAAATTATAAACAGACAAAATAAACAACAAGGTTTAAACATGACATAAAAATAAGTGTTAGCTCTATCTCCTCTTTCCATCATTCACTAGCGACTACACATTCAGGTTCTGATCTCCAAGTCATAGTTTAGAGGATAAAGTTGTACAAAAGGGAACGATTCTTCAAGAGATAAAGTCCAATTTCAGTATTGGCAATCAATAGATCTTCTCACGATGGACCATAGTGACAAAGGTAATCAGACATTGTCTAAGGAAGAAAAAGGAGATAAAAAAGAGAGATAATGAATGAACCATCAATCTAAAGGATTGCTCTATCTCACTTTATAAAAGCCTTTAAAGTGAAATTCTTCATTTAGGCCCTCAGGGGACATACTCTTCAAGTTAAAAATCCACCGAGTCTCCTTCCTGAGAAGTTCGTTGGTTACTTTACCCCCTCTTACTGAGGGGTTTGCTTTGTCAACTAAGATGACTCTTATGTCTCTCAAAGAACAGTTGTGCACATTCAAAAAGTGACGGGCAACTGAAGTCGGGTTTGTTTGCTTCTCTATGTGCTTCGGCACAGGTAATGTTTGAAAAATGTCCCTGGAGGCGTTTTCTTGCCTCCTGTGTGGTTTCCCCCACATAAATTTTGGGGCAACCACAGATCAGCACATATACCACATTTTTTGTACGACAATTGGCATAAATTTTTGTCTCAATTCGTCCTGGAAAAATCGGGAGGTCCACATGATTGGATGCCACCATGTGGGGGCAAACATTGCAATTCCCACATGGAAAGGTACCAATCATTCTAAACCCTCTCCTTAGGGAATCGTAGGACGCATAAAGTGGCTATTGGACAGCGAGTCACGTAAGTTTCTGGCCCGTCTAGCAACCAGGCGTGGGTTGGGGGGTAAAAGTTCTGCAGTTTTAGGGTCCAAGGTCAATACCGACCAATTCTTTTTTAGCAGACCCCTAATATCCCCCCATTGATTGTTGAATGTTGTTATAACATTCAGCCCCTTTAAGTCCTTCTTGGGAGTGGGCTGAAGAAGAGATGTCCTATCCTGATTTGCTGCTGATTGAAAAGCATGTGAGACCACTCTGCGTGGGGAACCTGGTGGTCAGGGCACGTGACTCCCGTAGAAAGGTTTCATTTTCCGTGCAATTGCGCTTAACACGCAAAAATTGCCCCTTAGGGATAGCTTTTTTCAGGTGGGTTGGATGGAAGCTCCCAAAGTGTAGGACACTATTGGTAGCAGTGCATTTTCTGAAGAGTGCAGTAGAGATCTTACCATTTTTTAGTAGGATCTTCAGATCTAAGAAATCAACTTCTGAGGCAGAACTATGCCAGGTTAAGATTATATTCCAAGGATTGTCATTCAGCTCCGCAATGAAGGTTTCACATTCTTCAGTGGTTCCTGTCCAAAATACAAGGATATCATCAATATACCTGTGCCAGCCCATAACCTTCTCACGGAAGACCCCCTGGGTGCGAATGTAGTTGTTTTCCCACCATCCTAAGAATAAATTTGCATAGGATGGGGCACATTTCGCACCCATGGCGGTCCCCGAGATCTGTCTGTAGAAGGAGTGATCGAACATGAAATAATTATATTCAAGTACCATAGAGAGGAGGTCCAGAATGAATGAATCATGTAATCTAGTCCCTGTGCTCCTCTGATCCAAGAAGGAGGCTACAGCGGCAATCCCAGTTGGGTGGCGGATACATGTATATAACCCCTCCACATCCATTGTGATGAGTAAGGTGTTGTCAGGTACATTCAATCCTTCTATCTGTGAAATGAGATGGGTAGAGTCCCTGACATATGAGTCCAAACTGGTCATATACGGTTGGAGATAGAAGTCTATATATGCACAAGCTTTCTCAAATAGCCCCCCTATGCCAGAAACAATAGGTCTCCCTGGGGGTTGGGTTAGAGATTTGTGCACCTTCGGCAAAAGATAAAAGGTGGGTACCACTGGATGTTCCGTTAGAATGAAATCTTTTTCTCTTTTATTAAGAATGTTCATATCATAAGCTCTCAGAACCAATTCATCTAGCTTCTTTTTGAAGATGCTAGTTGGGTCCGAAGGGAGTTTAAGATAGTGGTCCGCATTATTCAATTGTCTTTTGGCTTCCTTTAGATATAGTTCTATGGGCCATAGAACCACATTTCCCCCCTTATCCGCTTCTTTAATTAGGAAGGTCTTACTTCTTTTTAATCCCACAAGTGCCTGTTGTTCCTTAATGCTCAGGTTTCTTCCCCGTAGGGGGTCTACCTTTAATTCTCTGATGTCTTTCACCATGAGCTCAAAGAAAATCTGCACTTGTGGAAAAAGTGAGAAAGGGGGACTAGTTTGTGATGGCAACCTCTGTGTAAAGGGTCTTTTTTTATTTGTGCAATTACCTTCATTCTCATTTTCCTCCAAAAGTTCCAATAAATCCACAAAAGCCAAGCGGTCTTGAGTAGGAAGCAGTGCCATGGAGGCCGGTCGCTGATGAATAAGTTTGAAAACCAACTGCCTACAAAATAAATAGACATCTTTAACCAGTTCAAACTTGTCTAAAGGTGACATAGGGGAAAAAGAAAGACCCCTAGAAAGAAGGTTAATCTCAGTGTCTGAAAGCCGATAGTCAGAAAGATTGATTATTTGAAGATTACCTCCCAAATTGTCACTATTTTGTGGTACCATCGTCATCTCCTTCCTTGTCCTTGATGTAAATTCAATATTGGAGACCACCTGCCTGTGATTGGATTCCGATTTCTCAGATGGTGCGGGCTTGCGTCTACCCCTCCTTGTCCGGTGTCTTGGTCTGTATCCCCCTCTGATAAAAAATCACTTTCGCTTGTCGGCGGGGTAGATGGATCACTCGGTTCCCCTCCTGCCGCGCCTGAATCCGGTCTGGGGTTTGATGGTTTCTTTGGGCGTACATGGTCACATTACCATTACAATTGTTCCAATTTTACATGACACTTTAAATACAATTATACAAAAAAAACACAAATATAGTTATCGGGTCCAACAAAATTTTATTTAGAACATAAACAAAAATAGAAAAGAAAAGGGGGGTGGTGGTTAAAGGTTACTATAGGTGGTGGAGGGCGCTACACTACTGGGAGGAGGCGGTGTATGAAGAGTGGTGTCAGTGGAGGGTGGGTGAGTGGGGAAATCAAAGGATGAAAATGAAGGGCTGTGAAGATCAGGGTTTGCATTGAAGGTGGGAGTGGAAGGGTCAAGAAAGGA
Source organism: Allobates femoralis (assembly GCA_033576535.1). Lineage (NCBI taxonomy): Eukaryota > Metazoa > Chordata > Amphibia > Anura > Aromobatidae > Allobates > Allobates femoralis. Next base: position 468,243,136 of record JARQOC010000004.1, read on the forward strand.
AAAAGGAGTGAAGGAGCGGGACTACTGATTTGGAATAGAGGAAGTGTGGGTTACAATAGGGGTTTGTTGGGAGGAATGGTGTGTTTGGGAGGAATGGTGGAGTTGTGCGCAATGGTGGGTGGACTTTTGTGAGGACTGGTGTGGACTTCGGAGGACTGGTGGTGGACTTGGGAGGACTGGTGGGTGCTTATAGGCCAGGAAGTGGATCGGTGGGATTGTACGGAAGATGAAAAATGAGGATGGGTAAAGGAAACAGAAGATGGGTAGGAAGGGTGGGAAACAGTTGTTATGGTGTATCTTGGGATAGTAGATACACCAGGGGTAGACAGACGGGAGTCGTGCTGACTCAGCAGGCGAGTGGAAGTGACCGAATTGTCTCTCGCCATGTTGGGGAAATGGAGCATTGACAGCATCAGGAGGATCGTTGAATTGATGATGTTGGGGGGCCAGAGGTGGTTGAGATGTCCGTATGTTAGGGCCCATCTGCCTGGCCCATTTCGCTCTTAAACACTGATGCTAAAATTATAGCCAAAGTTGTTGTTAACAGACTATCTAAGTATACAACTCGCTTAATTCATACTGACCAAACGGGTTTTGTCAGTGGCAGAAGTACTATGGACGCCACGAGAAGATTATTCCATATAATGTAGAAAGGTCAAATCTTCCCACTTTGCTGATTTCTCTAGATGCCTAAAAGGCTTTTGACCGAGTAAATTGGCTGTTTTTATTTGAGTCCCTTAAAAAATTTGTTTTTTTCTGGTCCCATATTTAATATTATTAGAGCTTTGTATTCCCATCCATCCGCCAAAATTCTAACAAATAATGTTGTGTCTGACTCCTTTAGAATTACCAATGGAACTCGACAGGGATGCCCTCTGTCCCCTACTTTATTTAATTTCTTTTTAGAACCATTGGTGGAGGCAATAGGGTCACATGAGGGGATCTGGGGATGTCCATTACATGGGCGTCAACACGTTGCATCTCTATTTGCAGACGATTTACTGATTATTCTATCGGATATTTTCCATTTCCCAGACCACCGATAGAAAATACAGGGTGGTATTATCTTTGAAATATTCCTTCACTACCATCAGGTCGATGTGGAGCCGCTCAAAACCATTTGTCACTTTTTGTGACAATTGTCACCACATCTACTGCTGGAGCTGACAGAGGTTTAAAACTTCAGGGGCAACGTTCCTATCTACCCCACTCTGGCGCTGTCAAGCAGGGCGATTATCAGGTGTAATCGCATCAGCAGCGTCAGAGGGCAGAGATAGGGGATAACGTGTCGCAGTGTCTTCCGCAATCTCTGGGGCCTCCAAGGAAAAAGATGAAGCAGAGTCTTCAGGCTGGGCAGATGGGCCAACGGACGCAGCCAAGACGTCACCGCTTGCAGACGTAGGGACAGCTCTAGGAGGCAGTTCTATCTGTCTTGCGGGCTCCAGTGTACTCCCGTGCGTTCTGTGGATAAAAACAAAGAAATTAAGCTTTAAGACAAGGCTTATTAAAACATGCGTGCCTCAATGCACATGTGCTTGCCGTGCGTCCACATGTCGGAAGCACGGAAATATGGGGACTCTCGATCTCATATTTGCCTGAGCACATTTCAGTGTTTGTGCATGGACCATGTGTACGTGTGGTGCACATTTGTGCCCGTTTTGGCAACACGGCGACTTATGTCATTTTGGCAAAGCCAGGGAACGATGGAACACTAAAATTTCCAGGCACACGGATGTCAGTGTGACATCTGTGTGTATGGACCACCGATGAAACACACAAGACTGAACATAATAACATTTATGACTCACCTTGCGCAATTGATGTAAAATCCTCTCCCTTCCGTTGCCGCTCATTAGTCTCATGAATATACAATTCACAGAGAAAAAGAGCAGACCGGAGGCGTGGCCTGCAGCTCCATGGAGTAGCCAGAATCCCACTGAGCTCCTGTGCCTTTGAAACAGCGACGGGATTTTCGGTCTGATACAAGATAGACTATCCCACAAAAGCGACATAGAACTGTCAGTAAAGAGCTGAGGAACACTCGGGCCAACTAACTAGTGGCTCCGGTAAGGAGAACTCACACCGGGACCCTATATTCCCTCAGACAGGATCCTGTCAGCTCTGGGCACCATTTTCCTCAATGTGCAGCTACCAGTCCGCTCTCTCACACAGAGATTCTGAACTGCCTGGCGTCTCAGGGTGATTAAACCTTATACTCCTACATTTCACAAGCCCCCGGTATCCCACCTGAGGACTTAACCGACTGCGGACAGACCCGGGACCGGAGGAGCCGTGAGGAACTGCGTGATATATCATTTACTCCCATTGGGAGAAGGGATACAAAGAATTTCCCTTCATAGTAAAGATTTTTTAAAGATTTTTCAAAGTCTGTTCACACAAGACGCAAGAATCGGTGATAAACGGTGAGGGACTATTTACCTACCGGATCGCAGGAGAAAAACAAGCGGAGGGATATTACAGATCCTGACATTGCAAGTGTGCCCTTTGACAGCTCTGGAGCGCCATCTCCTGACGCGGCCAGGTTATAGCAGTGTGTAATACAGTAAAGAAAGAAGATCCTAACTTTACAACCCTGCTCCCATACAGCACAGAAATGAAGATTGAAAGCAGAGAGAAAGAGATTAAGATCTCCAAGCAAGTGAGTGCTCTCTTTTGTCACTCCAACGCACACAAGCCTCAATAAACAACCTTTCTTCACCCTTGTGTTGTGCTGTAGCCGAGCAGGTAATTCCTTTTTCATACCACAACAGCCAAACAGCTTGGACCTTCCCCATTTGTTTTCCCTATCTTCCCTCCTCCACTACTTGTTGAGCTGTACTTTGACATACCTGTTGATTTATCTAAGCAGACTGATTTGGACTACTTGGACACCATAGGATACAAATCTTAACTAACTATAGATCTGCTACTATACAATATAATCTAATCTCTATAAATCTACCTGCACTCTCTGTCTGCCAAAATCCAGAGAGGAGATTTGTAAACTCAGACCTGAAACTTGGCACTAGACAAGGTGAAAGAGACACCTTTCTATATCACATCTATCTGCAACCGGCTTTTATGAGGTGATAAGAAAACAGCTTATAACTTAAGGTCCTGTTTTGCCTGAAAGTTAATCTATTCTGTGTAAATTTCCAATAGTTTATGTCCTGGATATCTGGATCAAATATAACAAGCTTATATCTTCCTCAAGAGAGATTACCGTACTTTGTTGTATATTGTATTATATATTAAGTGTAAAAGTCTGCATTCTAGTGATATCTTTAATTGAATGTTTGATTGAAACTAGTAATTAGACTTTATGTTCCTATTGTTACATATGTAATCCTACACTCTACCTGTGACTAATTCTAGAAACAAAAATCTCTTACCTCACGACTTTATAAGTTCCCACATCTAAAGCCTCATTATACAGAGTGCTGATAACACCTCTCTAATTACCATTATCCTAAGTGAACTACTACCAAAAACCCATTAGAATATTCAGACAAAGTCTGACACAACATGCCTTCTAAAGCCAAACCTACCTCAACTCCTCAAGAAATTGAACTCGCAGGAGATTTACAAAAATCACCATTGAAAAGTAAGATACCCACACCATACCAGTCTACTCAGACTATCAAAAAGGGCAAACAAGGAGATCACCTTGAGAACCCAGCAGAAACCCCTATGAACGAATCCTCATATTCATCCAAAAGGAAAGAGATGAGTACCCCCTCTAAACCTAACGCTATGACCCCCACCAAAAACAATCCGACCTTAAATCAGGATTCCACTATTAGAAGCCCTGTTAGACAAAAAATGAAAACAGACACAATGGGACTGGAATCTCTCCTTAACTACAAGCCGGGCCAACCTCTAGACAAAGACTTTATGGTAAATCTCTTTACTGCATTCCAATTTAAATTGGAAGACAATTTGGACTCTCACTTAGATGAAATCAAAACTACTGTTGCCACAATAGCATCCAGAGTAGACAGACAGGACCAGGCAATCTCCAAACTCAAAATTGACACCAAATCAACCAAAACCGAACAGGTAAAAATGAAGGAAGAAATCAAATACCTAAAGGATAAATTGACTGATAGGGAGGACAGAGACAGAAGAGTAAATCTTAAATTTAGAGGAATTCCCGAAACGGTTAAACCACAAGATCTCCCAAACTTTATCAAAAACCTAACAAAAAAAACTGTCCCAGGCAAAAAGAAATAGAATATTCCATAGAAAGGGCACACAGACTGCCTAAGCCTGTTCGATTAGCGGAGGATGTCCCTAGAGATGTCATTGCCAAATTTTCTTTTTTTCCAACCAAGGACCAACTAAATGAATACTTGAAAAAAAATAAAACCCTGCCTTCTCCCTACAACAACATCAAGGTCTTTCTTGACATTTCAAAAGAGACTCTAAACAAAAGACGGTCTCTAAAACCAATAACAGACGTCCTAAGAGCCAACCATATTTTATATAGATGGAGCCACCCCTCTTCAAATGTCATTTTCACTTATAAAGAAAAAAACTACACCATTGAAGAGGCGGGAATAGGACTTGAAACCCTAAAAGACCTCCATATCAAAGGCTCGAGCTGAAAACCTCTTCAACAACTATGACTCTGATAAATAATCACAAAATGGCACTCTGGCCAAAACATTAGCCTCAAGGAAGGAATACATCGGTTCCGTAGAACCCTTCCTCTGAATAATTTTTTGATACGTCACTGAGTGACGAATACCTGATTACTTAATTTTACTCCCCCATTCTCCCCTCCCCTGTTGATTGGTTTCTTTACGTAACCCTACTTTTCCTTTCTTTTTCCTAACCCACTCCTCCCCAGTAGAGTCTTATTTAACCAAGTTACCCCAACAATTACTATGACCCACAATTTTCTATCACTAAACACTAATGGTCTTAACTCGCCACAAAAACGGTTTTATACATGGAAGGAGCTAAAAAAACTTAACATAGACGTTGCCGGACTGCAGGAAACTAGATTCAGCGCTGAGAATCAACCTAAATTCTCAAATCCACGTTACCCTCACATTTTTCTATCATCAAATAAAAAAAAGAAAGCAGGCGTAGCTATACTAATTAAAGAAACGATCAAATTTGAAAAAAAAGAACTAATTCAAGATACAGAAGGAAGATATTTAATCTTCATATGCCAATTAGACAATGTTATCCATACATTAGTTAATATTTACGCCCCTAACTCTGGTCAAATCGCATTCTTAAAAAAACTTCTACGAATTGTACGACAGAAACAAGAAGGTATCTTGTATATCTTCGGAGACTTCAACGCAAATCCCAAACAGTAACCTTGATTCTTCCAACAAGAGCAGAAATCAAAACACCCAATTAGACCCACTACTAAAAAAAGAAGAACTTTACGATGCCTTTAGATGTATAAACTCCTCCTCAATAGAATATACCCACTTTTCTAACGTCCACAAATCCCTGTCACGTATCGACCTAATCCTCACTGATATCTCCTCCCTTAGATGTATTAAATCAGTCAAAATCCTCCCGAAATCTTGGTCAGACCACTCACCAGTTTTATTTGTAACTTCCCATGGCTGCCCCCAAAACCGTAGAAATGTATGGAGAGCAAACTCTTTTCTCTTTTCCCATCCACACTTTAAATCAGAAATTGAACAAACATTAAAATTATATTTTAGCGAAAACGACCTCGAAGAAATTCCTATCTCAACTATCTGGTCCGCTCACAAATCTGTGATAAGAGGGACCTTAATACAACTTAATTCCAGACATAAGTTCTTTGTTTCCAAAAGCAAAGATTTTTTAATTCATAAAATCAAAGAACTAGAATTATCTGTAGCTAATCATCCCAATGAATTAACTATGAAAGAAATCCTCAAACTAAGAATGGAACTTAAATCCTTATTGGTATCTGACTACGATAAGATTTCTCGTCTAAATAAATCAAACTTTCATAATTGCTCTAATAAGCCATCTAAACTATTTGCGAAACTCATAAAAGTTCGTAGATCCAAAACTAATATTTCTCAAATTAAAAACAAGAACAATATTCTAGAAAAAATGCCACAAAAAATCTCGGACACCTTTGCTGACTTCTACAAGTCCCTGTACAATCTACAACAATCTCATTCAGAACATATTGCTTCCCAATCCAAAATCACTACCTTCCTTAATGCAATGGACCTACCTTCCCTCTCCAAAGAAGATCTTGAAGACTTAAACTCCCCGTTCACAGTAGAAGAAATATTAGACACAATCAAATCTCTAAAAAAACTAAAATCCCCTGGACCCGACGGATTACAAAACGAATATTATGTTACATACCAGGAAATTTTAGCACCTTATTTAACTAAGCTATTAAGCTCACTTACCAACCCTAATGCACCTCTATCTAAAGAAACCCTTCAAGCTACTATTACAGTTATTCCAAAAAATAAAGGTGACCTAGAAGATGTAGCAAACACCAATTTCCCTACTTAATTCAGACCTTAAAATCATATCAAAAACGATCAACACTAGAATACAGAAACTTACCCCTAAACTTATACATAGTGACCAAGTAGGCTTCATCCAAAATAGAGGTTCGGCAGACGCCACTCGAAGAATTATTAATTTACTATCCCACATAGAGAAACAGAAAATCCCGGCGGTGATGGTCTCTGTCGACGCTGAAAAAGCGTTCGACAGAGTCCATTGGGATTATCTTTTTGCCACAATGGAGAGATTTGGCTTCAAAGGCAATATTCTTCACATTATTAAAGCATTATATGCCAACCCAACAGCAAATATTTTGACCAATAACACGCTCTCAGACACCTTTCCCCTATCAAACGGAACTAGACAGGGTTGCCCATTATCCCCCTCTCTATTTGACTTATACATTGAGCCCTTAGCAGAAAAAATCCGAATGAACCAACATATAAGAGGTATTCACACCAAGACCAAAGAATACAAAGTCAGCCTATTCGCTGACGACGTTATTCTCACTCTTTCGGATCCCATTAACTCTCTCAGGAACCTCTTTCTAACTATTCAGGAATTTTCAGAAGTCTCCTCATATAAAATTAATCTTAATAAAACCCAAGTACTTCACTTTAATCTGGATTTCAAAACCATGTCCACACTAAAAAAAGAACATAACCTAACTTGGGATAATAAAACATTGGATTATTTAGGTATACAAATCACTTCCCAGACCTCGACTCTGACAGACACTAACCTGGATACCTTACATAAAAATATTCAAAAAGACCTGGCACACATCTCTAAAATTGACCTGTCATGGATAGAAAAGATTGAATCCTACAGAATGTTTGTTCTTCCAAAAATAATTTATGTTTTTCGCTCCCTCCCAATCCCAATTAAAAAGAAATGGATAAAAAAGCTCCAATCTCAACTCTACAACTTTATATGGGGACAAAAAAAACCGAGGGTGGCAAGAAATACTCTAGAGAAAAGTAGAATGAATGGAGGATTGGCCATTCCCAACCTCTCAGCATACTATAACTCGACCTTAATCATCCTAACTAGAACTTGGTGGAGCGAGAATATGAGACCCAGTTGGCTGTCCATAGAAGAATCCAAATACCCTAAACATAAACTCAATCTACTTCTCCTCTCCCACTTATGTGATAAAACAAAAAGACTTCCTCAAGAACTAACTATCAAAGCGACAATCCAAGCGTGGAAGCATCTAGTTTCAAAAGCGACTGAAAACTCATCATCAATTACCACAAGCAACTGGATACCTTCCGAAATTTTAAACCTTTTAGTCCCATTCCTCAACTTAAACTCCTGGAAAAAACCTAGGAGTTAACCTACTTTCAAACTAAAAGATCAAGAATTATCAACTTGGGAGAAAATCAATACTTATATTAACAACAAAAAACCAAACTTCCTCTTTCCCCTACCCATTACACAACTCTTCAAGTATCATCTCACCCCAGTATTCTGGTCTACAAAAAGTATATACAAAATCATTAACTCAGATACATCTATATCTAAAACTCCTAACCTGCTTGCTTGGGAAAAAGAATTAAGTATTCTAATTGACGTGGAATCATTAAGTCTTTCACTTTTGAAACTCCAAAAAATGATACCTTGTACCTCACTAATAGAAACCTACTACAAAACACTCACCAGATGGTATTATACACCCCAACGATTACATACAATCAAGGAAGATTACTCCCCTTTATGCTGGCGTTGTCTTCTGGAAGTGGGAAACATCTCACACATTTTTTGGCACTGTAAAAAACTAGAAACTTTTTGGAATGAGATCCAACTTCTGATTACAGACTTGACAGGAACTAATTGTATACTCACTCCGGAATTGGTTCTGCTACTCCTTGACAGTGAATCGATACCTTGGCAATCTAGACCTTTGATTATACATATCATTTTAATAGCGAAAACATTAATTGCCGCCAAATGGAGAGACATTGAGGCTCCCACCTTCACGGCTCTCTTGGAAAGAACTGCTGAACACAATGCCCATGAACTATCCCACTCGCTGAGATCTAAAACATTAAATAAATACAAAAAAAATGGGAACCTTGGAACAAACTTTTTCCTTCCAAATATAACCCTATTTCAAAGCATTCCAACACTAGTATTAACTACTCTTCACCCAATTAATAGACTCTACTTATCCCCACCCCTCCCCCACTTTCCCTTCTCTTTCCTGCCATGTTAACCTGTAATTTTATTCACAGATGTTCTAAGTTTGAATTTGAAAATTACTTTATTCCACTTAGATACTATTGTAAGTTGTATTATTGGATATAGACTAACATTCAAATCTGATTTTCTAATGTGTTAAAAAGAACAAAACTTCTTTGTAAATCTGTCAAATTGATTGTAATGTTATATGGTTGTAACACGATCCTTTATCTTGTAAAACCAATAAAAACTTTGAACAAGAAAAAGAGCGGACCGTAAGTGAGAGTATCAGCGGCGCTGAAGCGAGGTGACTATGAAATTACATGATGTCTGTGTGCTATCCGTGGAGACACGTATAGCACACGGACAGCAACCATCATGTGACAGGTCTGACTGAAAACGTGTTTAGGCCCTCCCACCCAAACATCCGTGGATTGACTCACGTGTTAATAACCATACACAGTTTGAACCTTTAATAACATTAAAATAATTATAACAACCAAATAAAAAAAAAAAATTAAAAATGTATACTTACTCTCTAGCAATCATGCATGGTCGCAGAAAATCTAACGCACGGGAGTAGCGGTACCGGGATTTCTTTGAAGCTCCGGACCCACTGCGAACCCGCATGTCCTCATTGAACTGCCTCTTATAGGTGTCCCGTAAGTTATTCCATTTGCTTTTGACGAGTTCACCTGCAAAAGAACAAAAATATGTAGACAAAAATGTAATAAACATAAAAGAAATATTTGCTTTCAAAACGTAAGTGTTCTATTATACTCCCTTTATCCTTTCACATAATTTTTTTTTATGAGTGTCAATAACCTTTCTTGTCTAACAACAACAAAATTGATGTATTGAAGATGACCTTGATATTTTAATACGTGTGCCAACCAAAAATTAAAGTTATACATGCATCGACTGTATAACATTTTGGGGTGTTTGCTTCAGTAATACTACTGCCAAAAATTACATAAAAAGATAAATGACGATACACAGTCCTGAAGCAAAGTACACCTACGTCAAGCCTTTCACCGATTTTTTGTATACGTAGTACCTGTGGAACAGCTGATCAGTCACATAAGAACATGTGAGTGATCATCCAAACAAGTGGCCAGTGCACAACACATAGCACAATAATGTAGATGCTATAGGAGGTGTAGCGAGCTTGCGAACTGCATATCGTCAGTGAGGTTTTATTTATGGAAGTGGTGGCCCACAGGATGACCCAGGGGAACATGACAAGAAGTTATTAGTGGGGTGGGGGATGGTTCCAGTACGAACATTCTAGTAGAGGAGGCCGAAGGAGCGGATGCCTAAAATAACCTGTTATGTACAATCAAAACGTTTAAAACAAAATATATACTTACGGTGACGATCTTGGCCGCGGATGTTCATAGTCTCCCAACCTCTGAGCACCCCCGCGCAGACTTGGTCCCAGAGTCGTCTGGTGGTAGCTATGTTGGCGTGGTTAGGGTCCTAAAGGTCCCAGAGGGCTGTCCTTCGCTCCACAACTTGGATCAGGAGTTCTGTATCAATTTGGAAATCGCCCTCCTGATCCCGTACCCCTCTGAGAACCCTGTAATGTAAATATAGAACAATGATTAAAACCTGTAAAAATAAAATAATAATGTTTTGTATATTACATTAAATATTGTACTTACACGGCCCCACCACGACGACCCTGGGACTCCTGCGATGCCGATCCTCCTTGTACCGGTGGTCTCTGTGTAAATAATGGTTGAAATTACAATATACCATTAATAACTAAACTGCAAAAAAAAATAACAAATAATAAAAATAAGGCTTGAGGAATGGATCCTCACATGCTCCATTTCCCCTGTCTCCATTTGCAAAGTGGCCTGCTGGTCAGCACTTGTGTCTTGGCTTTGCTGAGACATTTTTAATCTGTTCCAAACTAAAGGTCAGCAGACTTAAAACTGGAATCTGTGGAAAAAAAAATTAAAAACAGATTATTATAAACTCAGTTATTACTCTGTTTGACAAAAAAACACAAAAAAAGTGCAACTTTTATAAACCATCACAGTGTTCAACTTGCACCAACAATTACATACTGCAGCTATTGTCATGCACGCCTGGAACCCACACGCAAAGCCTAAAGGCACACACATATACAGACACACACATACATACAGACACACACACACATACAGACACACACACAGACACACCCGCACATACAGACACACACATACATACAGACACAGTGCGTCACAAGTTGCTTTGGAACCTCGGTGCACCCCTGCATCCTGGGTGCACCCTGGAACCTCGGTGCACCCCTGCATTCTGGGTGCAACCCTGGACCCTGAGTGCACCCCTGGACCCTGAGTGCACCCCTGGACCCTGGGTGCACCCCTGGAACCTCAGTGCACCCCTGCATCCTGGGTGCACCCTTGGCCACGGGTGCACCCCTGCATCCTGGGTGCACCCATCCTGGGTGCACCCCTGGACCACGGGGCACCCCTGGACCCTGGGTGCACCCCTAAACCCTGGGTGTACCCCTGGACCCTGGGTGCACCCCTGGACCCTGGGTGCACCCCTGGACCCTGGGTGCACCCCTGCACCCTGTTTGTAAAGGTTCTATATGTGCACAGGAATGCACTCAGCTCCTTTCCCACCGCTGCTCCTACACACTCCCTATGCAAGATGGCGCCTGAACAGAGCAGGCGGAGGACTATTTCACAGTTTGGGAGCGGTCTGGGAAACATGGAGCATGCTCTGTCAGAAAATCGGATCCGAGATTGGACCAGATTTTCTGTCCGATCCGAGCCCCATTGGCGACCATTATAATAGATTCGGACCGATATCGGTCCGAATCTATCCGATTTTAGACTCGGATGCAAGCTCCGATTTTTGCAACGGAATGAAATCAAAGGAAACCGGATCGGATGCAATTCGGATGGCAATTAGTGCACATCTGAATCGGTCCGATCCCCATAGGAACTCATTGTGCAAAATCGGATCCGATGCTGTCCGATTTGCCCAAATCGTAGTGTGAAACCAGCCTTAGATTTTTGTGCTAATAAAGTGAGGATTTTTTCTACATGTATTGGTAGGGGAGAGAGGATGCCACAATTGGACGTCCAGGGGGATTTTCAAGGTTTTTATGTATATTTGCAAAAATACAACCCGGGAGTCAGGCCAATATAATCAAGAATGATAGTTTTATTTATTCATTTCATGAAAAACTGGTTAAAAATGGAGATACAAAAAACCTACCCCACTGCAATCCATATATAAACACAGAGTTCATCCTACCATTAAATATGTCATGCACTGAATCAATAAGACCAATGTAAGAGGCCCCAAGATGAAACTCTCATATACTGACAAGTGCCAAACCAAGACCAAGTGGGTAAAGATGTATTACCTGCCTGTGACCGCCCCCTAACGCTTGTTTCGCGTTAGCTTCGTCTGAGATGGGTGGTCCTGCTTGAGAGACAGGTCTTTTTATATCGCGGCCACGATAAGACCGCGTCTGACGTCACATCCGGTAATTCACGGATGTGGCGCGGACGCTACATCACATCCGCTTCTGGCCTGTCACCAGTCAACCAGCAAGGCATCAGCAGGCCGAGAACGCCTACTCCCCATCCCACTGTGCCGCGGCTAATCTGCACACACCGCGGGCGGAGCCAAACATCCATAGTCAGCATAACGCCCAAACTCGCCGCCATGGAGACAAGCACAGTAACCAATGCGTCCCACCGCATAGTGACGCAGAGACCACGGAAGATCTCAACCAAAATGGTTAAAGGACCCTGCGCCTCAAGCAGAGGAGACGCACAGGAGCCACGTAGATACCCAGTATTTGCCACTGTAATAATACAGAGCAATACAATAAAGGCCATAGAGGAGTACACTTTCATTATTCATACAAATCAGAAAATCTGGCAGCCTATAATTAAAATATAAAATACAGAGGGATGTTCCCATTTGAACAGATGGATACCATTTACCAACATATGAGACGCAATACATAATAAAGTGACAGTGCATAAGTGTACCATACATATATACATAGTATATACATAAAGTGTATCAAACCATTGTGTTCATTAACGGAAAGTGAACGTGCTGATACAACACAGTATGTTTGACCTCTGCACATCTCATCCAACCATACATACATATAACACCGGCTGGTGTATCAATCAAACATTTATACCAAGCAGAAAAACATTAAAGTGCATAATAGTAAAAAGGATGAATGTGAATATATCCATGCCATCAATATAATAAAGTGCATAAAAGTAAGCAGGATGAATGTGAATGTGTCCGTGACATCAATACTTCATGCTTCAATCCATCAGGGATTGATCGTTCAAATTCAATCCATTCTTCATAATGTAAATCTATCCCTAAGTAAAAGACAAACAGCAAAAAATTAATAAAACATTAAAAAGCCTACAAGAAGGGAGCGAAGCTCAGGATCTCCTTAAGACTCTTAGGTCGCACACACCCCACCCTCATGATCCATTTCGCTTCCAATTGGGCCAACTTCTTCCAATTTCCTCCACATATGTTCACATGGATTATATCAATTCCAAAGGCCCTCAATAGGCTTGCATCACACCCATGGGCAATCTTGAAATGTCTCGCAATGGGCTTAAGTTGAGACAAAACCTCTTCTACTTCAGCAGATATGATGTCACGTACGTGCTCCCTTATCCTTACTTTGATCTGCCTTGAGGTTAAGCCTACGTACACCAAATTACATGGACACTGGGCATAGTACACAACACCAACTGAGTTACACGTGATATTTTGTGTAATCTGAAAGTTACGCAATCCATCACTAGATAGGAATTCTGTGGCCCGCACCATTTTCGGACAAGCCACACAATCTCTACACGGAAAGAACCCCCATCTAGGACCTTTTGATCCAAATATCCTGTTGTTTTGTGGTCCCTCATGGAGACTTTGCACCAAGATATCTCGTAAATTCGGTGCCCTTCTGTAAGTAACAGAAATGGTCTCACAAATGCACATCCTTAATCCTTGATCCGAGGTTACCAATGGCCCAAATTTTTTTTTAGAACTCCCTCCATTCGCCGCCATTGGCTACTATACCCAGCGATAAATCGTACCTGGGTATCCGATTTTTCCTTTTTCCTTGGTTGTAATAGATCACATCTCTCCGTCCGTGTTGCTCTCTGGTATCCATTCCTGACACTCCGTCTTGAGTATCCTCGATTCAAGAAACGGTCCGTTCATGAAATAATTCATCAAAGGAACAAACGTGCATGAAGAAATTGACTTACTGGAATTCCCCTGATAAATGGGAAGGATGCAAAGAAGAAGCGTGTAACACAGGATTAACTGCTATACTCATCCGTAATAAATCCATGGTCAAATACCCATCCTCACATCTCCGTACCTTAACATCCAAAAATTCAATTTCCGATGTACTGTGTGTCATAGTAAATTTGATGTTCTTCTGATTGTTATTCAATTCTCAGATGAAAGCCATCAATTCATGTTCCTGACCCTGCCAAATGACAAACACGTCGTCAATATATCTAGTCCATAATACCACCTTGTTGCATAACAAAGAAGATTCCGTTGAAAAAAATCTCCCGTTACCACGCCCCCAGAAGCAGGTTAGCATATGAGGGTGAAAAAGCAGCCCCCATAGCCGTACCCTGTTTCTGGAGGTAAAATGTATCGCGAAACACAAAATAGTTATGTGTAAGTGCGAATTCAAGTAATCTCATTAGAAATTCAATCATAGCAGTATCAAGGTCCAACATAGTAAGAAACAATCTAGCAGCATTGATCCCATCCTTATGGCGTATTGACGTGTACAGGGATTCTACGTCTCACGTAGCCAACCAAATCTCTCCGTCTAAACAGATGCCCTCAACCTTATTCAAAAAGTCATTGGTGTCACGTATGTTGGCTGGCAACGTCTCTACCAAAGGCTTCAGAAAATGGTCCAAATATTTACATGTCTGTTCACACAAACTCATTCCCCGAAATTATGGGGTGCCCAGGTGGTTCCAACATATTTTTGTGTACCATTGGTAGTAGGTACAGGCACGCCGCTTTTGGGGCCTCAGGAACCAGACCCTCCTTGACATCCTTGATAATGACTCCAGACTGATATGCATCCTCCACCAATAAATGTAACTCACTAGAGAAAGACAAAGTGGGGTTATAGGTCAACAGAGCATAACAAGATTTCATTCCCAACTGCCTAAATGCTTCCTTCTCATACAACTTAGTTGGCAATAATACTACATTACCCCACTTATCGGAGGGTTTGATAGTAATATCCTTTAGCTGTTTCAATTCGGCCAAGGCCTTTCTTTGGGCTTCAGATAAATTATCCCCAAAAATCCCTTTCGGGATCCTCTGAAATTCATCTGCCACTAGCTTAACAAACAATTCAATATTTGGGTAGAGGTTTAGTGCCGGAAAGTTTTTGACTTTAGGGAACAGGAACTTGCTCCTCATGGTTTCAGACTCGAGCTCCTGCTCCATTTCCTCCAGTGATTTAATTGCTTCCACCTCTTGTGAAGTCCAGTTCTCCCTATTGCCCCTCGATTTCTCATGTAGGTTTTTGAGAATGAGTTTACGGGCAAAAAGGTGCAAATCTTTTATTGCTTAAAAAGAATCAAATTGGCAAGTCGGGGAAAAAGTTAGACCTAACTCCAAAACCTCTGTTTGATCTTCGGTCAATTAATTACCTAAATTAATTACCTGTAGATTTGAAGTTGAAGGTTTCACCACCCAGTGCGTCTTCTCTTCCCTGAATCTCTAGAAAAAAACATCTTTTGTTTCCCTCTCCTGGTGGGATACCGTTGTCCCCCAGTTGAGGATTCTACTTCCTCATCAGTGGAGGCCACTGAAGACATTGATGTTTCATTAGGATTTGCCTGGTTTCCTTGATTTATTTGTTTCCACTTATACACAGTACGTGATTGGTAGTCATGAAGATCACGTTGGAATTTTTTGGACTTATTGTCTTCCACCTCCTTCTCCCAGGTCGCAAACAACTTGTCGATCTCCACCTTAAATGTCTTAACTTATCCCCAGAGCTGATCTCTCTCAATTTATTTTGATTACACTCTAACTCTGTCTCCAGAGTTTCCGAACTCTTCCTCTTCAGTCCAATCAACAGCTCAATAAAGGTTCTTGAACATATGTTACACCGCCTCTTCCCATTTTCCACGAAAAGTTCCGTCATCTACAGGAAACGGTGGTACCACTTTAACCCGTAGACCACGTGGTATCAGATTTTTCACCAAGTAGCTCTCCAATGACGCCTTATTCCACCACATTCTTAAACGTTTTTTATACAATACTTAAGGGTGTTTCTGAGCTCCATATGTCCACTGCTTGTAGGCTGGACCACATTGATATCACTATTAAAAACCAAGTTTACACGGGACAACCAAGTTTGATCCCTAGATCTAATATCCATAATGAGGGTATCGTGGGAATCTGAACAACCAGACAACATCCTATTCAAAAAGGACCCTTAGTCACAATGTATGGCCCTCCTAAACTGACACAATTCAAAAAATACAACCAGGAGTCAGGCCAATATAATCAAGAATGATAGTTTTATTTATTAATTTCATCAAAAACTGGTTAAAAATGGAGATACAAAAAACCACAGTAGAGGAATACCCCACTTGGTATATCATAATCCATATATAAACATAGAGTTCATCCTACCATTACATACATCATACACTGAATCAATAAGACCAATGTAAGAGGCCCCAAGATGAAACACTCATATACTGACAAGTGCCAAACCAAGACCAATAGGGTAAAGATGTATTACCTGACTTTGACAGCCCCCTAACGCGCGTTTCGCGTTAGCTTCGTCTGAGGAGTGTGGTCCCTGCTTGAGAGACAGGTCTTTTTATATCTCGGCCACGATAAGACAGCGTTTTAGTTTAGGAGGGCCATACATTGTGACTAAGGGTCCTTTTTGATTTGGGTTTTTTGTACCATATATACTCGCGTATAAGCCGAGTTTTTCAGCCCAAAATTTGGGCTGAAAAGTCCCCCCTCGGCTTATACGCGAGTATACAGCAGCAGCCCCTGGAGGTATACAGGCCCCCCCATCATGATCCAGGGCCCCCCCCTTGCGCGGCAAACCTGTAAAGTAAAATCATACTTATCCCTGTCCTGTCGCGCTGTCCCGCCGCTTGCTGATATCACGATCCCGGGCTTCATTCCGCGTCTTCCGCCTTCCTGTGGTCGCGGGCAATGACGTCATTGCCAGCGACCACAGGAAGCCGGAAGACGCGGAATGAAGCCCGGGATCATGATGTCGGCAAGCGGCGGGACAGCGCGACAGGACAGGGATAAGTATGATTTTACTTTACAGGTTTGCCGCGCAAGGGGGGGGGGCCTGGATCATGATGGGGGGGCCTGTATACCTCCCGGGGCTGCTGCTGTATACAGCCCTGGGGCTGCTGCTGTATACAGCCCTGGGGCTGCTGCTGTATACACCCCTGAGGCTGCTGCTGTATTCACCCCTGGGGCTGCTGCTGTATACAGCCCTGGGGCTGCTGCTGTATACACCACTGGGGCTGCTGTATACTACCTAAGGGCTGCTGTATATACCTCTGGGGCTGCTGTATACACCACTAGGGCTGCTGTATATACCTCTGGGGCTGCTGTATACTACCTCTGGGGCTGCTGTATACTACCTCTGGGGCTGCTGTATACTACCACTGGGGCTGCTGTATACTACCACTGGGGTTGCTGTATACTACCACTGGGACTGCTGTATAGTACCACTGGGGCTGTATATACCTCTGGGGCTGCTGTATACACCTTTGGGGCTGCTGTATACTAACCACTGGGGCTGCTGCTGTATATACCTCTGGGGCTGTATATACCTCTGGGGCTGCTGTATACTACCACTGGGGCTGCTGTATACTACCACTGGGGCTGCTGTATACTACCACTGGGGTTGCTGTATACTACCACTGGGGTTGCTGTATACTACCACTGGGGCTGCTGTATAGTACCACTGGGGCTGTATATACCTCTGGGGCTGCTGTATACTACCTCTGGGCTGCTGTATACTACCACTGGGGCTGCTGTATACTACCACTGGGGCTGCTGTATAGTACCTCTGGGGCTGCTGTATACTACCACTGGGGCTGCTGTGTACACCTCTGGGGCTGCTGTATACTAACCACTGGGGCTGCTGCTGTATATACCTCTGGGGCTGCTGTATACACCACTAGGGCTGCTGTATATACCTCTGGGGCTGTATATACCTCTGGGGCTGCTGTATACTACCTCTGGGGCTGCTGTATACTACCACTCGGGCTGCTGTATACTACCACTGGGGTTGCTGTATACTACCACTGGGGCTGCTGTATAGTACCACTGGGGCTGTATATACCTCTGGGGCTGCTGTATACTACCTCTGGGGCTGCTGTATACTACCACTGGGGCTGCTGTATACTACCACTGGGGCTGCTGTATACTACCACTGGGGCTGCTGTATACTACCGCTGGGGTTGCTGTATACTACCACTGGGGCTGCTGTATAGTACCACTGGGGCTGTATATACCTCTGGGGCTGCTGTATACTACCTCTGGGGCTGCTGTATACTACCACTGGGGCTGCTGTATACTACCACTGGGGCTGCTGTATAGTACCTCTGGGGCTGCTGTATACTACCACTGGGGCTGCTGTGTACACCTCTGGGGCTGCTGTATACTAACCACTGGGGCTGCTGCTGTATATACCTCTGGGGCTGCTGTATACACCACTAGGGCTGCTGTATATACCTCTGGGGCTGTATATACCTCTGGGGCTGCTGTATACTACCTCTGGGGCTGCTGTATACTACCACTCGGGCTGCTGTATACTACCACTGGGGTTGCTGTATACTACCACTGGGGCTGCTGTATAGTACCACTGGGGCTGTATATACCTCTGGGGCTGCTGTATACTACCACTGGGGCTGCTGTATACACCTCTGGGGCTGCTGTATACTAACCACTGGGGCTGCTGCTGTATATACCACTGGGGCTGCTGTATATACCTCTGGGGCTGCTGTATACCACACTGCTGGGGGCTGTATACCTGTGCTGGGGTCCACCCTCGGCTTATACACGAGTCAATAGGTTTTCCCAGGTTTTGGGGGCAAAAGTAGGGGGTTCGGCTTATACACGGGTCGGCTTATACACGAGTATATACAGTATATTTGGTATGACGTATATTACAGGCGTGGTCGTGTTTAATTTTGTTAGGAAAGTTACTGTTTTTTTGTTTATGGTACCCTTTTGTGAGTATGTGGTTAAGATCTTCTGCATTATTGTTATGTTTTTGTTATTTTGTAGTGATGAGATAGCTTGTCGTTCCACCGGCGTGATGTTATGTATTGGGAAGAAACCCAAATGTTTTCATTGAGGTGTAATTGTACATCTTTGCAATTAGTGAAATCAGAGTCTCTGCTGCATTATAAGTTTTAGGTAGTATGAAATTACTTCTAATGTGTAAATCTAGTGACGCAATTTGTGTTGGATCTTTAGAGGCGTCAGAGATAATAAGATTGGATGCCATCTGTGACATTCCAAAGTGGGTTTTTAGTCTTGCTTTATAAACAAAAAAATTGTAATTCTTTCTCTAGTGTAAAAGAATCCCATTTTGTGGTTGGACAGAAGGACTGACCTTTATTTAATACCGTGAACTCTGTAGGAGAAAGTGTATTGTTAGAAATGTTGACTATGAGGTTGGGACCCTTACCTTAGACCTCGTTCTAATTCTCGGAGGGCCTCCGCCACCTTGATCTCGCCCGCGGGATGCCCCTTTTTGGGCGTGGTCCTAGTCCACTAAGCAAAGATCTGGTTTGGCTCTTAACTAGCTCTTCACCAGCAGCTACTGACATCACTGAATGCCTTATCCCTACCTATCTATTGAAGAGAAGCTCTACGCTCGTATCCAATTCTGCAGTGGCAACCTTGCATGCACTCTGCACAGCTGCTCCCACCTGATAATGCTGCAGCTGCTGTAGCCGTCTCCTATGTTGACTGCAAGGAGGCTCCCTCGATGAATCATTCTCATGCATTCTCCGGTCAAAAAATCATTGGGCACCACCATTTTTCTGCTCTGGAGTCTTAAGGGAACACCCACTTCCTGTTTGTGGCTCCGGCAAGGATTCCTCACAGGGATGTCCCCACAGGCATCAAGGTCTCACCCAGCCCCAGAAAGTCCCCTTGGGGACTCCTGCATTGGTGGCTGACTCTTCCATGTCCCACCTTCAAACTACGCTCCTCAAGCAGAGACAGCTGAGTGTGCACTGCAGGGCTTTCTTGCATAGCTGTGAATATAAGAGGAAATTCACAAACTCGATTGCATGATTAAACTGGTTTCCAGCGCTAACCCAGCCCACTTCACTCCATGTCTACAGATATAGACTCCGTACAATGTAGTGCTTTTACCCTTATTCAGAAATGTTTATTGAACAACTCAGTGCAAATAGAAAAAATATCTTTTACAACTATAAAAACTTTTTTCAGTTTATTGCCTCCAGTAAAATTTTATGTATTAGTAAAAATGATGATTAAAACTTCATATAGCTAAATTAATACACTCAGGGTGTTGATACCTCTTTCGTTATAGCCTGTGCATTTTCTTCTCTTGTTTATGCTGATATATTCTGATTATTCTTGTGTTCTAAAATATAAGTCCTAGCACTGTGTTACTAGCTGTTAAGTTATGTTATTCTTAATATGGTTGAGAATTAATTATTCAGGCTACCTATCTTGGTGTGACAATTTTTGTGTGTCTTATGTTAGATTCGGAACATCATCCATTTTCATGGTATTGTTCTTGTTCAAATATTTTTTATTAATTGTTGAGTACAAACATAAAAAAGTAATTTATAACATATTGTCATTAACAATAATTTTAGATTAACATACAATTAATGTATTTATGTAATGCTATTTCTATCGTCGGTGTAGACGTTTCTCAAAGTCTATATTAGTTTGAGTAGAAGTCTTTAAGGTAGTTTGAGTTTGGTTATATTAGAAATGAAAAAGAGTAAAGAAATCATCTGTTTTATTTAACATTTCGTAAGTTAAAAGTAAGGTAAAGGTTATAGAGTCGAGGGTGTAAGGGGGGAATGGTTGGAGTGGGGAGAGGGAGGGGAGAATTGAGGGAGGTAGAGTCCCAGTCTGTCTGTTTAGTGAGTTGAGCAGTGGTCATGGTTTTTTCTGAGTATACGTTCGGAGTGTTTATGGGAGGGAATAACTTGTTCCATGGGTCCCACTTCTTGAAGTATTTGGTTGTATTTTTTTGTCTTAATGCATGGGCGAATTTGTGAGAGTTATGCGAGGTCATTTTTTCAAGCCGAGTTGGAAAAGGAGGGTCGTCAGTGTCTCTCCACATTGAGGCTGTTAAAGTTTTAGCGGTCAGTATGACCGCTATGATGGGTCTGAGTTGCGGAGGTATTTGCTCTGCGCCTATCAAAAGAGTGATGAATTCTGGTGTTAGTGTCAGTGAATTGCTTGTGATGTCATAAATTAGTAGTTGAATTTTGTCCCAAAACGTATTCAGTCCTTTGCAGAACCAAAAAATGTGCGAGATGGATCCAGTTTCATTATTACATATCCAGCAAAGTGGGGAGTTGTCTTCCTTCATCAGATGTAGGCGTTGGGGGGTAAAATACCACCTTGTGAGTGATTTATAGTGAGTCTCTAGTAGAGTCGAACAATGGATCACCTTTTGTAGATTTGAAAGTGTTTGGCTCATGGTTTCAGTTTCGATTGAGGTTCCCAACTCTCTCTCCCAAGCCGTCAAGTTGGAGGTTTTGATTAATGTCAAGTCCAAGTTGATTATTTTGTAGATGTTTCTGGTAGTCCAATATATGGGGCTGTGGTGAAATTTGAATAAATGCGCTATAGTGAGCGGCAACTGAAAGTTCGGAGATTTTTTAGTTATGTAGGCATTGATTTTTTCCCACACTTGAAAGTCTGTGTCTTGCATAGTAAAGTTGAATTGCAATAAAGAAAATGGAGTGAGAGAGTTATAGCTATCAAAAATATCAGATAAGAAATTGATTCCTTTTTTTTCCACGAATCTATGTTAAGGGATGGGATAAGCAGTGTTAGAATCTCTACCGGGATCCAATCATGGGGTGAAGCAGGGGTGTTTCCTGATGTTTTAGTAGAGAGTTGTTTCCATGCTTGAATTGTGGCTTTGGTAGTTAGTTCCTTTGGGAGCTTTTTTGACTTGTCACATAGATGTGATAGCAGGAATAAGTTAAGCTTGTGTTTCGGTTGTCTTGCTTCTTCCAGAGATAACCAGCTAGGACTTGAGGTTTCGTCCCACCAAGTTTTGCTCAAGATAATTATGGTAGCGTTGTAGTATGCTACAATGTTTGGTACGGCTAGTCCCCCGTTCGCTCTACTTTTCTCTAGTGTCGTCCTAGCTACCCCTGTTTTTTTTCGTCCCCAAATAAAGGATGTCATTTGTGATTGTAATTTCTTTATCCAAGACTGATTGATAGGAATTGTGAGAGATCGGAAAATGTATAACACTTTAGGTAAGATAAACATCTTGTACGCTTCTATTTTCCCAAACCAAGACAGGTCTGTTTTGGCGATATGTGTGAGGTCTTTCTGGATAGTTGTGTATAATGTGGCCAGATTTTAGTCCATTAGGGTGGATGTATGTGATGTGATTTTTATACCCAAGAAGTCCAGTTCTTTCCTGTCCCAATTTAGACTGTTCTTTTTTGATCATGGCCAATGTCTCAGGATCCAAGTTGTAGTATAAAATCTGAGTTTTGTTTAGGTTGATTTTATAGGAGGAAACTGTGGAAAATTCCTCGATGGTGGAAAATAGGTTTCTTAGGGAGTTGATGGGATCGGAGAGGGATAGTAATACATCGTCGGCAAACAGGCTTATCTTGTACTCTTTGGGTTTGGTATGAATTCCCTTTATGAGGTGGTTCATGCATATTTTCTCAGCAAAGGGTTCCATGTATAGGTCGAACAACGATGGGGAGAGGGGGCAACCTTGTCTGGTTCCATTGGAAAGGGGGAAAGTGTCAGAGAGGGTGTTGTTGGTCATGATGTTTGCTGTCGGTGTGGATTATAGTGATTTGTGAATTTGTACTATGTTACCCTTTAATCCGAATCGGTTTAAAGTTTCGAACAGGAAGCCCCAATAGACCCTGTCGAACGCTTTTTCGGTGTCGACCGAGACCAGGAGAGCTGGGGTCTTGTGTCTTTTTATGTGAGAGAGTAAATCGATGATACGTCGGGTGGCGTCAGAAGATCCTCTGTTCTTAACAAATCCTACTTGATCACTATGGATCAATTTTGGGATGATGGTTTGTAACCTTGTGTTGATAGTTTTGGTAATTATTTTGAGGTCAGAATTAAGAAGGGAGATGGGGCGGAAATTAGACACGTTGTCCGGGTCGCCTTTATTCTCGGGAATTAGTGTTATTGTGGCTTGAAAAAGTTCTTTAGAGGGTTGTGAGTTGGGGTTGGTTAGATCGTTTAAGAGTCTTGTCAGGTAAGGTGTTAGGATTTTTTGGTATGTGGTATAGTACTCGTTTTGGAGTCCGTCTGGGCCATGTGATTTGTGTTTTTTAAGAGTTTTAATTGTGTTTATGACCTCCTCTTCAGTGAAGGGGGAGTTTATATAGTCTGTCGTATTTAGTGAGTGAGGGGAGTTCGACTGAGTCCAGAAATGTAGTGATCTTATTGAGGGTAGGTGTTTGTTCTGAGCTAGGTTGATTTAAATTATATAAGGATTTGTAATATTCAACAAAAGTGTCTGAGATGTCCTTTGGAAGCTTTTGTAAGATATTATTTTTATTTTTAATTTGGGAAATCGTAGTCTTGGCTCTTCGAATTTTTATAGGTTTTGCAAATAGTTTGCATGGTTTGTTTGATGAGATATAAAAGTTAGATTTAGATAGGCGGGTAATTTTATCGTAATCGGAGACTAGTAGGGATCTGAGCTCGATTCTCAATCTAAGGATCTCTGTCATGGTTGAGTCAGTGGGGTGTTTTGATGCAGAAGCTTCTAAATCATATTTTATTGTTTTACAACATAAACAGGTTATCATCACTGTAAACGGTATAGTACATTTTTAGGATATCATGTACATATGTTATTATCACACTTTCTGAAACTGTTCGCTGTAGTGATCTCTTATTGGAAAATAACAATAATAAAGACAATCTACTTCCAACGAATATCGAACATCAATCCTAGTTAACTCGGCCTATTTGGCCACGATCTTCTTGTATCCTTTGTTAAACCGTAAAATGCAAAAGAACAAAATATAACCATATTAGAAGGGGGAATTAGAAGGGGGATGGGAAGAGGGAGCGGGACTGATGTGCCAAGTATCTCATATTCATATAATATCACATTAGTGACGTAGCTCAAGTAAATATTGTTATCAGATATGAATGGACTCAATCGACCAAGGAGACCCAGGCGTCCAGGTCCTCGGACTCTCTATATAAAAGCCAAGATACCCCTCTCTCACGGTGTCTCTCCAGATCCTTGGGATCTCTCGAGGCGTAAGATACCATTTCCTCCATCCTGCACACCTCATTTATTTCTGCCACTAGCTCCCATCTCGAGGGTCGTCTAGTTTTTTTCCACCAACGTGGTATAAGACGCCTAGCCGATGTCAAAAGAACCGTAACAATCCCTTTTTAAAGCCTTTGATGGACATAGGATGTAAGTTCAGCAGGGCCAATTCAATTGTAAATGTTATCTTACAGGCTGTTACCCGTGTATAAAGGTCGCCTACATCTCTCCAAAAGGTGGATATTATTGGGCATCCCCACCATGTATGGGAGTATGTGCCCTCCTCCACCAGACATCTCCAGCAACGGTCCGAGCTATTCGGGAACACCCGGTTCACGTCGACAGGACACCTATACCATCTCGCCACCACCTTATAGTTTCTCTCCTGTGACACAGAAGAGAGGGACGCCTTATGTGTGGATATGTATATTTTCTCCCAGTCTAGGATCGACAGAGTTTTACCCAGGTCTCCCTCCCACCTCTCCACATACCCCGGTCTGCTCTTTAGATCAGCATTCGTATGTTTATGGAACAAGTTGTACAATACTGATATTGCATGTGGTACATATGTCCGCTGATTGCATAATTTTTCAAAGTCCGTCAGTGACCTTCTAAGAGATGTGAGTGGGAGGGACCTGATATAACTACTTAGTCTGAGATATTGAAACCAAGTCCCCTGGGATGTAGAAGTCCTGTCAGAGAACTCTATCAATGGTTTGACACCCGTCTGGGATATGCAGTCTTGAAGAACCGGGTAGGATGTTTTATTGAGTCCCAAAAAAGAGGCACAGCTTGGCTCTATAGGGAAGGCCGTATTATCAAACAAAGGTGTCAGGGGGCCCGGACTGGTTGTAAGGTGTAGTGAGAGTACCTGTCCCCTAAAGGAGTCCTGTAATTGTACAGACATGAAAGAACGAGTCTCCCGCCCATGTGAGTCCAAGGACCAGATCCATGCCAGTTGGTCCGAGTGTTGTCCTCCCCTCTCCACGTCTACCCAGCTCCCCCCCCTCCCCTCCCCTAAATAGATCCAGGAGGCACCTATCCATGGCAGCATAATGGTACAGTAGAGGATCTGGCAGGCCTATTCCCCCATGTGTAATTTTCCTGCAGAGCGTTTTAAAGGATATTCTCGGGCGGCCATGAGACCACAAAAATCGGGTCCAACCCTGTTTCAAACTGGTAAAGAAAGAGGCTGGCAAATGAATTGGTATAGTCTGGAAATGATAAAGAAGACGTGGAAGGATGTCCATACGTAAGGCGTGCATTCTACCCAACCATGTTAATGGAAGTTTATTCCACTTGGCCAAATCCGCTTCTAAGAGTGTCAGTAAGGGCATATAGTTGTGTACTAAAAGATGGGCAGGGTTCCCAGATAATCTAATTCCTAAATATCCCAATGACCCCTCCTTCCATCTAAAAGGATATTCCCTGGCCAGGAGTGACACCACCAATCTCGGCAGAGTAACATTAAGCATTTCCGATTTTGAGGGATTTATCTTAAAATTACTCAGTCTTCCAAATTCTGATAAGGTTTCAAGTATATGGGGTAGGGTTATCAATGGATTTGTAATATAAATGAGCAGATCGTCTGCAAATAAGGCGATCTTATGCTCAGTCTTTCCCACCATCAATCCTTGTATTAGTTGGTTAGTCCTCAGGGTACAGGCCAGAACCTCCATGCAGAGGATGTATAATAAGGGGGATAGTGGGCACCCCTGACGCGTGCCATTGTTTATCGGAAAAGGATCTGATATGGTGCCATTCACTCTCAGACATGCGGTCGGGTGTGTATAGAGAGCAGTAATACGATGTAGCATAATATCTCCTACCCCTAAGTATCTTAAAGTGGCGACCATAAACCCCCAGTGCACCCTGTCAAATGCCTTTTCGGCGTCGATTGACAGGATGCACATGGGCATGGACTGTCTCCTAGCGGAATCGATCAGTCCCACTGATCTAATTGTGTTGTTCCTGGCTTCCCTGCCAGGGACAAACCCCACCTGGTCAGTATGTATTATTCCCGGGAGTAAATGTTTTAGCCTATTTGCCACCAGTTTGGAATAGAGTTTCATATCCAGGTTAATTAAAGAGATGGGTCTATAACTTCCACAAGATGTCGCGTCTTTACCAGATTTGTGTAAAACCACCACATGTGCCATGAGTGCTTGCGTTGGGAAGGAGCCTCCCAAGGAGACGTCATTACATACCGACAAAAATATAGGTCCTTGTCAAATTATTTTTATTAGAATATATATAAAAAGAGAGGGGGGCGTATAGGGAAGGGAAAGGGTACATAAGAAAAAAAGGAAGGGAAGTGGAAGGGGGTAAGGGAAGGGAACAAACAGTATATAGGTATAAATATAGAGTATACCTTGTAGGGTAAAAATACAAATATAACAAGTAAACACGGTCGAATTAACAATCAATTTAACAAGCAGAGTAAAAATCAGTTGACATAGTATAAACAATACAATTGAAAAATTGAGTGATAACGAAGTCAGGAACGAAAATGAGATACTAGTTTATAGCGAAATCAGAGCAAGAGATAGGTTGAGGAGAGCTTGATGTTTTTAAGTTTCGAGCACGTGATTCTATGTGAAGGTGAGTAAAGTCTAGAGTGATTGTTGGGGAAATATTTAGGTTGAGAAGAATTTAAAGTAAAAGGGATGGGCAATAGATGTTCAGCCAAGATTCCCACTGGAGCAGATATTTTGACCAATTATTGGCTCTTGTGGCGAAAGAGTATTCATGGATACAATGGGTAGTGACTCTGTCTATCAGGTTCGTGAGAGATGGAGGATGTTGTTGTCTCCACCTCGCGGCCAGCAGGGTCTTGGCAGTAAGAATGATGTGGGAGATCAGAGGTCTGAAATGTGGGTGAAGATTTTCAATGCCAATTAGCAAAAGGGCTAGTTGGGGGGTGAAGCTGAGGTGGAATTTTGTAACAGATTTTATCAATGAAGCAACAACCTTCCAAAATTGTTGTATTTTCGGGCATGACCAAAAAATGTGGGAGAGAGTACCTTTCTCTCCACAATCTCTCCAGCACAATGGGGATTGGTCAGGATAACTTCGATTAATTAGTACTGGGGTGTAGTACCATCTGGAGACAATTTTGTAATGACTCTCATGCATGGTGGCACACCTAGAGCTAGAATAAGCAGATTTGAGAGTTTTGGGAAATGTGTCCAGATCAATTTTAATGTTAAGTTCAGTTTCCCAAGCTGTGAGAAACGAAAGAGAAGGGAGGTCAAGATCTTCATTTAAGATTCGATACAGCCTGTTAGTTGTCCATAATGATTCCTTCTGAGAGAGTCTAATAAGCTCGGTAATGATGGAGGGGAGCTTAAAGTCAGGACGTTGAGACAAAAAATAGGTGTTCAGGGATCTCCATTGAGTTCTGTCTTCTCTTGTGAGTGGAAAATCACTCTGCATAGCTGGGAAGGATTTCAAATGACCATCTTGAAGCAGGTCTTGGATGTAGGCATTTTCTTTTAATTTCCAATGGGATAAGTCCAGTGAGGGAATCAAAATTTCCAATGTTTCTAGGGGAATGTTCTTGAGAAGAATAACCGTGGAAGATTTATGTGCCTTGCTGGTCAGTGTTTTCCAAGCCTGCATTGTGGCTTTGATAATTGGGTGTGAAGGGAGTTTTATCCGTGGGTTGATTAGGTAGGCTATGAGAAGGATTTTCATAGATTTGTGTGTATATGAATCTTCGATGGAGATCCAAGGGAGGTCAGCAGAGTTGAGAAGCCATTTTTGGGAAAGTTTAATTAATGAGGCATGGTAATAGTTGAATAAATTAGGAATTCCCAGACCGGCGGACAGTTTGTGACGTTGGAGAGATGAGGATGCTACTCTCGAACTCTTCCCTTGCCATATGAATGAGCGGAGTTGGGCCTGGAATTTTGTGAACCAAGTTCTCGGGATGAAAAGAGGGATTGAACGAATCAAATAAAGGAATCTAGGAAAGAGAAGCATTTTGAATGATTCAATCTTACTTAACCATGACAAGTCAATTTTGGAAAGACGCTGGTATTCCAGAGAGAAAGAGTTGTATAATGCTGTAAAGTTTGAATGGACCATATCCTTCAGGGGTTTTGTTAAGGTTACACCCAGATAGGAGATAACTTTATCTTTCCAGGAAAAGTCAAATTGTTCCTTGAGGTATAGCAAGAGAGTTTCGTCTATGTTGAAGTCTAAAATCTGGGACTTGGATGCGTTGATTTTGTAGTAGGACACTTTAGAGTAGTTGTTGAGCTCAATAAGTACATGTCTCAAAGATTTGAGAGGGTTGGTTACTGAAAGAAGAATATCGTCCGCAAATAATGAGATTTTGAGCTGATGTTTGTCTATTGGGATCCCTTTGATGTCATTGTTGTTTCTAATGTTTGCGGCCAAAGGTTCAATGAAAAGCGCAAACAGTAAAGGGGAAAGAGGACAGCCCTGTCTCGTGCCGTTGGAAAGGTAAAATTTGGGGGACAGGATGGTGTTGGAGGATACTCTGGCCGAAGGTGATTTGTACATAGATCCAATAGTTCTGAGTATGTTGCCTTTGATGCCAAATTTTTTAAGGGTGTTGAATAAGAATTGCCAGTTAACCCTGTCAAATGCCTTCTCGGCGTCTAAAGCCAAGAAGGCAGATGGTTGACCAGATGATTCAGTGGCAGCAATTAAGTTCAGGGCACGTCGTGTGGCATCAGTGGTGGTACGAGTTGGAATAAAACCGGCTTGATCCGGATGAATTAGTTTTTGGACATACCTACTCAGTCTATTAGCAGCCAGCTTGGCAATTAGTTTAGTATCGGTGTTTAGAAGCGATATAGGACGATAGTTTTTAACGTCCGATGGATCTCCTTTGTCCTTGTATATGACTGTGATGGTAGCTTCTAACATATCCTCTGGTAGGAAACCTTGGGAGGCAACATGGTTAGCTAGTCTGGTGATTTGTGGGGCCAAAATCTTTTTGAATGTTTTGTAAAGTTCGGTTTGAAAACCGTCTGGGCCGGGAGCTTTCTCCAGCTTTGCTTTATCAATGGCATCTAAGATCTCGTTGAGGGTGTAAGGTGAGTTTAAATCAGATAGTTCAGTAGGTGATAAAGAGGGTAAATCCAGCTTGTCTAGATAATGATGTATGTCATCTTCATTCGGAGTGTAGGTGGAATGGTGGTCTTGTAGATTGTATAAAGAAGAGTAGAAGGAAGCAAATTCCCTCGTGATGTCTTCGGGATGATGGTGAAGTTTGTCATGTTGGTCCTTAATTACCTTAATTCTAGCTTTTGTTTTTTGGTATTTAATTTTTTGTGCCAGTAATTTTGATGGCCTGTCGTCTGAGTGGTAGTGAAGAGATTTTAACTTCTGGTTAATTTTGTCATACTCCGAGATAAGTATGGACTTTAATTCCATACGGAGCTTGAAGATCTCATCTAAAGTTTGGGGGTTCATGGAAGATTGGTGTAAAGTTCCAAGTTTTGAATTTTGGCCAGTGTGGACTTGAGTTTCTGCTGGTTGTTCTTAAGATGTCGGGCATTCAGTTGGATTAGTTTGCCTCTTATAACTACTTTAAATGCTGACCATAAAGTTTGTGGTGAAATGTCATGGGTATCATTGTCTTGGAAATAATGAAGTATTGTTTCTTCGATCTCTTGTTTGTAGGATGGATGTGAATACAAAAAACTGTTGTTTCTCCATTGTCTGGGCGATGCTGCTTTTGTACCAGTTCTAAAGTCAAATGTAATTGGGGCGTGGTCGGACCATGTTCTTGTCCCTATCTCTACCTTGGTGATTTTCGGGAGGGTAAATATTCCGGCCAATATCAAGTCAATTCTGGAATAAGAGTTGTGTCGTTTGGAGAAGTAGGAGTATTCAATTGAGGAAGAGTTTAGGCAGCGGAATGCATCATATAGGTCGTTTTTGTATAGCCAGGGATCGAGTGATTCGTTGTTTTTGTTTCTTTCCTTGTTGGAAGAGTCGATTAAGCTATTAGGGACAGTGTTGAAATCACCAAAAAGGATAAGGTCCCCCTGTACCTTGTCTCTGATTATCCTCATTATTTTGTTTAAAAACGTTTTTTTGAGCCTTATTAGGGGCGTATATGCAAATGAGGGTGAACAGGTGGTTATTGATCTTACATATGAGCATCAAGTACCGTCCCTCAGGATCTTCAATCCTATCAATGTGCTCGAAAACAACGCTATCTCTGATCAAGATAGCGACACCAGCTTTTTTCTTTTGGTTGTTTGCATAAAAAATAGTTTGGAATTGTTTGTTGCTGATTCTGTGAGGTTTAAGGGACGAAAATTTCGTTTCCTGAATGCCTATGACATCAGCTTTAGATTGCTTGATTGTTTTCCAAAGAAAATATCTACGTAGGGGGGTATTTAAGCCGTTGGCATTCAGGGATAAAAAACGTAGAGACATGTTTAGTAGTCGGGGAGTTATGTAATAGATTCAACTGTGAGTGAAAAAATTGGAGTTGTTGTATCAATGTGCTCAGAAATGGTGAAATTAGAAATAAAATAAAATAAATACTGTTCTATAAACCAGTATAAGAGAGTGAATGTCACTCAATAGTCAATGGAGGGGATTAGATATCACGTTCTATTTCCTCATTTTTGTGACTCGTGTTATAGGCCTACACCATAGCCTAATAGTTGATTATTGATTTATTTTAAGAAATAATAATGCCTAGGTCCTTAAGTGTATCAAGACCTCTTTTGACCTCAGGAATAGCATGGAACCGGCCTTTGTAATGAAACATGATTTTAGTCGGGTTGAAACCCCATTTATAGGGGATTGAGTTCTCCTGCAAAATTTTTGTAATTGGAGCTAGTTCTTTCCTTTGTAACATAGTCGGTTTGGAGATATCAGCGAAGATCCTGATGTGTTGGAATGGTGTGGGTAATGATTTTTTCTCCTTCATGAAGTCCATTATTTGGTCTTTAACATGAAGAAAATGGATTTTAACCATAACATCTCTAGGAGTCTCCATGGGTAGAGACTTGAGTTTTCTGAGACGGTATGTTGAATCAATTGTTAGATCTAGATCTGTTAGAGTAGGAATTGCTTTTTTCAATAATCTTTTTGTAAATAGGTTGAGTTGATTAGGTAGGATTGATTCCTCAATGCCGCGTAGCTTTAAATTTTTGCGTCTTTCCTTGTCGTCTAGTTCAGTAAGTTTGCTTTGCATAGTTTTACATTTCTCCTCAAGGATTGAATGCTCTTTGGATAGGGTCTCATGTTTAGTGGTTAATGTAGATAGGTCATTCTTGTTTGTTTCTAGTTTATGTGTGATCTTGTCTACATTTATTTTCATGAGGTCGAATTTAGACTCAAGTCTCTGTTCAAAGGAATTATTTTTCTTATCAAGGGCATAGAAGATGTCCTTAAAAAAATCCTTATTGATTGGGCCAGTCCAGTCAATCCCTTCAAACGTGTCCGTCGTCTGGGAGGGGGGAGGTTCTTTTCTCGGTTTTTGTTTAAGAGGACTGGTATTTGGGGTGCCATCTGATTCAGAAGAATCAGGAGAGTTTCGAGTGTGATAGGTATCTGACTTTGTTTTAGTGGCTAAGACCTTTCTCTTTTGAGAAGGGGCCTGCGGTTTGGCAAAGTTGGTCTCGTCCATGGGGGTTTGAGGAGAGGAGTCATGGTCACTGTTGGAGTATCGAGGAGATCTGGATCTGGATCTATGATTAGCCTGCGCATGAACAGATTTGATGGGTGGGTTAAGTGGCTTGGAAGAGGACATTTTCAGATCTATTGCAGTTATAGTAAGTTTTAACAAGGACCAATACGAAATGTGGTGAGAGAAGATTTATTTCTGGGGATCAGTATCCAGTGCGGAAGGTTATGGTAGGGTATTTACTGCCAAGACCCTGCAGGCTATGCAAAAACAGCAGTCACAGTAGGAATTACCAGTGTCGAATCAAAGTTGGAAAGGGTATAAAAGGCCTTTGTAGTGTGAGGAAATGCTTAATAGGAAGTGATAATTTTAGAGTAAGGGCCTAGAGGTCGGATATCCTCAGGCAATGCTAATTGGAAATCTGTCCGTTCAAAAGTCCCTTATTTTAGGGTTTAGGGTTGGAATAGGGGTTGAGAATAAGAATTTAATAAAAGGGGCACAGTGTCAAAGTAGGTAAATTAGTTGAATAATCAATCTAAATAGTTTTAAGAGGGAAGTATTCAAGGAGATTTAAAGGTGAGTTTGTGTTTTATAGTATCGAGATCTATAAGCAATGTTTGAGGAGTGTGTAACTAGTAAATATGACAACTATATAAGGTAGAATAAATACGTTAGGTATAGGCCTTCAATATAGAGGTAAATGAAATTTTGCGTTAGACAGATCAAAGGAAAAAAGAAGGAGATAGTAAGAAAGTATAGTAAGTAGTTTTGTAGAAAAAAGCAGGAGGTATAGAGATGCAGAGTAAGAGTTAGAGCAGGAGTCAGAAGACAAAAGGCATGGAAATACCAGACAGGAAGGTATACCTACAAATCAGGGATGACGTCAGGGGGAGACCCAATACAATTCGTAGTATCGAAATCCCAGGTCCGGAATCCAGAAGAGGGAGGTGGTTTCGGTAGTAGGGAAGATAACGGTCCCGTCGAGCCGCTTGGTCTTTAAAGTTGTCAGAAATCCCTGTCCAAGATCCAGAAGACCCAAGATGTGGAGGAGTGAAGAAGCTTAGATGACAGTAGGTCCAATGATAATTTGAGTTCTGGAATAACGGTGCAGGCTACAGGAGGAAGAGATGTCCCAGGGATCTATGTTGATAATTGTCCAAGTCCTTATGTTGGTAGTGTGAGTTCCTATGGAACGTCGGCAAGTTCACAGAAGAGACAATTCTGACTCGCTGATGGTAGGATGATAGAGTAGCGAGTCGGCCGCAGGGCAGTAATAAGTCCTCGAGTGGCGTGTTGTTGTGATAATGTAGCGTGAGGGTCAGCGAGTCGCGGTGGAGACCAATCGAAAGAGTCTAAGCAGTGGCGAGCGAGTCGCTATAGTAACCAGCGAGTCACTTGGTGGAACTTCGCAGATGTAGGAAGAGCGTGCGAGTAGTTGGAGTAATAGCAGTGGCGAGTCTCTTAGGAGATAAAGCGGTAGATGACAAGCTCAGCAATCCAGCAGCCGTGTGAGAGCTGGAGGGAGGAGGGGGAGTCTGCAATAATCAATGTGCACTGACAATGGCCACCATTAACGGGGAATAGACTGTGAGAATGTTAGAAAAAAAGGCATAAGAGAGTGTCACTCTCTATTGCCAGCGGTAGCTATGACCACTCTTAGAGCTGTGAATATGAGGAGGAGAAAAAGAAAAATCGGCGCCTACTGGCACCAGCAGTCAATATAACCGCTTAATGTTGTGTACTGAAAATGCACTAGCAGCAGGGAAAAGCAGAAAAAAGTAAAAATGGAGCCAGTGGCCCCTGTCTCAAGCTATTGGTGTTGCAGCTTGTTGTTGAGCAGTACATAAAGACAAAGCCCCCTCCACCTCCAAGAGCAGGCAGTGCCGTCTCTTACTGTGCACACAGTGGGAAAATGGCGGGAAAAAGTGGCGGGAGAAGCTGCAATGTCGTTCAGCTGGTCCTTTAAATGCTTAGAAGGCACCAGAATAGCGATAAAAAATAAGCAGGAAGGGTCTCACCTGAGTCTCTCTCTGTATTTATTGTCTGTCCTTTTTGCAGGAGATGAGAGCTGTTTCTGTGGTAAAGCACCAGAAAGTTCAGAGCAGCCGCTCGTATTGTGTAAAGGAAGGATCTCCTTGTCTGTGTTCTTTTGCAGGGAGCAGGAGCCGCTGATGTGGAAGAGGCTGTGGAAGATCGGACCCGGACACCCGCGGCAGTGAGGAACAATCCCGCGGTGAAGAGAGGAGCAGCCTCCGGCGTGCAGCCAGCACGGGGGGAAGATCTCAGCAGCAGATGGCCAGTACGTGCTCCAAAGCCGGGTGGTGCCGGTGAAGACCTCCGAGATCCCGAGGCCGCCGCCGAGCAGCTGCAGCGGCAGTGGCGGGAAGGCAGGGGAGTCCCGGAGGTAGGCGGGAAGAAGCCCGGTGCCGGGTTAAAGATCAGCCAGTTCTCGGGACCGGGAGAGATCCCGATTTGTAGGTTAGAAGTAGCTGGGGAGCTTCCAAGGGCAGCTGCAATCCAGGAGGCGAGGAAGATGCAGGGACTTCAGTGGGCGCTCCGGTCCGGAGGTCCAGGGAGGCGAAAAAGACCGGGGAAAGAGAGGATCCAGATGATCCAAAGGTCCTAGGCAATGTTTCCAACAAATTCAAGTCGGTGTAGGTGGAAATCTCCCCTGAGGGAGAAGACCAGTAGGTTTTTTAGGCTTAGGTGCGGGAGCTCGATCTAAACGCGACCGTCTGCCATGAGCTCCAAAGCCACGCCCCCCCAAAAATATAGGTCCTAAGAGGTCTGCGTATTTTTTATAGAAACCCGCGGTGTATCCATCAGGTCCCGGGCTCTTGCCCAGCTTTAAATCTCCAATCCCAGCTTCAACCTCCTCCAGAGTAAAATCAGTTGACAGCCTCTCTTTCTCCTCCGCAGGAAGTTTGGGTAAGCCCGATTTCTGAATATATGTTAGAAAATCTTCCTCAGTGGCCAAGGGAGCCTCTAAGTTGTACAAGGAGGCATAGAAAGTTCTAAAACAGTTTAGGATATCACTTGTAGTATGCTTCATCGTGCCTCCCGGATCTCGTATACGTGTGATGTACGTTCTAGGGGGCCTGGGGTGTAGGGATCTAGCCAATAATTTACCACTTTTGTTACCCGACAAATAGAATCTAGACTTAGTCCATTCCCTATGTCCCCTGTCTTTCTGGTCAAGGAGTGCTAGAAGTTTATGTCTCGTAGTAGACAGCTGTGAGAGAACATGTGGAGTCGGGTCAACCTTGTGTTTCACCTCCAAGTCAGTGATCTGGGCAAGTAGGGCTTCAATGTCATGTGCTCTTTGTTTCTTAAGACGGGAGCCATGTGAAATAAGTACCCCCCTTAGAACACTCTTTAGGGCCTCCCATTTCACTGGACCCGGAGTTGAATCTGTGGAATGATCTGTCACAAAATTCGTAATCGTGGTCTTAATATCTGAGTGGCATGCCTGGTCTGCTAGTAGGTTTTCATTCAGCTTCCATGTATAACCAGTCCCCCTAGATGTTGAAATAGTCAGTTTTAGATACACTGGGGCATGATCCGACCATAATATAGAACCCACGTCTGCTGTCATTCCCTTATCTATTAAAGAATGTGACACGTAGAACCTATCTATTCTACTATATGTCGTGTGGACATGAGAGAAAAACGTGTAGTCTCTGGCGTCAGGGTGGAGTATTCTCCACACGTCT
The DNA here is from genome assembly GCA_033576535.1 of Allobates femoralis. Lineage (NCBI taxonomy): Eukaryota > Metazoa > Chordata > Amphibia > Anura > Aromobatidae > Allobates > Allobates femoralis. Next base: position 468,278,723 of record JARQOC010000004.1, read on the forward strand.
ATCAGGTGTGCTCCCTCCCACTGTTTGTTCAGGTGGTGGAGAGATGGCGTCGGCTGTGAGAACTTACCGGTCGACGTGTCTATCACCGGGTCAACAGGATAATTGAAGTCTCCTCCCAAGATGATCGGAACCGTGCCGGCGAAAGTCTCTAGAAGTCTCTTTAGACGTGAGGCAAATCTTAGCTGTTTCCTGTTGGGAAAGTAAACGTTAGCAACAACGAATATGTGAGAGAAAATATTCACCTTTAGGAACACAAAACGACCTCCCGGGTCAACTTCCTGTGCTAGAATCTGAGGAGTGCAGGATCGATGAAACGCCACCGAGACCCCCCTTGCCTTGGAATCCGCAAATGTACTATGAAACCATAGGGGATAATCCCTGGTCTCGCATCTAGGGATCTTGTCCGAGCGGAAATGGGTCTCTTGTAACAATAAGATGTGTATTCTCGCCTTATGGAACGAGTAACATATCTGTCTCCTTCTTTCTGGTTTATTAAGACCATTCGCGTTCAGCAAGCAACAGTTGAGCTTAGCCATATGTGACACAATGACAAATATCTATTTGGATACTCGGCCTGGGGATAGGGACAAATTTGGACAGTTGGGGAGGGGTATTGGAAGGGAAGGAAACAGTAAGAAGACAACATAAGTAAATATACATAAAGTTAACTAAAAAGGGGCACCTCTTGGTGCGTTTTTGTGTGCAGCTATGAATGGCAGCCGCCATTCAGCACGTGGTGTACGGACTCCTGCCTAGGCACCCGTTCCTCCGCGACGCCACCTCAATTCACATTTCTGACCATCGTCCAGCACATCCATATAGAGATCCGGTTACTCTAGAGTAATCACGGTGCATTTGGTAGTCTATAGTAACTTGAAAACATTCTCAGCCCAACCCCACCTCCCCCCAAAGGTAACCCGGACCCCCCCATCTGCACCAAATAAAACAAGAACTGCAATAAACAATAGGTAAATGAGGGGTGAGCGAGCCATAGTGAGATATGGGGGAATCGATAGAGAGGTTAGAAGAGTACTAGAGATGTGGGAAGAGTCACTAACAAGGGGAGATAGGGAGAGATAACAAAGGTCACGAGGCAATCATTCCAGGATAGGCAAAGCGTATAGGATAGAATAGGAGATTGGCAGTTCTAGAAGAACCAAAGAGTAGATTCAAGTAGGAGTGTGAGTTTAAGTAGAGCAATTATGGGGAAACGAGAAAGGCAACAGGGCCCAGAGGGGGCAAGAAGAGACATAGGCTGGAGCCAAAGAGATACTAGACAATATATGAAAGGCTTAGTATAGAAAAATCTCCAAGATGGTCCAGAGGAGAAGCACAATAATAATGAACAGTAAGGGGCAGAGATCAGGCCAACCCCAGAGCAGGAGTCAGACTGTCATCACCCAATAGGGAGTCAAACCGGGCCCCCACAGGTTCATTGGGGATGACCCATTCAGGAAGCATGGTATCAAAGAAAGTTGGTCAGGACCAGTCCTTCATCTCAAGCCGGAGGGCTCCTGGGCGAAGCTGTCGTCGTGCTCTTTGCCATCTCGGAGGGGCAGGTGGTAAGCATGGTGGCGCAGGCCAGTCCGGCAGGTCCATTACCGGAACATCCAGGGTCTTGCAGAACGCGTGCAGATCTGATAGTCTCTTAAAGGTTGCTGAACGACCTTCATGCGAGGCCAAGAGTTGAAATGGAAATCACCAACGATATTTAATCTCCCGCTCAACACCTCCAGGAGTGGACGTAGTCCTCGGCACTGTTGGAGCGTGCAGGCGGGATAAATCCTGTAGGAATAGTATGGGGGTGTTCTGGTATAACACTTGATCCTGCTGTCTCGCTGCAGATAGTATTGTCTCTTTTATTGCATAAAAGTGTACCCTGCAGATCACGTCACGTGGCCTGGCTTCTTGTTGGGATCTGGGGCCCAAAGCTTGGTGTATTCGGTCCAGTTCAATATGTGGACCCTGTGTATCTCCCAATACTTGTTTGAACACCTCCGAACTGTTTTAGCCAGCTCCAGGGCAGGGATGGACTCTGGCAATCCTCTTATCCTTATATTATTGCGGCGGTTACGGTTTTCTAAATCCTCCTGTGAATATGCCATGTCCTCCAAGAGAGCTGAATGGGCAGTCAGCATCTCCCTGTGTGCCTGCAGTTCGTCTAGGACTGTCTCCTGCGTCTTCTCCACCTCCTCTACTCTGGAGGTGACCTCCTGTCTCAGTGCCGCCATCTCCTCCCTATATGTATTCTCAATACGGCGTACAAAACGCTCTAGGTCACCTTTAGTTGGGAGATTCTTTAAGTAATCTCCTAGTTCGCCTCCCTGGAGAGCCCCAGGTGAATCCTGTGAGTCTGAATCCTCCTCCTGTGTGCCACCAAGAGCCGCATAGCGATTCCCGCTTCTCCTCTCCCGCTCCTCCCATCCCCCAGTAGCTGGCTGGGAGCGGGCCGGCGCCATCTTGGAAGTCGAGCGGTCTGGAGCTGGGGTCGTTCCGGACCTCAAAAACCGGTCCATTCTGCCCTGGGACCCCCCATCATCAGCCCCCAGGCCTCCTGAAGGCTTCCTTATCTTTCCCATGTTATCTGGGCTGTGCGGTCGGCTGGTAATGGCTGATAATTGCGGCGGCGTCACGGAGCTCCGGCTCTGTGCGGCTTACTCCTCCATGCGCTAGGCTCCGCCTCGATGCAGAAGCTTCTAGTTCACTTATTTGTTTGACTATTTTATCTGTGGCTGCAGTTAAGGCTTTTTTATGTCTTGCGTTTAATTGTATTAAAAGTCCTCTAATGACTGCTTTATGAGCAGACCAGACAGTGGATATTGTTGTCCCCTCGAGATCGTTCTCAGAAAAGTATAGTTTCAAAGAGTTTTCAATTTCTGCTCTATGTTTTGGATGTAAGAAAAGGAACGAGTTTGATCTCCACACTCCTCCTTGATTTCCAGAAGGGCCTCAAGAGGTTTTGAAAAGAATAGGTGAGTGGTCTGACCATAACCTCGGAAGTATGGTTACTGTCTTGATGAGTTTAAGTGAGTTGATATCTGTGAGGACCAAGTCTATGCGAGCTAGGGATTTGTGAAGATTCGAGAAATTAGTATACTCAATTAAGGAAGTATTGAGACATCGAAATGCGTTGAATAGTTCCTCCTGTTTCATTATCGGGTCTAATTGAGTGTTAGTGTTTCTGTTCTTGTTAGAGTAGTCAAGAGTAGCATTCGGTACAGCGTTGAAATCTCCGAATACGTATAGAACGCCCTCCTGTGTTTCCCTAACAGTATGCAAAAGTTTTTTTAGAAATGTAATCTGGCCAGAGTTGGGGGCGTATACATTAACCAACTTATGCATGACACATTGCCTAGCAAACATTTGAGTACAATGTATCTGCCTTCTGGATCTGATATAATCTATTTTTTTTCGAGTTTGATTGTCTCTTTTATTAGTATGGCCACTCCTGATTTCTTGATTTCTTTTTTTTTGTTTGATGATAAAAAGATATGTGGGTAGTGTGGATTTGAAAATGTCGGAGTTTTGTCTATGCTAAATCTAGTTTCTTGAAGGCCTGCGACATCAATGTTGTGTCGTTTTAGTTCTTTCCACACATAAAAACGTTTCTGTGGGGAGTTGAGTCCGTTTGTATTAAGTGATAGGTAATTATGAGACATGACTAGTGAAAGTATACTTTAGGTGAGTTGAGATGTTTGACTCTACAAGGGTGTTGGGAGGGGACAAAGAGTTTAAGGGAAAAAGTTTGGGGTAATGTGGGTTTGTTATATTACGTACGTAACGAATCCAAACGTAAAAAAAATAATGTCAATCGTTAAATTTATAACTCGTGTCTTAGTGGAAGGGTTCGACAGAACCATTTGAAATCTTCCTCAAGGCTAAAGTTTCGGCCGTGGTGCCGATCAAATATCAGTGTCAAAGTCTACAGCTTCTCAAGCGTGGTCATCCTGGGTCTCCTATTCGGAGGTTTTTCAGAGTTTTAAGTCCATTTTCAACTTCCTCAATGTTGTAAGTTTAGTTTTTATAGGAGAAGATATCAGAGGAAGGTTGGCTCCACCTGTACATAATGTGGTTGCTTCTCAGGATCTCGGTAACTGGCCTGAGTGTCCTCCTCTTGGTTAAAGTCTCTTTCGAGAAATCCAGGAAAACTTTGATGGAATGATACGGAGCTTCGAGTGTTTTGTTTTTTCTTTAGATAGTTGTTTATTCTTTAGTGGGGAAGAACGAGAATTTCGCTATTACGTCCCTGGGGATGTCATCAGCTAGTCTTGTTGGTTTGGGGATTCTATAAGCTCTCTCAAAGGAATACTCGAGTTCGTATTTGTCTGGTATTGTCTTTTTGGCTAGATTTTTGATATATTCTGGTAAGTCAGAGTTTTTTTACCGTCTCTAGGATACCTCTGAACTTCAAGTTAACTCTACGATCTCTATCTTCTCTACCCACCAGTTTGTTTCTTAGGTATGTTATTTCCTCTCTCATTTTGTGTTGTTCGTTCTTAACTGCGGCGGAGACTGTCGTGAGTTTGGCTATGGAGTGGCTGTGATCATCTACCCTCAGAAGTATAGAGCCTACTGTCGATTTAATTTCTTTTAAATGGATTTTCATGTTGTCCTCTATTTTGGATTGGAAAGTTTAAAATAAGTTCACCATGAAGTTTTTGTCCAGTGGCTGGTTTGGGTTTGAAATAATAGCGATTCTAACTCTGCGTTATTCGTTTTTTTTTTGTTTGTCTAGCATGGCTCTTAATGTTAAGGTCTTGGTCTAAGTCTGTTGCGACTGACGTGGAAGGGCGGCCCGGGATAGTTTTAGAAGGGGTGCTCATTTCCATTCGTTTAGAGGAGTAGGGTGTTTCATTCATAGATGTTTCGTCTAGTTCTTCGATGGAGGATGTCCAGTCTTTTGTTCTTTGGTCTTTAAGGAGTTGATTCTCCTCTCTATGTTTTTTGATAGATTGTGAAGTTTGAGATAAGGTAGGTAGTCTACTTTTCAAGGGGGATTTTTGGAGGTCTCCCGCGGCCTCTATCCTTTGGGTGGTTGAGCTTAGTTTAGATTTTGTGTGCATGGTGATGCTCTATAATTGTTGTATCAGGTCAGACCTAGTTAGACCAGTGCACATCAGGAGTGTTTTACTGGGCCAGGTCTCTGCGTAGGGTCCTTGAGGTGTGAGGGTGTGGGGTATGGTTAGTCACCAGGTGGGTGTTGTCACTAGTGTAGAAAAATCACAGTAGGATAAGGTTTGTGAGTCTGTCCAGTAGGTCACACAATAATTACATATACAATCAAGCAGATGCGTTACTCTAGATATGATTATCTGCAGACAGTCGTCAGCTATCAAGACTGACGACCAGCTGCAGACCCCGCAATCTTTATATCGGGCAACAGCAGAAAAAAAAAAACACCCTGGTTCTAATTGACCTGGGGGATTTTTCTGAGAAAATCGTTGCCTGTGAGCAGTTAAATTGACCTCTTATCAGAAGGTGTATATACAGTGCCTACAAGTAGTATTCAACCCCCTGCAGATTTAGCTGGTTTGATAAGATGCAAATAAGTTAGAGCCTTCAAACTGCAAACGAGAGTAGGATTTATTAACAGAAGCATAAATCTTACAAACCAAAAAGTTATGTTGCTCAGTTGAATTTTAATACATTTTAAACATAAAAGTGTGGGTCAATTATTATTCAACCCCTAGGTTTAATATTTTGTGGAATAACCCTTGTTTGCAATTACAGCTAATAATCGTCTTTTATAAGACCTGATCAGGCCGGCACAGGTCTCTGGAGTTATCTTGGCCCACTCCTCCATGCAGATCTTCTCCAAGTTATCTAGGTTCTTTGGGTGTCTCATGTGGACTTTAATCTTGAGCTCCTTCCACAAGTATTTAATTGGGTTAAGGTCAGGAGACTGACTAGGCCACTCCATCACCTTGATTTTTTCCCTCTTGAACCAGGCCTTGGTTTTCTTGGCTGTGTGCTTTGGGTCGTTGTCTTGTTGGAAGATGAAATTACGACCCATCTTAAGATCCTTGATGGAGGAGCGGAGGTTCTTGGCCAAAATCTCCAGGTAGGCCGTGCTATCCATCTTCCCATGGATGCGGACCAGATGGCCAGGCCGCAACCCCACAGCATGATGCTGCCACCACCATGCTTGACTGTAGGGATGGTATTCTTGGGGTCGTATGCAGTGCCATCCAGTCTCCAAACGTCACGTGTGTGGTTGGCCTCAAAGATCTCGATCTTGGTCTCATCAGACCATAGAATCTTGAACCAGTCTGTCTCAGAGTCCTCCAAGTGATCATGAGCAAACTGTAGACGAGCCTTGACATGACGCTTTGAAAGTAAAGGAACCTTACGGGCTCGTCTGGAACGGAGACCATTGCGGTGGAGTACGTTACTTATGGTATTGACTGAAACCAATGTCCCCACTGCCATGAGATCTTCCCGGAGCTCCTTCCTTGTTGTCCTTGGGTTAGCCTTGACTCTTCGGACAAGCCTGGCCTCGGCACGGGAGGAAACTTTCACAGGCTGTCCAGGCCGTGGAAGGCTAACAGTAGTTCCATAAGCCTTCCACGTCCGGATGATGCTCCCAACAGTGGAGACAGGTAGGCCCAACTCCTTGGAAAGGGTTTTGTACCTCTTGCCAGCCTTGTGACCCTCCACGATCTTGTCTCTGATGGCCTTGGAATGCTCCTTTGTCTTTCCCATGTTGACCATGTATGAGTGCTGTTCACAAGTTTGGGGAGGGTCTTAAATAGTCAGAAAAGGCTGGCAAAAGAGATAATTAATCCACACATGTGAAGCTCATTGTTCTTTGTGCCTGAACTACTTCTTAATACTTTAGGGGGACCAAACAGAATGCTGGTGGTTTGAGGGGTTGAATAATAATTGACCCACACTTTTATGTTTAAAATTTATTAAAATTCAACTGAGCAACATAACATTTTGGTTTGTAAGATTTATGCTTAATAAATCCTACTCTCGTTTGCAGTTTGAAGGCTCTAACTTATTTGCATCTTATCAAACCACCTAAATCTGCAGGGGGTTGAGTACTACTTGTAGGCACTGTATATATATATATTTAAAAAAAAAAAAAAAAGATTAAGTTCACAAAAAGCTGGGAAAAGGTTGATGGTAGAGTCCCAAATGTATGGGTAAAAACACAAATATGTATCTTCAGTTCCTGTGACAAAACAGTTAAATGGGCTTGGTTGTAGCAGGGAATCAACTGATAGTGTGTTCTGATAGTGTGATGATATGGTCGAGTAGAAGAGAGAGTTCTGATGTTGTCAGTTATATCGGGCAGAGTAGCTTAGTGTTGTCAATCTGTTCCACGAGGCTATAAGTTTGTGTAAGAACACTAGATTTGAATGTGTCCACATGATCCCTTTTAGTTGGTATAAAGAAGGGGCTATCTCGGAGTTCTTATGCAACTGTGTGTGCTGAGGTGATGTAAAAAATGACCTCCTCCAGAGATGAGAAGCTCAGGTTGTTAGGGGGTTCCCTCAGCGATGTTAGCATTCAGCGGGGCGGCGATGGCCAGATCTCTTCTTTGTAGGTAGGAGAAGATGGTAGGGGCTGCACTACTTCCCTGATTCAGGTAACTGCAGCTTGTGAGCGGTGCTGGGAAGTTGCCAAGTCCCCTTTTGATATATGCAGGCAGTGTAGTGTTATACTGCTGTAGTACTGTTATTGCGTGTGACGTCACCAGGACTCGGCCGGAGCTAATTTCAGTGCAGGGAGCTGACTATCTTCCATATCCCTCCACCCACGTGCTCCCCTCTGCTCGTGGAGAAGTAGTCCCGTCGGTGCTCCACGGTATTTCATGGTCACCGCGGTACTGAGATGCGTACTGTAGGTGTGTATATCTGCTGCCAGCAGGACCCTGTGGTGGGGAGTTCCCAAGATGTCCCTATTGTTGGAGCAGGCTCCAGTAGTCTGCTGTGTGCCTGTCTCCCTTCTCCGTGGCGCATCGGGGAATTTACACCTGGTCGGGGAGGGTACAAAATAGGGTGGGAATGCAGTTTTGATCACCTGAGTCTCTCTCCGGTCAGGAGGCAGCCCAGAAGGTCCGCAGTGAAGCAGCGTGCAGGTCACTCCCGCTGAGAGGAAGATGGCGCCCAGGCCCGGCCACAGGAGCCCCTGTGGGATGACTTTCCTCTGGATCCATCTGTAAGTCGGTCAGGACGTCCACGGGGGTCAGGTACGCGTGTGGACCGACTTTGAAGTGGGTTCCAGTCTTAAAAAAGACTGTAGAACCCTTGTCGCTTTCACTGGCACCGGAGCTCTATGAAGGTGCGTCTATCTCATAGAACAGCAGGCCACGCCTCTCTTCATGGTATTGCTCTGTGTCATCATTTATGGTTCCTGCCAGGATTTAACATATTTCTATTTGTTAATATTCAGTTTCTATATGCTTTCCTTTAAGCTTATGGTGTACTCATCTGTTTCCTACCTGTTAGTTTTGTTGATTACCATCAGCCTTTTATTTTTGTTGGGTGTATCCTCAGTTTTCTGGTTTTCCGATGGATCTTTTACTTGGAATGCTTCCTTTTTGGCAGTATTAACCTCCTGTTTAGTATTTTCTGGACCTGGATATGGGTATTACTTAATTAGTTTTATATATGTTTATATGGGTATTACTTAATTTGTTTTGTTAACTGTTTTATTCTGTATGCATTCTTGTCTTACTCCTAATTACTGTATTATATTTCTATGTCCAATCTTAAAGGGAACCAACCACCTCAGATGACGACTATAAGCTGTTAATACATGTCCCTGCACCCTACCTACACCATTCCACCTATGTTTTTCTTCAGAATATTGATAAATGTAAACCGAAATAAACACTTTATAAAATTACATGCCTGCGTATTTCTGGGCGTCTCCTTCTGTGTCAGTTACTGGAGGGCTGTGTCTCCAGCAGCATGACTGGCTTCTCTAGCCCTCCCTCTTACTTTGCAGGACGTCACATGAAGGGACGGGAGATGCCCGCCCACTGATAGATAACATCACGCCCTCTCACTTTCTAAGAGCCTGGCCGCGTCATGAAAGGGGCGTGGCTAAATTGCGGCGAGCCCCGCCCCTTTCAATGATGCGATTTAGCCACGCCCCTTTCATGACGCGGCCAGGCTCTTAGAAAGTGAGAGGGCGTGATGTTATCTATCAGTGGGCGGGCACGCAAGGCAGCTCCCGTCCCTTCATGTGAGTCCTGCAAAGTAAGAGGGAGGGCTAGAGAAGCCAGTCAAGCTGCTGGAGACACAGCCCTCTAGTACCAGAGCCCGAGGGAGACGCCCAGAAGTACACAGGCATGTAATTTTATAAAGTGTTTATTTCGGTTTACATTTATCAATATTCTGAAGAAAAACATAGGTGGAATGTAGGTAGGGTGCAGGGACATGTATTAACAGCTTATAGTCGTCATCTGAGGTGGTTGGCTCCCTTTAAATTAGCTGATGGTATTACCAATCCCCTGTATCTCCTATAAACCCGTTAGCCTACCATAGCCTGTATTATGTGGCTTTCTACTGTTATGCTATTGCTACTGTTGTGCTATTGCTAATGATAATAGTTAGGTACACTGCCTTAGTCTTATCATGTCCTTAACTGTGCGTCCACCATGCAGAGTTTCTCTCCCGCCAGGTAGCTGTGTTGTTTTAGCGGCTCAGTCACAGAGGAACCTGATGGTGTTCAGTTGTGTGTTTTCTGGGCTTTCTGTCAGTCAGCTGATACTTACGTCAACCCCTAATGCGTGTTGCGTCACAGTCCTACCTCACAGTCGGGGCAGAGTAATGGTCATCAAAATGCACAATCAGCCTACAGGTGATTTTGATCTGCATGGACTTAATGGATCTCCATGGCAGCCGGGACAAATTTTATTAAGGTGTTCAGATCCGGCCATCTTTAGTGCAGGTATGTTCAGTAGTTGAAAATCCGTAATAAAAGAGGAAGTACACCTCACAACTTCCCTTATTTAATGCTCATACCAGTCCGCTACTATCCTTACCAAACAAACCTTATCACCTTTTTAAATTAATTCGTTCATCCACTCTCTTGTCTTGGGCCTTTACGCCATATATTGCTCCACAACCTCCCTGTATTAGTTTATGCTATTTCAATCTCTTTGTAATACATTGTGACTATTTTGATGTATCTCTGCAAAGCAATGTATTAAATACATTTTTCTTGTCTTTTTAAAATGTTGGTTAATACACTGATGATATAATCTATTTAGTTTCTTCACATCACATAATATAGATTCCAGTATGTTGTTTATCGAGTTGTGAATTAAATATTGTTAAAGAATCAATTTACTCCTAACAGCGGCGCCTGCCTAACGTGTGTGATCCAATTGGATCCAATATTTTCTGGATATCCATCAGCCATGGAGCAGCAGCTGTTTTTCTTCATGCTTACGTAGGAGTTGTTGCTGTCACAACAACAGAAGAGCGTTAACGAAACACCCACTCACCCTTCAAAGGGTATCACCCTATTGTCCTGTGTTCCCCACATCAAGATTTCTTCTCTGTATGTACATTTCTATCAACCCCATCACTCAAACTCCACAGTCCCTGATACTGAACTATAGATAAAGGTTTCCATTTAGATCTGGTAATTAATTAGCTTAGATGATCGTTCAGGGGATAAGTGATAAAAAAACAGTTGTCCAACATTTTATGAAACCTTATGGGAAAAGTTTCTAATTAGATTTCTTATACTCTTCGGTGTGAGTGTACTGCTCCCTGCCCCAGAGGCTTCCTTCTTGCTAGAAGGCGGTGCACTTGTTTCGACAGTTTTGTCCACTAAAATTGTGAGTGCACTACTCCCTGCCCAGAGCCTTCCTTCTTGCTAGAAGGCGGTGCACTTATGTTTCGACAGTTTTTTCCACTAACATTGTGAGTGTACTGGTCCCTGACCAGAGACTTCCTTCTTGCTAGAAGGCGGTGCACTTATGTGTTGACAGTTTTGTCCACTAACATTGTGAGTGTACTGGTCCCTTCCCAGAGGCTTCCTTCTTGCTAGAAGGCGGTGCACTTCTGTTTCGACAATTTTGTCCACTAACATTGTGAGTGTACTGCTTCCTGCCCAGAGGCTTCCTACTTGCTAGAAGGCAGTGCCACTTATGTTTCGACAGTTTTGTCCACTAACATTGTGAGTGTACTGGTCCCTGCCCAGAGACTTCCTTCTTGCTAGAAGGCGGTGCACTTATGTTTCAACAGTTTTGTCCACTAACACTGTGACATGTGGGTCCAAATTGTATATTGTCTGAAAACTTTAAATTATAATATTTTTTTTCATACACAAAAAGTCAATGCCACACTATCAAACAGGTTTTTGGAATTAACAGCCGAGGAACATCAGTCCTTTTTAGCAGACCGACCATTGAACTAGTTTGTGTAACATTACATCATTCTTATATATGGTAGTAACAGATACATGATGTGTTCTGAAAATGTTTGCAGTGATATTTATTAATGTGTATCTATAATTTGTTCACATAGTAAATAAGACCTTAATACTGGGTATGAAAAAAATGGCAGAAAGTTTACACCTGAAAATGACCTGAAAATCTTAGAACTCGCCTACAAAGTCATTAAACTGTTTACTGTCGACATGATCCTGCTGGGATATTATCCAGAAAGACTAAAAATGATTCATGGTGATGACAGTAACATTGTATGTGTCTGGTTTCTATACGGTATCAAAATAAACAGTATTTCTCCATGGAGACGTGGGGGAATATTAGGACAAAATAATCTATACAAGAATTTCATGATATAGGTTCTACAACCTCTCACGTCAGCAGGTGATAGACAGGGTTATATACACACAACCTATAATTATCTGTAATTAAATAATGAATTCAATTCCTGTATGTTCTGCTTTGATTTATGCTCCGTTAGAATAACACTAGAAGAGGTGTTCTAGTCCTTCTCTTCCAAAAAAATAATTTTATCTTTAGGATTGTGATGTAGATGGAAAGGATTCAGGATTTCTTCTCTATAATGTTATTGAAGGCTTTGAAGGTCTTGTGTTTATCCTACAGTATTCTAGCCTGAATGGCCAATTTAATTAAGACACTCACTACTTCATGATTGGAGCTTAACTCAATACAAATTGGACCCTTGACTATGAAATACGGCTTAAATGAAAATAAATTCACATAAGAATGAGAAAATATGGCAATCTGAACTAAAACCATTACTTGAAATGGCAAACATTTTTTTTTGCCGTGCAATGGTGTCAAGAGTGTACGGAGGGCGGGCGTGGCTAAGGCAGCAGAGGAGACGGACATGCTGTAAAACAGCTCCTGCACCGAAGCCATGAAAACTTAATAAAAAGGAGCATAAACTGCAAAGAAACCCTGGGACTCTGACTCCCCTACACCCTGGGAGCAAGAAGGGCCTCATTTACCCCGGTGAGGACCAGAGATCCATGAACAGGAGCCTCAGAAGCAGCTGAACATAGGAGCTAGCGGTGCGCTGGAGGCGCCATTTTATACAACAGATCCACCTCGTGTGTCTCCTTACCCCAAGACAGCGGTGGTGGAGACAGAGAACACTGTGGGGCAGAAGGAGGCACACAAAAGCGACATACACCTCCGGAGAGAGGCAGTGGAGGTGACAAGGTACAGGTGCGGAGGCAGTGGAAACGGTGAAGTGGAGGCGGCAGGAGGGAGAGGAAGGCTGAAGGTGATCTGCTGAGAGAGACACCCCAGAAAGTAGCGGGGGAGCGGTGGCAAACGGAGGCAGGAGACAGAACTGATCCCGGGAGGGCACCCACGTGTAGGAGCCAGTGACAATTATATACAGCTCCACAGCCCCCAGCAACTAGAGCCCCACTGAGAAGCACATTGCCGCAACAAAGCACAGGATATCTGGCCACATTAATTAAGGAGGTGATAGAGTGAATCAGGAGTACCTCTGGAGCGCTTTTGTTGTGGTGAAGACTTAGCTGCAGTCGCGTAGGGGGATCCTCCCTCCATGGTTTGTGCACCAGGGACAGCCTCCATCTTTATTGCATAAAAAAACGAGGAGATCGGAGACGCCATCTGGTGGTGAATTTGAGACTTTACCTAACATACTTGCAAGCTGAGCCTGCCACCTGGAGACGAGTCAGAGTCACTACACCGGATTGAAACTTTCTCCATTACAAAAGAAAAAAGTCTGCTTACGCCATCTAGTGGCTCTTTGATGATACTCAGTACTAAATTCCAAGTCTATGATAACCTACAGAATGCTCTTTTTCCTTAAAGAAAGCAAATAAAAATAGAATGAATAAGATGTGTTAACAGAACTATAAACCTCAAGTGGTGAAATATTGAGGGGCGTGTCCGGACGTTGTACATGTCGGACGCATAACTGGTGAGCTCCGGCCCGGCGCCCTCTTCCAGAGCTTAAACGGCATTAACCGGTACCAGATCCCGCTTCCCGCAGCTAATCCCCACTCTGTCACCGGCTGGAGATGCCCCGAGGTGGCTCCCGGACCCGCAATGTCTCAAAGGCTGACGGATTTCTTCCCGCCGGATCGAGCGGCCCCAGACTGCTCCAAAATGGCGCCTGCTTCTTCTCAAACCTCCTCTCCCGCCGCTCACCACGGGAGCAGGGACAAAACCACCGGGAGATGCATGAGGATGATTCCCCTCCGGTCACACAACGATGCCTGAGGGGCATGCTAGATTCTCTGCGCCATTCCATTCAGGAGGATCTTAAAGGTATCATTGGGGACCTCCGAGCTGACATGGCGGCAATGGGAGAACGTACGGGCCACCTGGAGTCGAAAATGGCGGACATATGCATTAGCACACAACGAACTAGCAGACGAGTATCAAAATGTTGTTGCAGAGGTGAATTCGCTAAAAACATCGACAAGCAACGCAGATGCAACTTTAAGATCAGGGGAATGGAGGACGCTGACTCGGAGGAAAATCTTATGTCGCTGATCCCTCCGTTCCTTTCGCTGGTTCTCCCCGAAGCGGAAGCGTCAGACCTACGAATTGCTAAGGCATTCCGTTTACCTAGATCCCAGCGGATTAACCAGGATCTCCCGAGAGATGTTCTTGTGACTCTGATGGTGCCCTCAACTAGGGAGTCGCTGTTGCGTTCTCTCTGTGAAAAACCTTAAACGACCGCACCCTACTCTTCATGGGCGATCTACCAGGATCTCTCGCCTGGCACGCTGGCCAGGCGTCGGGACTTCGCACCGTACTGCAAGATCCTTCGCTCCAGCGGCATACAATACACTTGGGGCACCCCTGTTAGTGTAATTTTCCGCTACAAAGGAACACGCCATACGTTCCTGTCTCCTACCAAACTGACATTCCCTGATGAAGGAGTTGGGAGATAACTCTGAAACGCGTAGGATAATAAAGAAGAATCGTTAATCCAGACATTCCCTTGTACTGGCTTCTTTTGTTCCTTTCTGAAGTGGCAGCGCGGACCTCGAGGTACTGTGTCCTGGGAGCTCCTACCAAACTGAAGCACGCTTTGGCAGATTGGAGGCTACCCCGCCACTCCGGATCGCCCCGTAACAAAGACAGTGAACGGCAGCGCTCAGGAGATCACTCTGGCTCTGGGGACGCTGGAGTCTGACGGCGCAGGTTCTGGCGGAGGTCGCCGGCTAAGGAGTTATTTGTATCCTTTTATTTCTGGATATCCCCAGACCTATTGAATGGTCTGGATTTTATAGAGGTGGGCTGTGAGTCTCCCCTTTCCCTCCCAACTGGTGTTGGGAGAGCTGAACTCTCTATCCCTAGGGGGTAGTTTCGCTGCCCACGCTCGCCCCTAGTTGCTCAAAATTGTATGAGCTTGACCTGTTTACATTATTGTGTTTTCAAAACCTGTATTTGTCTCCTTTCCCTCTCCCCAGTCTCTTCTCTCCCCCCTTTACCCTTTTTCTTCCCCCCCTACCTTCCACCCCTATCCCATCTGTCTTTCCTTCTCTACCTTAGGACTCGCTACTTTTTCCTTTAGGGGAGGGGGGCACCCTTACACCGTAACATCATGAGCTTTAAAATTTTGTCCCTTAATGTACGGGGTTTGAATTCCCCAGCGAAGAGGTCTTTTCTATGGAGGGAGGTCGCCCATTCTCGAGCTGAGGTGGTGTGTCTGCAGGAGACGCATTTGCTGCAGGGAGATAACCATAGACTTCACAAACCCAGATACCCTAACATTTTCTTTGCTAACAATACAGCAAAGAAAGCAGGGGTTTGCATAATGACGAGTTCCTCCCTTCAGTTCCAGCTGAGACGAGTCGTGGCGGACCCAGCGGGTCGCTTCCTCATTGTCAACTGTGAGATTGCGGGCGTGCCATACATTCTGACGACAATATATGCCCCTAATGGGGGACAATTCCGGTTCTTAAAATCGCTCTTGGGAAAATTAAAGGAGGAGGGCGACGGCAGACTCATCATTTGCGGTGACGTCAACGCGGTCATGGAGGCAAAGCTGGACTCCTCGGCTTCGGTGAGGCGTAAACAGAGAGATCTGCTTCCTCTATGCAGAGAGCGTCTCCTCCACGACATTTGGCGTTACCTCCATGCGGGAGAGAGGGACTACCGTTCCACTCTGGTCTGCATGGGTGTACTCCAGGATTGACTTTTTCCTGGTGGACGACCTGTCCCTCTCAGATTGTAGGGGAGCAGAGGTGGGAACCATCACATAGTCTGACCATGCGCCGGTGTTGTTGGAGGTGGCGCTTGGTGGCGGAGATGGCAGACCTAGGAGGTGGCGACTCGCCCCGGACCTACTGATAGACCAACAGATTTTAGCTGAGACGGAAGTGGACATTAGGCGATTTTTCCAGGAAAACGACACTGGGGATGTCTCGGAAAATGTCTTGTGGGCCTCTCACAAGGCAGTAATACGCGGTCTCCTTCTCAAGACAGCAGCTCGCAGAAAGAGGTTAAGAGATTCTCAGAGAAGGGAATGCATAGAAAAGATTCAGACACTAGAACTGCAAAACAAAGCCTCTCCTACCCCGGCCTTTTTGGCTGAGATTAACAAAGCCCGCTCGCAACTCCGGTTGCTCTTGCTTCGCCAATATGAGACAGGGATGCGAAAACTAAAAACCCGCTATTACTCCATGGGTGACAGGGCGAGTAAACTTTTGGCCAGGAGACTGAAGACCAGATCTCTCCAGTCCATGATCACTCTTATGCGAGACCCTCAGGGGGCGGAAGTGAGAGACCCTCGACAGATGGTGGAGGTGTTTGCCTCCTATTATAGACGACTATATAACCTATCTGGTGACACGGCAACCCCTCAGCCGACGGTTTCTGGCATACGGGACTTCTTGGCCTCGGTGGAACTCCCTAGGGTCTCGCCGGATGTCCTGGAGGAATTAAATCGCCCGTTCTCCTCTGTGGAGATTCTTAAGGTCATTGCCTCGTTGAAGTCGGGCTCAGCCCCAGGCCCCGACGGCTTTGTAAATGAATATTACAGGGCATTCGGAGACACCCTGGCACCGTTTCTCCTTAGAGTATACAACTCGGGGAGGGAGGGGGGTGCTATCCCTGCTGAGGCTCTAGAAGCCACTGTGACGACCATACCCAAACCGGGAAAGAACCCGGAGCTCCCGGAGAGTTATCGCCCAATTTCTCTTCTCAACACGGATCTAAAAATCTACTCCAAGCTTCTAGCGATGCGGCTAGTTGAGGTGATCCCCTAGCTGGTTCACTCGGACCAGGTGGGTTTTGTGGCTCACAGGCAGGCGAGGGACGGGACCCGGAGGATGATTAACCTGATTGAATTGGCGGAAAAACGGGGGGTCCCCAGTGCATTCCTGTCTCTGGACGCCGAGAAGGCCTTTGACAGGCTGGGGATACCTCAAGGAGATCCTGGAGAGGTTCGGCTTCTCCGGTCCTATACTTTCCTCTATCATGGGACTGTACTCCCATCCTTCCGCCAGGGTTTTCTCCTCGGGGTTCCTTTCTGACCCATTTAAAATAACTAATGGGACGAGACAGGGCTGTCCCCTCTCTCCCCTGATTTACGCCCTTTCGGTGGAGCCTCTCGCTGCGAAGCTTCGAGCGGACCCAGACATAAAGGGGATTGGTGTTGGGGGGAGAAATCACGTGGTGGGACTGTATGCAGATGATATCATCGTCTCGTGTACACAACCCGCTACGTCCCTCCCGGTGATTTTGGATCGTCTCCTCTCATTTGCCAAAGTCTCTTATTATAAGCTTAACGCGGCAAAATCTCTGGTCTTCCCTGTTCATGTTCAGGATGGGGTGATACAGGAGTTGTCGGACTCCTTGCCATTCAAGTGTGCCCCAGGTGGCATCCCGTATCTGGGAATTAACCTGTGTCCCTCCTCAGACATGATACGGCGTAATGTGGATCCCGTCTTGTCTGCCCTTAGACAGGCATCGGATGCTCAATTGAACTCCCCACTATCGTGGATGGCGAGGATTCAGACATTCCGAATGATGTGGCTGCCACGTTTTCTCTACCTGTTCCGATGTGTCCCGCTCTTGTTCTCTCACAGAATATTGGGGCAACTTCAAGCTCAGACCAATAGATTCGTTTGGGCCTCCAAGCGACAAAGGGTCCAGAGGAAGGTGATGTGCCTGGGCTTGCGGGGGGGTGGTATGGGAGTCCCGGACCTGTCTTCTTACTATAAAGCCTCCATTTTGGAGACTAGTAAGGTGTGGTGGCTGGGCGCCTCGGACTTAGGGTGGTACCACTTGGAATCCAGTATGACGGGTCATGGCTCTCTCCGGGAGCTCCTCGAGGCGGAGTCCTTGGCGCCGGTGCAGTGCCCCCAAAGTTTAGCAACAATGAAAGCTCTGCTGCACGTTTGGAAACATGCCCCCCGGGTGTGGACCAGGTTTCCGCAGCGCGAGATCTCCGTGAGGGCCCTTCTGCAACATATCCCGTCGTTACGGATTACTGACTGGATTGAGGGGGGTTTGGTGTCGCTTGAGAACATTGCCTCCGGCTCTGGGATTGTGACTCTGCGCGATTTAGCCGAGACATTCCCACACCTAGCGCTTACCTACTTTCAACTATGTCAAGTAACACACTTCCTCACTGCGCGGGGCGTTAGCTTATCCTTTGGTCCCCTCCCTCCCCCCTGCGCTCTTTCCTGCTGTCTCCTCCCACATGCCGCAAGGGCCTCTCGGCACTTTATAATGCATTTCTTGAGGAGAGTCTGGGCTCAACTCCTTCATATAGGATTAAGTGGCAGGAAGAGTTGAGCTTTACGGCTGATGAGGAAGAATGGGTGGGAGCGGTCTGCTGTGTCCACAGGGCCACCAAGTGCATTAACCATTTGGAGCAACTGAAAAAAATCCATTTACGATGGTACACGCCACCATCAGTAATCGAACATTACGGCCCCACGGTCTCGCCTTTATGCTGGAGGCTTTGCGGCCAGAAAGGGACGCTTGCTCACACTTGGTGGTCCTGTCCGAAAATCTCTCAATTTTGGACAGTGGTGGAGGCTCTGATGTCATCTATCATGGAGGTGAAAATTCCCCTGTCTCCTCAAGCGGCAGTTCTACATCTGGGATTGGAGGGTATCCCTCCCGTGCAGCGTCACCTAGCTACGTATATCCTAATAGCAGCACGACAATGCATTGCGTCGATGTGGAAAGCTGTCTCCCCTCCTAAGATGAGCGACCTCACCTCCCGCCTCAATTTGATCTTCACATACGAACATGCCCTAGCAATAGACTCTGCCCCGAGGCGATATGTGCAAGAAGCATGGGCCGTATGGGCTGCTCATCCACTGGCAGTCCCTCTTCCATAGTGTGGGACGCCATCGAGACGCCTTCATAGGGGTGCTTCCTCTTCCTTCCCCCTTTCCCCTCCCCCACGTTTCTTTCATCTCTTCGCCTTGGGCTTCCCCTATTACTCTCCTTCCTCACTCCCACTCCATTGCCTTTCCCCCCCTTCACCCTTTTTTTTTTTGTCCTCTCCCTCGTCCCTTTCACTCCCTTATATTGCCTTTGTTATTGTACATTTTATGTTTGATTGGTCCATTAGGACTTAATTCATGTTGAGCGGAATGCCAAGTTGATTATCCGTTTATTCATGTATCTTTATTTGTTACTTAAAGTTTTGATTCTGAGAAAATATTTTCAATAAAAATTTATTGATGATAAAAAAAGAGTGTACGGAGAATGGTGTAATCAATGGAAAAAATCAAATTATCAATTTGCCACAGAAAATATCAAAAATCATTATGGGAAAACACATGTAATTTGCAGTGGAATACAACTGTAGAGTCTAACTAACATGGTTGTAAACACCTGTCATTTCTCAATGCACAGTGGCTGCTGATAAGTAATTGGCTAAGGGAAACAATTGAAAATATTGGGTAAAATAGCACGGTAATTATATTACTGAGCTTTGGAAAAACATGCCCTAGTCAGATGAATGCAGTACTTAGCAACTACCTGCCTGTTAGTAATTGGGTACATTTTTTCATACAAAGTCCTGGATATACTCTTTAAATGAAATGACAATTAGAAATCTAGCTAAGTAACACCATAGCAGCAGTAAAGTAAACACCAGACTGTCATTAGTAAAAGGGAAGAAAATAGAAAAAAAAAATACAGTACAGTATACTGATCAATATGCCTGTTTTTCTGAATGACTTGTAGAGAGTGGGGTAAGAAAAAAGGTCTGGCACAAGAGTGTATAAGGTATGGATGGGATGTGCTGCAATACAGTATAAGTGGAGGCACACAGGACTTCTCTCGTGCTTCTGCCAGACTCTGGAACTCCCTCCCCCATCACATCAGACACTCCCCGACCCTGGGAACCTTCAAGAAAAACCTGAAGACCCACCTCTTCCTACAAGCCTATAACACACACTGAGACCCACTGCACCATCTCACCTCCCCCTCCTACTGTCTCCCTCCCCACCCCCTTTAGACTATGAGCCCTCGCGGACAGGATCCCCGACCCTGCTGTACTCGTATGACTAATTGTGATATGTCATCGTTTGTCGTCGTTTGTGTCTACCCTCCAAATTGTAAAGCGCCATGTATCCTAATGGCGCTATATAAATACCTATTAATAATAATAATAGAGGTGGAAGCACAAGTCAGGAATCTACTTGTGTCCAAGGTAAAAAAAACAGCACTCCCGTAACCTTAATTAAACGCGCTTGGTGTGGAGTAATGTCTAGGCGTCTGACTTATTAATCGGTGGTGGTTCACGATGAAATGGAAGTGGATCATGGAGATAGCACTCTTTGAAAGGAGTTTCACGCTTTTAATGACTTGGGGTCTGTGGGTCATGATGGTGTTGATGTGTAGCAGATATGTGACTTGCTGCAAGAGAACATATTGCCATGATTGGAGTGAAATTCCCACAGCACACAAAAGAAACAGGAAACATAAATCTATCAAAAAACGATCTATGCATTGTGCTGTGACGCCCAAATATAAGTAGACAAAGTATATGTTATTGAAAAAGGATAGAGGAGGACCAAGTGGTGTAGAGAAAAGGAATAAATAGAGGAAAAAGAAAAAAAGGAGAAGGACCAAACGTCTGTATCTGTTAAGGGGACATGAAGAATGTTACACAGTTTTGAGGGAAAGGTGTACTTATTCCATAGTGGCCAGGAAAGTCAACGTTTTAAAAAAATGTCAGGAAATTATTCATCTCTCAAGTCCAATTAGGATTAGATTCTGAAGGGTATGAATCCTGATAACAGGCTGCTTAGTTGAGACAAAGAAAAGTTCTAATTTTTTGGGGACCCAAAAAGTGATGGGTCGGCAATTTTTTTGCGTCTATGCTCGCACTAAATTGTTAGTTACTATATATTGTGACATATCTTAGTGCAAATTAGAGCTGGCAACTTTAAAACTTTAATTTCAAGATAGGTCCGTTGGTAAGTAATGGCAAAATGTTTGTTAATTTTTTATCTTCTGTATCAGCGTATAGTAGGTTTGTACGAATGGTACTCACTCAGGTTCATCGGTCAAGATGTTGGGTCACAGCGTAATCAAAGCTGTGTTTTCTTCACATTTAAGGGGGAAGTGTCAATCCTGTCTCTGAATTTCATGGACATGTTGTATCTGACAGGTAGGATAGATTTCTCTGAAACGATTCTTGAAATTTTATAGAGTTATGTAAAATGGAGGCTATTGGTCGATTTATGATGACAACTGGAGTAATGAAACAGACTGTCAAAGTCGGTGGAGTTGGAGTATAAATCTGTATAATTTAGGCACCCCCAGGCCGTTGGGTACTCGGGGCCGAGCCAGTACAGTCTCTTTGGGGATCACGGTAGTCATGACCCGATCCCGTTGCCTGGGTTCAGTCGAAAAAGGAAGAGATTATTTACAGGGGATTTGTCGTAACGCCACCCCGGGTATATGGTCAGTGGGGACCACTGCTGCCGCATTCGTGTTGGGGACAGTGACGACCACCACTGCTGAATTCCTGCTGGGGACAGTGACTTAGAGCAGCTTGGATGGTAAGCCCTCCTCGGGTAGGGCTGAATGTCCCCTGGGCAGGTGTAGTGGTGATGGAGGGGCCTGGTGAGGGATTGTGTTTTGAAAAAGTCACTTACTTTGCTGCTGCAGCTTCTCTAGCCAGTATGTGGAAGTAGCAGTCTCCTCAGGTGGAACTCTGCTGTGGTGCTGAAAGGAAGCAGTCTCAGGGAATGGTGAGCTTACTGGGTACTTTACTCAAAGCTCTTTTAGCAGCAGTTACAAGGCACAGTTTCACAGTCACAGTTCTTTCTAGTTACAGTTCTTTACACTTTTACACTGCTCCAGGTAACTTGGTTTTTGCAGCTCAGGCGGCTTCTCTCTGTTGCTTCTCTCAAGTCCTTTCTGACCCTTTCCTTTCTCTGTCTCCTCACTCACGGGTTTGGTCTGGCCTTCACAGCTCTTGTGTGATGGGTCCCTTTCTCTCGGTTGCAGGTCATAGAGTACCTGCCCCACGTCGGTGTGTCTCGTGATTTGGGTCTTTGAGTCTCCTCGGTTACCTCTACAAAGCCGGCGCTCTGGCTGTCCTTGGCCTAGCCCTCCAGTGACCCAGATATAATGTGGGCTCACCAGGCTACTTCTGTCTCACTGTGGGGTGTCGTTGCTTTTGGCTTCTGCATCACCCTCAGGGCTGTGGGTACTCGCGACCGGTCCCTGCTTTTCTGGTCACAGGGGTATGTCACGGTAGTGGGTGGCCCGGTTCCGTTGCCCTGGAGGGACTGCAATTACAAAGGGAAAAAATAAAATTAAAGTTTGTCGGTGACGCCACCTGTGGTATTCGGCTAGATGTGACTGCTGCTGCTTGTCTCAGCTCCGAGGGATAATAAGATGACGTAGCTAGGTGATGAGCCCTCCATAGGGCAGGGCTAGTTTATCCCCTGGGCCAGTGATAAGAGTCTATTGTGGGATGGTTGTGAGGTAACTGTGGGGGTGCAACTTACACTATCAGCTGTGTGTCTCCAACTTTCAACTCCTCAGATGTTTCTCAGATGCTGTGGTCTGTAACCAAGGACGCTTAATAAATCTCTCACACAAGTTTCAAGTTCAACCGTGTACTTTACTTAATACTTAGTTCTGGTTTTTCACAGTCTCAATCCTGCAGTGAGCGGTACTGGTAGCCAAACAGTAGTTGAAATGGATCGCCATTGCACCCCCTTTAACAGTCCTTTCGGATCTCTACCCAGAACCGCTCACAACCTATGGGTAGGCAGTTGCAGATTATTTTGGCTATCCTTCTCTTGGATCCCTAGTCCTATGTGAGGCCTTTCCTTCGGTGTGATGATCAGTTTGGTTCCGGGCATAAAGACCCTTCACCACACTGTTTAATGTGTGGCCGAGGCGTATAGCAGCCAACCACTTTTACAGGGCTAGTACCCTTTCCGTTGATGCGGTCTTCCACTGTAGACCCCTTCCTCTGGTCTTCCACTGTAGGCCCCTTCCTCTGGTGTTCCACTGTAGGCCCCTTCTCTGGTCTTCCACTGTAGGCCCCTTCCTCTGGTCTTCCACTGTAGGCCCCTTCCTCTGGTCTTCCACTGTAGGCCCCTTCCTCTGGTCTTCCACTGTAGGCCCCTTCCACTGTAGGCCCCTTCCTCTGGTCTTCCACTGTAGGCCGCTTCCTCTGGTCTTCCACTGTAGGCCCCTTCCTCTGGTCTTCCACTGTAGGCCCCTTCCTCTGGTCTTCCAGTGTAGGCCCCTTGCTCTGGTCTTCCACTGTAGGCCCCTTGCTCTGGTCTTCCACTGTAGGCCCCTTGCTCTGGTCTTCTACTGTAGGCCCCTTGCTCTGGTCTTCTACTGTAGGTCCTTTCCTCTGGACACCTGATCAGCAGTCTTGGACCCAGTCAGTACCAGATGACACCGGCTGCTAGGTCCCGGTTTCTGTCAGGAGTCCAGTTCCTACATCTTCCCTCTTCTCCATCAGGAACTAAACTAAGGCTGAAGGC
Organism: Allobates femoralis; assembly: GCA_033576535.1. Taxonomy (NCBI): domain Eukaryota; kingdom Metazoa; phylum Chordata; class Amphibia; order Anura; family Aromobatidae; genus Allobates; species Allobates femoralis. Next base: position 468,302,111 of record JARQOC010000004.1, read on the forward strand.
ACACTGTGTGAGGGACTCGCACGAGGGAGACTCGCTTTGCACTCAGACCAGTGTTGCCCTATCAGGCACCGGCACACTGGTGTGAGTACCTCGCGCTTGAACTCGCATTGTGAGTCGAAAGCGAGTGCATGCTGCGACTGCGCGCAAATCTCACGTACTAGAGGCCAATGTAAGTCAGTAAATGCGCTTGAAAAATGCACCATTGAAACACGTGGCGAGTGTCATGCGTGAAAAACACGCAGAAACAGATTTTTTCAGGAGGTTGCCTGATGAGCTAATAAGGAAGCTCAGCTTCAAGTAGGGTTGAAGCTGTGTTTCCTCCACGGAGCAACATCCTACATAATGTCTCGGCATATAAATGTAGAGATGTTTCTAGTGTTGGTAGAGGAGCATCCAGAAATCTGTGACAAGTACAGTATATTGGGCATTTAGAGAGTACTTAAAGGGCCATGTACATCAGGGCTGATGCGTCGTGGTGGTGGTTCAGCAGTTGAGTCTTGACGAGCCTCTGGTGATGCCATTGAACTCGTACCTTCAACTGCTGTTGCTACACCAGCCTCCACCAAATCTGCAGACGTACATGGCCTTGCCGAAGGGGTCTTGTAGCCCAGAACCAGCAGCATTCTCGTCAGCCACTTGCTCCACCACTGGTTCGGAATCTGTGGCCCCCTCACCCTCAGTGAGTTTGGAGTCAGTGCTGAAAACAAAAATATAGGCAATCACAAACTCATGCAGACAGTATCACACATCAAAACATGCAGTTTCTTTGTTGGTGAGTCACAATGTTTATTTTCAATGTGTGAACAAAAAAATGTAAGTAAACACGTTTCAACTCAGCTAAGTATTTATTGTTGACTTGGTACTGGGCCAACTTCTGAAACAAAATAATCTCCTATATTGTGCACACGTACACCAGTAAAGTGGCTGGCCACGAGCGGCCCTTGAGGAGGGAGGCCTGATGACATTACTATTCCCGATGCATCTGGAGACAAATCAGCAAAGCCCTCACGTGTACGGGTCAGGTTAGGAAGCATGACCACCACCCTTAAGCACATATTTGACATTTTCCCGACTTGATTGAATAGGAGTCATCAGGATCCTCAATTTAGTAGAAAGGATCGCAAAGGCACAACACGCCTTGCACGTGTTACTCGGTAATTGAAGACACGCCTAGTGTCATTCAAAGTGTGGCGAGGAAAAGGGTGCATCATATGTGTGCTGAGTTGGTAAGCCTGGACCCCATACAGAAAAAATAGTATGGGCGCAGATGTTGTGCTCAGGAATTGGTCTGCGTGGGGGCACATTGAGTTGGTTATTACGCATCTGCCAAGCCATTGTTGAGGAGTGTAGATTGCAGAATCTCCTCGACTTCCATACACCCCTATGTCAATCATCAGAAAGCGGTACATGTGGTCCACCTCAGCCAAAACGACTACGGAGAAAAACTGTGTGTAATTAAAGTTCAACGAGCCCGAGTGTGTTGGCTTACGTACACAAATGTGTTTGCCATCTATGGCACCCAGGCAGTTGGGAAACTGGCTGCTGTACACCATGTGCAACCTTGAGCAACCTTGAGCCACAGGTCTTCTGTGGCTTCTGGCATGAGGGTCTCATGAAGGCGCACCCACGTGCCAACACAAATCGAAATGACGATGGTGCCGAATAAGAACTGCAAATGGAGGGCAGCATAGGACAGACCAGGTGACCCATCTACGCCTCAAAGACTGCACCCTATTGAACCTATTTATGGCTTGACACGGCAACAAGGTTAAGCATCTTTGTATGGAGATCAGGGGAATGTTAGACACAACAAACCAGTACGGGTGTGGAGGGGACACAAGCAAGCCATAGTCCTCCCCACCAAATCAGGCCAAATCCAAATGTCCCTTGGGACCAAGCAGGGTCACTCACTGCCGAGGTGGCAAGTGCCTCAAATACCCGTGACATGTTTAACCCCCAAACATATGGGCAATACACTGTGAAGCCACAAATGTCAGCTAGGCAGCCTCAAGATAATCTTGACTAGTTTCCTAATGTCTGCTATGTGAGCCAACTCCACACAACCTTCCTGGCTACACTCTGTCATGTTTAATAAAGGGAAACACATTATAACTATAACTGTCACCTTTCTGTTAATTCTGTTTGTCGGCAAATGTTATGCCTATTTTTTTGTTGAATGTTTGTGGAGCCCACTGGGACGGGGTACTTGGTGCCGGACTGGGGTATCACGGCGGTCATGGTCCAGACCGTGTCCCGAGCCCAGAAGTAAAGGGGTTATTTCCAGGGATAGTCGTGACGCCACCCATGGGTTGTGGTCAATGGGGACCACCGCTGCTGCTTGCTTCTGCCAGGAGGATGGACGGTGCTGCAGCCGGATGGATGAGCCCGCCGTGGGTCCAGCTGCTCCTGACAGGGTAGAATGATGGTTAAGGTGCAGGAAGGAGACTCTGGAGATCAGAGCAGGTAGCTGGGTCTTTACTTCAAGTTCAATTGGTTTGCAAAGTTGTTTCAGCTTCTCACAAGTTAACTCAGTACAGTCATGGCCAAATGTTTTGAGAATGACACCAAAATTATATTTTTACATGATCTGCTGCCCTCTGGTTTTTATTTGTGTTTGTCTGATGTTTATAACACATACAGAAATATAATTGCAATCATATTATGAGTACCAAAAGGTTATATTGACAGTTAGAAGAGTTAATGCAGCAAGTCAATATTTGCAGTGTTGACCCTTCTTCTTCAGGACCTCTGCAATTCTCCCTGGCATGCTCTCAATCAACTTCTGGACCAAATCCTGACTGATAGCAGTCCATTCTTGCATAATCAATGCTTGCATTTTGGCAGAATTTGTTGGTTTTTGTTTGTCCACACCGTCTCTCTTGATGATTGACCACAAGTTCTCAATGGGATTAAGATCTCGGGAGTTTCCAGGCCATGGACACAAAATCTCTATGTTTTGTTCCATGAGCCATTTAGTTATCACCTTTGCTTTATGGCAAGGTGCTCCATCATGCTGGAAAAGGCATTGTTGGGTGCCAAACTGCTCTTGGACGGTTGGGAGAAGTTGCTCTTGGAGGACATTCTGGTACCATTCTTTATTCATGGCTGTGTTTTAGGCAAGACTGTGAGTGAGCCGATTCCCTTGGCTGAGAAGCAACCCCACACATGAATGGTTTCAGGATGCTTTACAAGTTGGCATGAGACAAGACTGGTGGTAGCGCTCACCTCTTCTTCCGAATAAGCTGTTTTCCAGATGTCCCAAACAATCGAAACGGGGATTCATCAGAGAAAATGACTTTACCCCAGTCCTCAGCAGTCCACTCCCTGTACCTTTTGCAGAATATCAGTCAGTCCCTGATGTTTTTTCTGGAGAGAAGTGGCTTCTTTGCTGCCCTCCTTGAAACCAGGCCTTGCTCAAAGAGTCTCCGCCTCACAGTGTGTGCAGAAGCACTCACACCAGCCTTCTGCCATTCCTGAGCAAGCTCGGCACTGCTGGTAGTCCGATCCCGCAGCTGAAACAGTTTTAAGATGCGGTCCTGGCGCTTGCTGGTCTTTCTTGGGCGCCCTGGAGCCTTTTTGACAACAATGGAAGCTCTCTCCTTGAAGTTCTTGATGATGCGATAGATTGTTGACTGAGGTGCAATCTTTGTAGCTGCGATACTCATTTTTGTGCAGTGCAATAATGGCTGCACGTGTTTCTTTAGAGATAACCATGGTTAACTGAAGAGAAACAATGATACCAAGCACCAGCCTTCTTTTAAAGTGTTCAGTGGTGTCATTCTTACTTAATCATGACTGATTGATCGCCAGCCCTGTCCTCATCAACACCCACACCTGTGTTAATGGAACAATCACTAAAACGATGTTAGCTGCTCCTTTTAAGGCAGGACTGCAATGATGTTGAAATGTGTTTTGGGGGTTAAATTTCATTTTCTAAGCAAATATTGACTTTGCAAGTAATTGCTGTTAAGCTGATCACTCTTTATGACATTCTGGAGTATATGCAAATTGCCATTAGAAAACCTGAAGCAGTAGACTTTGTTAAAATTAATATTTGTATCATTCTCAAAACTTTTGGCCATGACTGTACTTTCACCGTTCAGTTAGCTCTGCAGCAGCCAGGTTCCTGCCTTGAGACCCTGCTTAGTACCGTTCAGGCCCTTTTAACTTCTCTTGTCCCCCTGTGCTGTATGGTAGGTTGCTCGGGCTCACTATGGCTTCACCCTGTGTGTGGGTATCTAAGCTTTGGAGCCCTATGTGCTACTGTACCTACTGCACTTGTGTTAGGATCGCTGACGTAGAGTCAGAGTTCCCTGCCGGAATGTCTGTGAGCCGACTCTCTGGTCCCGGCCTAGCCTCCAGAGTCTCTATCTTTCAGAGGTCCACCAGGCTCCTTCCTACCCGTGTGGCTACGGTGTACAAAGGGGATCCCTTCCTTCAGACTTTGACTGGCACCGCTGCTGGATCCAGCTGCATTGGTCCGGTGCTCAGCTCTCCTTGGTCTTTACATCTCAGCACCCATTGGCCTACTGCTTAACACTTCCTGGTTTTCCCCTTATGTACCCAGTCCGTCACCTTGCCTATGTCCCACCCACTGTGACTGGCCCTACCACCCCTTGCCCGCCTAGAGTCCCGGGCTCCAGGTTGGGTCTTGTGTCTGTGGGTGTGTTTGTGAAGGTGCTTATGTAAAACTGTCTCCCCCTCCTGGCTGCAGTTTTTACCTGTGGCCACCCTGGTCGCAGGCGCGCCACATTTACAGCCAGACATATGATGTTAATATGTTAAAGATACCAAAACAAGTTTTGATGGTCAGAAAAAAAACAACAAAACTTATTTTCAGCATTCTTGAATGCTTTAAAACTTACGATGTTATCTTATGAAAAGGAATACGCACATTTTTATGCCATATCATTGCCAAAAAAGGTAATCAACAAATGTTACATATTGCCCTGCTCTGGTATGGAACCCTCCTCAGAGAGAAAATATTGCAGTAACGCATGTCTTACATGGACGCTGGTCATTGTGCGAACACGAGTGTGCCTGGAGGTGGCAACTCTGGGGACACCAGTGCCAATTTGGCTGGGTTGATCAGAGGAATCCAAAAAATTCACGGTTTCGGGTGAGGTACCATGGCCTTAATCATATGGCATATGTTCTCACGACTCAATTGAATAGCAGTCATGAGGACCCCGCCAGTTGGCACAGAGTATGCCGAAGGCACACTCCACAACCCTCCTCGCCCATGTGAGCCGAAAATTAAAATTACAATGTTCATCAGTCAAGTTGCGCTGCCCAAAAGGGCACATTAAATAGGGGCCTAATTTGAAGGCTTGATCCGCCTCTAGCACAAAGGGTATGGGTTGCGACATGGGGCCAGGTAAATGTCTGGGAGCAGGGACATGGAGATCATTATTATGTAGCCTCCGCCTGATGGTGGAAGCATTAAGTACTTAAGAGTCCCCAACACTCCCAATGACCAAATGTCCACCATAACGAATCTTTATGTATGATCGGCCACTGGCAATAACACAATGGAAATTTTTTTTTTTTTAAATTATTAATACTGCTAGCTAGAGTTTGGGGGTTTACGTATCCTGATATGCTTCCCATATCTCTCCCAGGCAGTTAGGGAACTAGCACTTCAAATCCCTGAGCAATTCCCAATCACAGCTCTTCTGTTGGCTCAGGCATCTGGGTGGAATGTAGCCGCTCCCAAATGGCAATTCAGGTTGTCCGCACTATGGCCCCGATGGTCGACCTCCCCAGAAGGCATTTGAGGTGGAGGGCAGCAAAAGACAATCCTGTAGACAGGAACCTACAAAACAGATCAGATTGCAACATTAGGGAAGCAAAACAGACTTGTGATTCAAAGTAGGTCAAGCCGCTGAAACAGTACTCAAGTCCCTAATAGCAAGGTACAAAGCATGGTTTTGGTAACATTTTAAACTGAACTATACATACAAACTATTCACACATTCCTTCAAATTTGCTAAGGAAAAACGGTCATAACGCACACCTCAGAATCAAAAGTAGATGTTCATTTGCAGAAATGCTGGCTCAGAAGACGGTATCTTGCCGCGTAATCAGGGGTCTCGGCTCCTCCAACAAATAATCAAAGGTTGACAGGAACATCCGACAGTAGGCATACAATTTGTCAGGATTCTCACAAAACTTATATAGCCGTGTAAAATGCCCTTTCATGGGCCGTTGCCAGTTTACAGGGTGAACCCAAAAGCGGTGGTGCACACGAGATGACACAACCGGATGAACCTCCCCAAATCGGCTATAAAGGACCCATTGAAGCAATATCCACTTAGTGGGGTTCAAAGACAGCCTGTAGGATGTGTTGCTCATACAAACAGGACACCAAATAATGAGTGTGTTTGTTATGGGCTAACTCACATTTAAATAGGGCTCCACACACTTTGTTGAACGAATTGGGACAGCCTACTAATTAGGAATTGTAAAGCTTTTTGCGCCTGAAGTGGATTAAAATGCCTAAAAACCCATGATTGCAATGCATCACATACGCTTGCCTGTCAGATTCCAGTATGAACACTGCAATCGCTCTTGCACCACCACACGCATTGCACTCGCATTACTATCACGCAACAAAAGCTAGCCATTTTTGATGCATAACAGTGTGCCTTCAGCCTAACTGTCACTCTCTCCCTGAGGTGACTACTGTAGCTCCTCCCATTCTACAGGTGTCTCCTGAAAAAAGTTATGCGTCAATGCAAACTCAAGTAGTCTGATCAAAAAATAGCTGTATTCAATACTCATGTTGATCATCTGTAGAAAAAATTCCACTGCCCTAACTCCATCAGAATGTCATATGAATGTATGTAGTGATTCTACATAACATTCTGTGAACCACATATCATACTTCATTTGTATACAAGAAATTTTATTTAAGAAGTCATTTGTATTTTTTAAGAAAGGATGATGAAGTTTCGACAATCGGTTTTAAATGAAAATCCAAACACTTACCCAAGGTCTCGCAGAGACAGCCATTTACAGAGATGATTGGTCGTCCTGGTGCAGATGTTGAATTCTTGTGGAACTTGGGTATTAGATATATTTACATGCCGTCGTTGGCAGTGTCAGTAATTGTTCATCCTTTGTGTCGCCATCTATAGTACCATCTTGATACAGCCATATCCAACAAATTAAACAACTGCAAGTAAGTGGAGAGTTGGGATTAAAAGTCAACCTCTTGTAACATATTTAATCATTTAGTTGTCTTTTTCATAAATCCTCTTGCCCAGAGGACCACATTTGTCTTTATCTGAAGGCTTTATCACGACATCTCGCATCTAATTCAACTGTCTTAAGGCCTGTGTTTGACTTTCGGACAGATTGTCACCACATATCCTGCTAGAAATCATTTTTAGCTCCTTAGTTACCAACTGTACAAATAAGTAATATTTGAATACAAGCTAAATGGTGGAAATTTCTTTTTTTGGGGTAAATTCAATTTACATGGTGTGTGAATATGTTTCCCCTCTTGCATTAATAACTCCAGGGTATCGCATGCTTCCATTTCTCAAACTGAAGTCAATTGTTCTGTTCTTCATGGTGTTTTTTTTTTTTTTTTCAATATTAGTTTTCTTGCGAACAAATGTAGGTCTTTTATTGTAGAGAATAAGTCAATGGGTGAAGTGGGAGTAATTATAAGACTAAGACTCAGTACTTTTAACTGTTAAGGGACGAGATTCACATCTGATAAATTTATAACCTTTAAGGGTGCAGATCCTGCACCTCCACATTCTCTTATAAGATGGATTGAATCTCTTACTGCTTTACATTTTCCTATCCTTGGCGGATAGCTTGGTCTTGGACCATTGTCCCCTTGTACCAATGGCTCCAACTGATAATACCACAGACTGCGTCACAGATGACACAACTCATGATGCTACCGGTGATTCCCCTGACAAAGCTACTGAGGACACACTGGGGCTTCTCGGTAGAGTAGGAGGTTGATCATCCGGTGTATTAGGTTGGTTTGCCTAAAGACTTTGTTTCCTGTACATCTTTCGAAAATATGCTTGTTTTTGTTCCTTAACCTCCATTTCTCTTGTTATTAATTGTTAATCTAACTCTGATTTGAAAGCTTCAATTGCTGTTTCATTCTTGTTCTTCTCCTCAATCTCCACTTCCAGATTTTAAAGGGATTTGGTATTACCGTAATAAAAATTTGTATAAGGGATTTTTAACATGAATGCAAACCTCTTCCCATCTGGTTCGTACGGTGGAATCCTGCATCGCAAAGAGTTTAACAATTCTCACACGCTGTTCTCTAGGGATCAGATTATTAATCAAGTAATTTTCAAGAGCAGCTTTGCTCCACCAGGTCCAAAATCTTATGTTTAAAAAATGCTTAAATGTATTTTCATTTCAGGGATTTGCCCATCTCTATTCACATTACTCAGTGTTTCTCCTTCGCCTCATTGGGGTACACAGGATGATGGGTTGTTATTCTGCCACTATGAGCGACACTAAGCAATCAAAAACAAAGCACAGTGGCTGCTCCCTGCAGTATATAACCCACTGACTGGCACAGTCTAGCCAGTTTTTTGCTTAGTGTCTTAGGAGGCAAGACACTGTTTGTTTTGTTAGTTTGTTATTTTATCCTATTGTTGATGGCTGCTCCCCAGGCCCCTCAGTTGGGGATTCTGGGTTGTAGCTGATGTATTCAGACCGCTGCACCGTCTCTTCACAGACCCCACAGTTGGGGCTCCGTGTTATAGTGATGGCAGGCTCATGCAGCATCCCTCCCCAGACCCCACAGTTAGGACTCTGGTTAGTAGGAGGTATCCCCCCTGGGTCACCAGCGTTTTTTCCTGGCCGGAGCAGCTTGATGCAGCTGTGAGGGATGATTGGTGACAGGCAGCCGGCGCTATTCATTTAGTCCCTGGCTTCGGCCTACTTCTGGAGGTATTCTCCTCCAAAGAGGCTGTCTTGCCTCGGGCCGCCCCCTGGCCATCGCTGCTGGCCAGTAAGATCAGGGGGAGGGTGGCTTGCAGGGCATCATGGGAGTTGGGGCGTGGCCTCGGTGTTCCCTCTGCCAGGCCTGTGCCTCTGACCCCCCACAGCCTAGTGTCTATGACTCCATTAAGGCACCTATTGAAGTAGAGGTGGCTGTTGCCAGACCTGCTACCCCAGAATGGGCAGTTACTCTGTCGCAATCTGTGAGCCAGGCTATACAGCAGCTCTCCGACACACTGCTCCGGGTGGTACAAACACGTCCGGTGTTCTCGGACCAACAGCTATTGGAGGGGGGATCTGACCATGAGGAGTCTCAGTCGAGTACCTCCCTTCCCCTTGGTCACGTGGGTAGGAAGAGACCCCGGACGGGCTCTTCCTCAGCCCTATCTCAGGGCTCTGTGACCTCCCATACAAGTAGTAGGTCTCATGATTCCCACTCCTCGGGAGAACTTCAGGAATCTGAAGTGGATTTGGATCAGGGTGAATCCTTTGACTCCACATTCTCTGATACACTGGCCATGGTGGACGACCTGGTGTCGGCCGTTAATCAGGCCCTGTCAGTGGCAGATCCAGCCCCGGTGTCCGTCTCGGATCATGTCATCTCATTTAAGAGGCCAAAGAGACCTCAGAAGGTGTTTTCGGATCATTCTGAGATCCAAGAAATCCTCCAAAAGCACTGGGCTCATCCAGGTAAGAGGCTTGGTAATCAGAAAGCGATTACAGCCCGTTACCCTTTTCTGCCGACAGTGTCAAACGCTTGGCTTGAGTCCCCGACAGTGGACCCTCCGGTTTTCCGTTTGGCATCTAGGACTTTGATGTCCCTGCCTGATGGTGCCTCCATCAAGGATGCGGCCGACCGCCAGTTAGAACAACTGTCTAAGTCGGTGTTTGAGGCCTCAGGAGCGTCTTTGTCTCCTTCCTTCGCCTCTATGTGGGTGGCAAAGGCTTTTGTGACCTGGGCTGGGGATTTGCACTCCGCCTTAAGTCGTCATGAGCCTGATCCAGAGTTACTGGATCTGGCGGCTCAGATTTCTGTGGCCGAAGAGTTTCTGATTCACTCTTCCCGCGATGCAGCCAACTGCACTGCAGTGGCTGCCTCTAATTCTATTGCGAGACGCCGGGCCCAAGAATCCCTCACGGGCATGCCATAAGTAGGGGATCGCTTATTCAGGGAAAAGCTGGATAAGGTTATCTCAGACTCCATGGGTGGTAAGAACACCTCACTTCCTCAGCAGTCAGTGAAGTGTAGGTTCACCTAGAGTCAGCAGCCGAGATTCCGGTCCTTTCGGAATTCGTCTGAGTGGTCGGTTTCCCGTCCGCCTCCTCAGAATCTGTCGTCACGCACGGACAGGGCCTTCCACATGCCCAATAAATCGGGTTCTTCCTGTCAGTCCCGGACTAAACATCCTAAATCCAAGGACTCCATGTCTCAGAGGTTCCCCTCCTCATGACTCGTCACATCCGGAAGACACCTCCCAAGTGGGCGGCCAAATTTTTACCATCTTCGGCATGCCTGGCTCGCTGCTACGGACGATCAGTGGGTTCGGGAATTGGTGTCTTCTGGATACAACATAGAGTTCATACTCGCCCTCCCAGACAATTTGTTCTCTCTCACCCCTTGAGAATGTTGGAAAAGGCACGCGCCTTTTCCCAGGCTGTCGAGTCTCTGAGGCGAGCAGGAGTCATTGTACCAGTGCCTCTGACGAGCGTTTTCAGGGGTTCTATTCAAATCTGTTCATCATGCCCAGAAAGGACGGTTCCTTCCTTCTCATTCTGGATCTGAAGCGATTGAACAGATGTGTGCGAATCCGACAATTCCGGATGGAGAGTCTCCGGTCCGTCTTTGCGTCCATGCAAAAAGGGGAGTTCCTCGCCTCCATAGATATCAAAGACGCTTATCTGCACGTCCCGATATCTGGCCCTCATCAGAGGTTCCTGCGGTTCGTTGTGGGCGAGGATCATTTTCAGTTTGTCGCCCTTCCTTTGGGTTGGCGACTGCCCCACGCGTGTTTACCAAGGTTATGGCCACGGTCATGACCGTTCTACATGGTCGGGGGGTGATGGTCTTTCCTTACCTGGATGACCTCCTGGTCAAAGGCTGGTCGTCCGAGGACTGTGAGGACTGTTTTCACATTATGATGGACACGCTGTCCCGGCTGGGTTGGGTTCTCAACCTGCCGAAATATTCCCCAGTTCCGAGCCGCAGACTCACGTTTCTGGGGACTGGGTCTGGTACTTCTTCCTCAGGACAAGGTTTGGTCTCTGCAGGGTGCGGTTCGCACATTGCTAGGCTCTCATCCGCATTCCCTTCAGTTTGCGATGCGCGTTTTGGGGAAGATGGTGGCAGCGATGGAGGCAGTGCCATTTGCGCAACTGCATCTTCGTCCCTTACAACTGGATCTGTTGTTAACATGGAACCGCAGCCCTTTCACCCTTCATCACCTGTTTGCCTGTCAGTGGCAACGAAGAGATCCCTGCGGTGGTGGTTGATCCCGTCGTCTCTCTCGCGGGGGAGATCCTTCCTACCAGTGCAGTGGACTGTTATGACCACCGACGCCAGTCTTCTGGGCTTCCGGAGTCACACGGCCCAGGGTCGGTGGACTCGTCAGGAGTCCTCTCTACCCATAAATCTCCTGGAGATTCGGGCCATCCACTTGACGCTGAGAAGCTTCCAGCATTTCCTGATGGATTGTCTGTCATGTCTGCGTGCAATCAGACAATGCCACGGCGGTGGCTTATATCAACCATCAGGGCGGGACGCGCAGCAGGGCAGCAATGCGAGAAGTTGAGTCAATTCTACATTGGGCCAAATCCTCGGAAGTCATACTGTCGGCAATGCACATCCCGGGGGTCGAGAACTGTGCGGCGGATTATCTCAGCCGTCAAGGGCTCACGTCGGGGGAATGGGCTCTTCACTCTGATGTGTTCGAGCAGATTTGCAGACGCTTCGGGACTCCAGATGTGGACTTCATTGCGTCATGAATGAATGCTCAGGTTCCCAACTTCTTTGCTCGGTCCCGCGATCCCAGGGCTCTGGGATCAGATGCCCTGTTTCATGACTGGACGCAGTTTCGCTTCCCGTACATTTTTCCGCCTCTGGTCCTTCTTCCCAGAGTGGTCCAGAAGATCAGATCGGAGAGAGTGGAGGTGATATTGATAGCACCCAACTGGCCCAGGAGGTCATGGTACGCCGATCTAGTTCAGCTCACCGCAGACGCTCCCTGGCAGTTGCCGGTCCGTCCGGACCTTCTGTGTCAAGGTCCAATTTGGCATCAGAATTCCGGGTTCTGCGTTTGATGTCGTGGCCCTTGAGACCAGAATTCTGACTCGGGCAGGGTTTTCGGTAGAGATTGCACACACTATGGCGCATGCAAGGAAGCCTGTCTCCGTCCGGATATATCACAGAACTTGGAAGATGATCTTTGTTTGGTGTGAGTCAGTGCAAGTTTATCCCTTGCGCTTCTCGCTCCTGACGGTCCTGGGGTTCCTCCAATCGGGATTGGATAAGGACCTTTCTTTGAATTCCCTTAAAGGTCAGGATTCAGCACTGTCGGTGCTGTTTCAGCGCCGATTGGCTTTAAAACCTCAGATTCGTACCTTCTTACAAGGTGTGGCTCGTATAGTCCCACCGTAGAGGAGGCCTTTGGAAGTCTGGGATTTGAATCTGGTTCTGGAGAGCCTCCAAAAGCCACCGTTTAAACCTCTCGGGAAGGTTTCGTTGCACCTTCTTTCTCAGAAGGTAGTGTTCCTGGTGGCGACCACTTCGATTCGAAAAGTGTCTGAGTTGGCGGCGCTTTCTTTGCAAGGCACCGTTTCTTTTTTTCCACCAGGACAAGGTGGTACTGCGGCCGGTACCGTCTTACACTCCTAAGGTGGTGTCCTCCTTTCATTTGAATGAGGACATTATCCTTCCTTCCTTCTGTCCGACTCCTGTGCATCGTTTTGAGAAAGCTTTGCCCACTCTAGACCTGGTTCGTGCCCTTCGGATATACGTGTCTCGGACAGCGCCTTTCAGGAAGTCGAACACGTTGTTCTTCCTTCCTGAGGGTCACCGTAAGGGTTTGGCTGTGTCAAAGGCCACACTTCCCATTTGGATTAAACTGACCATTCATACTCCTTACGCAACCTGGCAGTTCCTACAGGTTTGAAGGCTCATTCCACTCGTGCGGTGGGTGCCTCCTGGGCTATTAGACACCAGGCTACGGCTGAGCAGGAGTGCAAGGCGGCGACTTGGGCCAGTCTGCACACCTTTACAAAGCATTATCGAGTGCATACTCAGGACCCGGCAGATGCGAGTCTGGGTAGACGCATCCTACAGGCAGCGGCTGCTAGCTTGTAGACTGTGTTATTAAGTTGGGATGTTTGTTGTTCCCACCCAGGGACTGCTTTAGGACGTCCCATCCTCCTGTGTCCCCCAATGGGGCGAAGGTGAAAAGGAGAATTTTGTCTACTCACCGTAAATTCCTTTTCTCTTAACCTCTCATTGGGGGACACAGCTCCCTCCCTGGGCCTGTTGGGCCTTCTTGAGTTTCTGGTTGCCTTATTGGCTTGTGTAATTTTTACTCCTACTGCTTTAGCACAAAACTGGCTAGACTGTGCCAGTCAGGGGGTTATATGCTGCAGGGAGGAGCCACTGTGCTTGTTTTTGATTGCTTAGTGTCTCCTCCTAGTGGCAGAATAGCCTAACCCATCGTCCTGTGTCCCCCAATGAGAGGCTAAGAGAAAAAGAATTTACGGTGAGTACACAAAATTCTCCTTTTCCTCTATTATATGTTAACGCATTTTTTCTGTCAAAAGATTTTAAAACATATTTAAACTCAAATTTTGGCTGCTGATTACGAATGTGAACTCCGTTTTTGGCTATCACATCAGGATTTTGAGATATTTTCAATTTTTGATGAAAATTACTCCTATCAAATGTTTTTTGATAAAAACATGATTTTCGAGACTACATTTTGTATGTTTTTAATCAAGCAATAACAAAGATTACAAAGTCTTTGTACAGCAAATCAAATATGCTTACAGAATTAAACAACAAAATATGAAAACACATATATATGGCACACAGATGAATGGCAAATGGCAGTTATTTGAACTTTATTTTCTTGACTGATCTGTGATGTACAGCTTCTGAGTTGTCTCTCATCAAGCTCCAGCAATAGTCAGCCATCATATGTGAGTCCCACCGGCCTTGATACCGTTCTTCCATTTTTTTTTTAATGTCCTGATGAAAACGCTCCCCTTGTTCCTCGCTTACATCCCCAAGGTACTCTGGAAAAAAGTCCAAATGGCTGTGTAAATAGTGAATCTTGATACTCATTCTACATCCACGATTTCGCAGACTCATTAGTAGCTATTCCACGATCTCTTCATAGTTGTCTGCTTTCTTACTCCCTAGAAAATTCTTCACCAAATTACAAAATGCATTCCAAGCTCTTTCTTTCTCATTCATTGATGTGTTTAAATTTGGGTCTCTCATAAGTGTTCTTATTTGAGGTCCATCAAATATTCCAGCCTTTTTCTTCTCTTGACTAAGACCAGGAAAAGTTGAACATATATAGTTAAAGCATTCTCCACTGTAATTGAGAGCTTTGACAAACTGCTTCATCAATCCAAGTTTTATGTGCAGGGGAGAAAAGACAGTGTTCTTTTTATCCACTAGAGGATCGTGGATGACATTCTTATTGCCAGATGCCATGTCGCTGAGGCCATTCAGTTTTCACCCAATGCTCTGCTGTAGCTCTACTGTCCCAGTAGCACAGAAAGCAAAGGGTGTTTTGTGTACCCTCCTTGCAGACCCAAAAGAAAGTTAACCATTTTTAAATCATCACACACCAATGAACATTATATTGTAACCTCTCTATAACAATCTTGATGTTTTTTTATTCTTCTTCAAGTTTTACAGTATGACCTATTGGTACAGAGCATACTTATTTCCATTGTGTGACAGAACACATTTTAAACTTCTTTTGAAACTATCAATAAAAAGCGTCCAATCCCTTGAGTCATATGCTGGAAGTCCCATAAAGAGAAGTAGCCCTTCAACATCAGTACAATAGACAAGCTGGCCATCTGAATGGAAGTACTTACGCAGTTCTGCTGCTCTGTTAAAGATCTCTAACCAGATCATTCAAAGCAGGCTGAGTAAACAGAATTGGTTTGTCACAATCTTTTTCACATGGCTGAAAAATATCTGGACTGTTTTCTTCATCAGTATAACAATGTGAGGAGAGATCTGTGTCAACGTTTTATGGAAGCACAGTCAATTTTGGAACAGATATGTCTTCACTATGGGCAACTAGTCGAATAGCTGAAGGGATACTCGAGTATTGCAAATGTGGAGCCCGCCGGGACGGGGTACTCGGTACCGGACCGAGTCGCTGCTGGGGATGTCACGGAGGTCCTGGTCTGGACCGTGTCCCAGGTTCTCACGAGTAAAAGAGGATATTTACAAAGGATACAGGAGGATGGATTTATGGGCTGCAGCCGGATGGATGAGCTGCAGCCGGATGGATGAGCTGCAGCCGGATGGATGAGCACACCACCGTTCGGGCTGCTCCTGACAGGAATGAAAAGTAATAAAACAGTTCTTTTTCCTGGAATTAGACATGGACACAAAGGCAGGGTTCACCGGGTTTACTCGTCAGTTCTCAGTAAGCAGTTCACTGTATTCATCAGTACAGTTCACTTCTTAACACGAGTTACAGGTTTTCTACTTCGGGTTCCTTTAAACTCCCTGCAGCCAGGTTGTCTCTCTATGGCCCCTCACTCTCTCTAGGGTCCTTTCTAGGCTTAGATCTCTCTCTCTCTGTATGTGTCTCCGGACAGTGTAGCGGTAGCTTGGACCCTTGTGGGCCCTCGTGGTTTCCACTGTGCTGTCTGTCCTTTTGAGTAGGAACTCCAACCTACTATTAAGGCTCCCCGTCTGTGAATCTGGGGATACCGGGTAGATCTTCAGTTCCCCGTCAGAGCCGACTCTCTGCAGTCTGCCTAGCCTCCAATAGTCCTCTCCCGCAAGGCACTATCAGGCTCCCTCCGACCCGTGTGATTCTGGCTACAGTAGGGAAGGCTACTCCAGTAGGGAAGGCTACTCCGCCGGGAGTTGGTCAGTGCTGCCGTATTCCTAGGACACAGTGCTGCCTTATTCCTAGGACACAGTGCTGCCGTATTCCTAGGACACAGTGCTGCTGGTCCGTCTCTCTCCTCACACTCCCGGGGTGCTGGCTATGGACGAGCTTTCTCTCCATGGTTTCTCTGACTCTTTGGATTGCACCTCTGTAGTTGTTGGCGCTGGTATCGGGGTTCTGGCAGTGGCAATCGTCCTTCCGGCAAGGCTCCGAGTGGGTCAGTCTCTCGCACTGCGGGACGCCGTGCAGCTCTGGGGCTGGATAGATCTATTAGGGTTGCGGTGCGGCATGTCTCCTCGCTTTCAATGCGATATAACTGGAGGCTCCAACCCAGCTGGGTTGCGCTGGCAAGCTTTGAAAGTTCTGTCGTATGTACGTGAATCCGGGTTCTCTGCTCCACTTGGGCCCGGGTTGTCTGTAAAGGCAGCTGTCGCAGCACACCTCTCCGGGTGTCTTGGATCTCTGGACGTCGTTCTCCGCATTCCGCCATGCTGTCACGATCACCGTCGCTCTCTCCCTGGCCGGGTTCCTCCACGAATGCACTCTGTGGGCCCTCCGGGATCACTTCGGGTCTCTCGGCTATAGCTTTCTCCTGGGCGTCCTCTCCTTCCATCCGGTGTACTCAGATCCTGATGGCGACTCCTTCTCTTCCGGTTCTTTGTCCAGCCTCTTCCAGGTGACTATTTCCTCTTCGGCTCCCGCTAGCTTCTCATTGGTAGGTGGATTTAGGGGTGGAGGCTCCTCCTTTGGATTGATGGCTGGCTCCCCCGGAGTTAATGAGAGCCAGGGCGGGTCTTTTCCCGCTTTTGACCGGGCCGGTCCACGATGGGGAGTCTGGGCACGCCTCCTCTGCACATGGTCTCAAGCTCCTATGGCCGCCATTAAACCCAGATTTGGCGGGAAAAGTCCAGAACTTGATATTTAGGTACACGGGGTCCAGTTCTTTTGGACCGGGTTCATCCTGTTCGTGACGCCAGGTTGTGGAGGCCACTGGGACGGGGTACTCTGTACCGGAACGGGGTACTCTGTACCGGAACGGGTCGCTGTTGGGGATGTCACGGAGGTCCTGGTCCGGACCGTATCCCAGGTTTTCACAAGTAAAAGGGCATATTTACAATGGATACAGTTTGTCGTGACGCCACCCACGGTGTGTGGTCAATGATGGGACCACCACCGCAGTTGTTCTTCTGCCAGGAGGATGGATGGGCTGCAGCCAGATGGATAAGCCCGCCGCAGGTTGGGCTGCTCCTGATTAGACATGGACACAAAGGCAGGGTTCACCGGGTTTACTCGTCGGTTCTCAGTATGCAGTTCACAGTATTCATCAGTACAGTTCACTTAACACGAGTTACAGGTTTTCTACTCCGGGTTCCTTTAAACTCCCTGCAGTCAGGTTGTGTTTTTACGACCCCTCACTCTGTCTAGGGTCCTTTCCAGGCTTGGATCTCTTTCTCTGTGTGTGTCTCCGGACAGTGTAGCGGTAGCTTGGACCCTTATGGGTCCTCATGGTTGCCACTGTGCTGTCTGTCCTTTTGGGTAGGAACTCCAACCTAGAATTGGAGCTCCCTGTCTGTGAATCTGGGGATACTGGGTAGATCTTCAGTTCCCCGTTAGAGCTGACTCTCTGCAGTCTGCCTAGCCTCCAATTGTCCTCTCCCACAAGGCACTATCGGGCTCCCTCTGACCCGTGTGATTCTGGCTCCAGTAGGGAAGGCTACTCTGCCGGGAGTTGGTCAGTGCTGCCGTATTCTAGATGTGCTGCTATCCTAGGACCTAGTGCTGCCGTATTCCTAGGACCCAGTGCTGCTGGTCCATCTCTTTCCTCACACTCCTGGGGTGCTGACTATGGACGAGCTTTCTCTCCATGGTTTCTCTGACTCTTTGGATTCTGCGTCTCCATCAGCCCCACTCCTCCAGAACGTGTGCTTCCATCTTTCCTGCTTGGCACCCTCTGGCCTACTCACCCCTTCCTCCTCCTCTTCCTCTATTTCTACCTTCTGTCACCTGACCTACATGCTTCCCACCCACTGTCCTCTAAACCCACCACCCCTTGCCCGCATAGAGTTCCGGGCTCCGGGTTGGGTGCTGCCTCCTAGTGGTGTGTGGGATGTCTGTGAGGGTGTTTGTGGTGCAAACTGTGTTTTCCTCCTACCTGGCTGCAGTTCCCTATGTGGCCTCCTGGTCGCTGGGGTGCCACACAAATATTCCTTGTTTTTTCTTATTGAAACCTTTTACATTGACAAGGTCTCTCCAAACCATAGGAACTCCAAACTGAAGTTTAGCATTCTTTCCTTGAGATCATGATCTCAAGCTCTCAATACAGGGTTTGAACACTTTGTGAGGAGCCCAATGCTTGTCTTGGTCTCGAAGTTTTACTTTGAAGTACGCAAAATACACCTTAACAAAGTCAGTAATGTTGCACCTCTGAGTCTTAAAGTAAAATTTCCACAGATGTATCAAACAATATTTGGATCATTTGAGCACTGTCTTCTGCGAAATGTAGTGGCCATTGTTAGGTCAGCAAAACATCCTGCAGAGAAATCCAAGATAAAAGTTATTAGCTACCTGAGTTGTTCATTGAATTTCTGTTCCAGTCCCCCCACCACACACCTTAGGTATTGATTCACAAACAAAAAACAAACAGGATAAAGAAAAATAAATATCAAAATTCATTGAAAATTTCCATATATAAAACAATACCTGCACACAAAAGCTGTGTACGTTGAAAACTGTTTACTTTCTTATCATAACAAATGAGAATTATGCATGTTCAATGAAAGCAAAGATAATCTCACATTTATTGGGAGACTAAATGAAAACTAAATTTACCTTAGTGAACCGAGAAATTATAAGATCAGATTTGAATTCAGCACCCTCAAATTAATCTAAAACTGTTTATAAAGTCCATGACAGAAATTTGTACACCAGTGAAATGGAGTCTATGCTAGACCTTCATGTGTCCACTCTGGAATTTAAATCCATACTCTGGCCAGGACAACTTTAACAACACAGAAAACAATCTAAATCTATAAATTAGCCTATCAGTATGATAACTTCATTATAAACAATTCATATAGAAAAAAAGAGTATGAGGCTGTATAAAGTAGTAAAAAAAAAAAAAGTCTCTTTATTGAATAATATAAAAATTGAATATATAGGTTCTCCAACCCCTCACATAAACAGGTGATATGAATGACTAAATACACACAGCCAAAATTATCTGTATTTAAATAATGAATTCTGAGTCTGTATGTGCTTACTACAGCTATATCCAGTTAAATGATAACGTTGCGCCCTGGGGCCATGGGGTTTACGGAACCAGGCTTTAGTGTTCCTTCTGTGGAGTCACAGGGGTCGAGACCCAGTGTCCGTGGTCCTGGGTTCTAAGTGTGTGTTTGTGTGTTGTTGAGGACTCCACAACTACCTTCTGACTACTGGAGGACCACATCCGTGACTTGGATGCAGTACCTTTGTACCTTTCGTGGTGTCCTGACCAGTGTGGCGCCACATTCTCCCTTGGTAAATTTGCTCGCCTTCGAGCGAACTAACCGGGCAACAGAATCAATATTTTTATATTGCAAGCATGCAAAAACAACAACATAACATGAGTGCTTCTTCTTCCCTTACTGGAGGTGCGTCCTTTAACGTTACATTAGAAAAACGTTTCCTATTAATACAAAAGTATAAAAAAAAAAAAAAAAAAAAAAAAGAGGGTGTTTCAGTTCCATGTAAAACAGCGCTCACAGCTTCTCTCAAACAAAAATTCAGCAAGGCACCTTACACTAGACTGCAAAACAAAGGGCAGCTGGTCCCGTCCATGATGGTCCTTTTTCAAATCCACGGTTGCTATTCAGATTAAAGGAACAGGTACCTGATTATACAGTGCACATCATAACTATACATTATCAGCAACTATACATCCTAACTATGTACATATTGCTTACATTGCAGGTCATTAGTCAAGTTCAGGTGCAAGTCGGGGAGGTTGCATTGTGTACACCCTCCGGGCATACAATACCATCGCTTCTGTCTCAAGTGGCATGTATAGCTCACCTGGGTACCCCTTTGGTAGATATGACTCTGCATTGTGGTGGGTCACAAAGATCCCATCCTTAAAGCCTTGTTTTTTGACAGACCCCCACCCGGGACCATCACCTCTCCTGGCAACATTGGCGCTCTTGTTCTTCCTCGCGCTGTCTCTTCTGCCAGTACCCTCCATCGGCTCGCTCTCAGGTGTACTCTACACATCGGCCTACTTCATCTGCGCTGCAGCCCCGAGTTCGGCTAGCTCTTCCTGCCGTTGCATCCAGTGGATTGGCATGACCTCAGCCTTCACTGGGTTCACTGGAGCACTCTCAGGTTCTTCCTAGTCTGAGCGGCTCTCTGCTACTGCTGACCTAGAGGACTGGTCAAGAGCTTCCGGAACTGAGCTAGGCACCGTCACAGCGTCTATTTCCACCTGCATAGCAGCATTTTGGGTTGTCGGCTGCGGCTTTTCTTGCACGTTCTCAGGCAATTTAAACTTCCAGAGCAACGGCCCTTGCTGTCATCTGTGCCAGCACGTTTCTTTTCCAGGTCTTGAACACTCAACCTTAAGGCCGGTTGAGTTGTACGACCAAGTCCTTTAAGGCAGCATTCCAGAAATCAGGGTTCACTAGCAAAGACTGATCTAGGTTCTCCTTCCCATCCGTGGGAACACCTGCATCTTCCTCAGCCTTCCTGCTCTCTAGGTTTTTATGAACCATTACCGCCATTTTCTCCATGCTGCTCACAACACAGCCATCTTGCTCCTTCTTCGTCTGGCTATCGTCTTCTACTCCACTCTTCTGGTTGTCATTCAAATTTATGGGTGGTGTTTTCGAGGTACTAAGCAGGTCCCCCTGTTTTTTGACTGGCACTCGGGGCGGGTCTGCATTTTCGTGCCTTTGCTGCCCCATCTTATTATGGCAGGCCAAGGCACGCCCCCCCCCACCCCCCCGGGCCAGCACATATGGCATGCCCCGGGCCAGCACATGGCATCAATTTTTTATGGTCGCCATTTGCAAAATCTATTTCACACAGCAGTTCAAAAGTTTTTAAACACACAAGGCCCGGTTTTACCAGCCGTTCTTACCCTGTTCGTGACACCAAAAGCTGTCATGCCCCAGGGCCGTGGGGCGCTCGGAACCGGGCTTTAGCATTTCTTCTGGGGAGTCACAGGGGTCGAGACCCGGCTTCCATGGCCCTGGGTTCTAAGTGTTGTTTGTGTGGTGTTGAGGCCTCATACCTCCCTTCTGAATACTGAAAGACCACACTTGAGACTTGGTTGCAGTACCACTCGTGGCATCCTGACCTGTGGCGAACTGTGATCGGTTGGGATGGTAGTATAGTAATAACGGTTAGTAGTAAATGATGGTTTCTGTCCTTTTTTTCACAGAACTTTTAATAATTGTCATATACTTTTATAGCTTTCATGAAATCTTCCCTATGATGTGTAGAAGGCTTTGAAAGTCTTGAATTCAGTCTTGTTTTAGTGATGAGCGAGAACAAAAATGCTCAAGTAGATGGTACTGAAATCGAGCAGGACGGGCTTGGACAAGCATCGAATATAATGGAAGTGAATGTGTAAGAGTTTGGTCATTCATGATTTGCTGAACAGTTATATTGTATAAAGCACACTAAAGCAAACTAAATTTGCAGATATTAATATGCAGAAGCTGGAGTTCTCCCTGAGGAGTGGAGACATAAAAAACATAGTTATTAGCAAGTATAAGAGAAAGTCTAGAAAGGTTAAATGGAATGATAAAATTGAATAGTTTTGGTGTATATTAAATTGCTTATCAAACTAAGTTGTCAATAGGAGTGTCTGTGTTTGAAGAGTTTTGCAAATAGAGGCACCTTCAGAGATCACAGATGTCGGTAATTACAACATTACTGAATTAATTAAAAGTAACTTGGAGGCGTAAGTCCAATTAATTAGTGTTTGACACTCCCAAAATACGTACCAAAAACACATTTTTTTTAAAGAGAATAAAGACAGTGTTTAATAATAAAACATAAAGAGATTGATAGAGAATGAATATAAGAGACTAATGTAAAGAATACATAAGCATTTTACATGGCATTTATTTTTCTAAACACTTTTTGTCGTATGCAAGACTATGAGAATGGGAGAGAGGGGTGCAGATATTATTTTGAAAGATGAATCACGTGGGTCACCATTTGGTCTTAAAACATTAGCAGCGATGTACGAGGGGCGATCCAAAAGTAATGATAATCAATAATAAACACAATGAATATACATAGTCTCCTAACAAGTCTATACATTTAGTCAGTCTCTTTTCTAAACTTAGAATTCCCTTTGAAAAAAAAAATCTTGATCTTGACCCTCAAAAAAATCCCTTACAGCGGTTATCACGTCGCTATTGTCGTCAAATTTCTTGCCCTGGAGGTGTTCCTTGAGCCGAGGAAAGAGAAAGAAGTCACTGGGGGCTAGATCTGGAGAATAGGAGGGATGTTCCACCAGTTCAAAGCCCACTTCTTGAATGGTAGCCATGGCAACTGCAGCTTTGTGAGCCTGGCGCATTATCTTAGTGAAACAGCACTCCAGCTCGCAGTTTGCCTCTCCTTGATAGCGTCCCGCAATCTTCTTATTTGTTCTGCGTAGTAGCAGCCCGTAATAGTGGCTCCCTTCTCCAAACAGTCCACCATAATAATTCCTTCAGCGTCCTAAAAAACAGACGCCATAACCTTCCCTGCTGAGCTTGACACTTTGAATTTCTTCGGTGTCGGTTCGTCGGCTCGTTTCCATGTCATCGATTGTTGTTTAGTTTCGGGATCAAAGTGGTGGATCCAGTTCTCATCCATGGTCAAAAAAACGTGACAAAAAATTCTCCTTGTCTGCTTGGAACTTTCCGAGATTTGCTATTGATATGTCAACTTGTTTCTTCTTTTTCTCGTCGGTTAACATTTTTGGCACCCAACACGCAGAGACCTTTCTCATATGCAATTCTTTTGCAAGGATTCTTTGAATACTGCCATATGAGATCCCTGTGACCTCAGCTACATGCCTGATAGTCACTCTTCGATCTGCCAATACAACTTCTTCAACTTTTTTCACGTTTTCTTCATTGAGGGACGTGGATGGGCGTCTTTCACTATGTTCATCTTCCGTCGATGTTCTTCCCAGCTTAAATTACTTGACCCACCGTGCAACTGTGGAATATGGAGAAGAGTCCCCCAATGTTTCCACCAAGTCGCTGTGTATGTCTTTGGTAGACATTTTTTTTCAAGCAGAGGTATTTGATGACAGCTCTGAGCTCGTTTTTTTCCATTTTGATGTTCACTCCTCGGCAGTTCATATTCAAATGAATGTAGCTTCCAGGAATCGTGGCCTAAGTGATTTTTTTTTCCTGGACTAGTGGGTACCTAAGAGAGAAAAAAACATTATATTTTAATTTCTGTGTGCAATAGAAATAACTGATTATCACGTATATATGAAAACTTAGTCAGCGATGAAAACGGCGACATTTTGCATTGAAAAAGTCAACGAAAATCTAAATAAACAATAACCGATGTCAACTAAATCTGAGGTTACTGTATTTTCTTTTCTTCTTTTCACCATGTATGAATAGCTCCCACACTGTAGTTCAAGGAAAGACCACGACACCATCCATTTGCTTAGTTGTCTGCGTGTTTTGTAACTTGTATCCTATCTTTGCTGTTTAGTTTCCTCTGAATAAACCTCAGCCCCTGGTTCAGAAGAATTGTCTACAGTGTCTTCACAAAATTTAGTAATTAATGGACTGACATTTTCTCTCAAAAGGGAATCTTTAACATTTTACTGGAAGAACCTGACGGGACAGGGCAGGAAGGAAAATGGCTGTGATGGTTGGTAACAGCGTTCAGATGTAATGGTAACAGCATGGTTGCTGTGGGGACAATGTTGTCAGATTATTACTCCAGTTTTGCCAAAAATGAAGATTAAATGGATTTTACAGTAGAGATTGGAGAAGATAAGTCATGGTGTTTATATAGATGGTTGGGTGTGTAATAATCAGTGATGCACAATGAAAAAATGATCCGGTTACCATATCAACTCTCTAGTGATTGGCAGGATATGTCTGGATTATTAGACCGGGCTACTCTGTTATCATGATCTGTGTGACCCCATCAGATACTTACAAATCTTAAAGGGATCCTGTCACCCCCCAAAACACCTCTAAACCTATTAAAAGCTGTCCCTAGAGCATATTAACACTTTCCCTACACTCCTTTTATCTCCTAAATGCACATAGTCAAAGTGTATAAAAACGTTATTATAGTACCTCATTACTGATGATAATGAGTGACTATGCTATTCATAGTCACTCATCCAGGCTGCTCCTCTTCTTCATATCACGCCTGAATAGGCGTGATCTACAGCACAGATTCAAATTGCCGCCTCCCTGCGTGCCTCCCCTCTCTCCCATTGCGTCCGGGCTTCAGTGTGGGGCTGTATGACGCGATCCGCGTCATTCCCGGCGCCGGTTAACGTATTTACACCGGCGCGCGCTGTCAGCTTCAAAATGCGCACTGCGCATAGGCATGCGCAGTGCGCATTTTGAAGCTGACAGCGCGGCGCCGATGTAAATACGTCACCCGGCGCCGGGAATGAGCGGATCGCGTCATACAGCCCCACACTGAAGCCCGGACGCAATGGGAGAGAGGGGAGGCGCGCAGGGAGGCGGCAATTTGAATCTGTGCTGTAGATCACGCCTATTCAGGCGTGATATGAAGAAGAGGAGCAGCCTGGATGAGTGACTATGAATAGCATAGTCACTCATTATCATCAGTAATGAGGTACTATAATAACGTTTTTATTCACTTTGACTATGTGCATTTAGGAGGTAAAAGGAGTGTAGGGAAAGTGTTAATATGCTCTAGGGACAGCTTTTAATAGGTTTAGAGGTGTTTTGGGGGTGACAGGATCCCTTTAACCAATCTCCTTCATGCTACATTATATGTATGTGGATCTTCTATAACGATATCCGCCATAGACACATGAGGTATATTTATAAAAAAATAAGGCAAAGGAAAAGTGAAGTTGATTT
This sequence comes from Allobates femoralis, assembly GCA_033576535.1. Lineage (NCBI taxonomy): Eukaryota > Metazoa > Chordata > Amphibia > Anura > Aromobatidae > Allobates > Allobates femoralis. The sequence goes on from JARQOC010000004.1 coordinate 468,327,297, forward strand.
ACATATTGACCAACAACATTCCTCCACATTTCTCAGTGACCCTATGAAATATCACAATTTATCTGATTAGCTAATATGGGCAACTGCTCCACTGATTTCAGTTTGATACATTTTTTTTTAATACATATTAAAGGTGTTGAATCTATCTTTATTGATTTTGTTCATAGAATATAAACTAGAGAGAAAACATTTTCAACTATCAAGTGGTGCACAGTATCGTCTGCATTTGTACATAGACTAGGCAGGCACTGGATAATAGGCGACTCTGCCATGCCTATAAACCTCTGAGAAAAAGCTCTCATGAGAAAGGTAGACTCCAAGAAAGCCTGAAAAATTACTAGGCCAAAAATACAAAAAATGAATTAACTTAGTTTCAGTCTCCCTGACCTCAATAATATGAAGTACTCATCAAAAGAGAGTGGGAAGAGGATAGAGAGTAGGTTTATGAGGAGATATTTAAAAGGGAGAATAAGAGAGCAGAGGAAAAAGGTGAGAAGGGTACTAAGAGAAAAGGAAAAGAAAGGCCAGACAACAGACAAATAAAAAAAAAAAAAAAGAAATGAATATATATATATCGTAAAGTAAATAAACCTAAACAAATATGTAAATCAGCCCTTACAGATATAAGCAACGACACAAAATAACAATGTGTGCACATCTGTATAGGAGGCTAAAGAATAATGTATGTATTTGCTTTGGGTTATGGCATCCCTCCACTCAACAGTAAAGGAGCATAGAGGCTCACTTGCATGTGACCCAGCCCATCACCCTCCAGGCCTACATTTCCTCGGAAGAATCTCTTTAATAGGTGCCAAACAGAGCGAAGAGAAGGAGGGGAAAGCAACTCACTCAAGGCCCACCTAATAGGGACCAGAACTTGGGGGAGTCTGTTGACATAATCTAAGGTCTCCAAATTTGCAACAATTTGTCAAACCTCTACTTTTAGCTGTAAGGTCCTCCATCCTATTCAGGCTGGTCATCTTAAGCTACTCCTTTAGCATCAGACGTAGGGATGACTTCCAATTCCTAGAGGTGACTGCAAGCTGCTGTCATGAAAAATCTCAGCATCTATCCTTTCTGAACTTTTATATATCCTGGTAGTATAGATAAGAGGGTCACTTAAGGGTTATATTGAGAAAATCCACCTCCAGCAAAGCAGATCATCCTTTTATTTCAGATTAAAAAGTACAAAGATACATCCCCAGAAGGGGGAAGACACTAGACGCGTTTCGGGAGCGGGTCCCCTTAGTCATTAGCATGTTTTAACATACAACATTACATACATATATACAAATTAAAAACCTTTGCATCTGTGCACACTCAGTTGTTAATTGATCCCGGAGTATTAACCCTTGTTCCTCCAATCTAGGAAGAACATGGTAAGCTCTATAAATAGTATAGCATAGTCATTTTAATCTATATTAACAAGAATAGAAAACCTTATCATATACCTGTTTATTGCACATACAGATATGCAGAGTTTCATTACTGAGGTATGCGATGTACATTTCATGAGTAAAGCATATGATTATATATTTATTCCATCACCTAAACCTCAAAGAAGGGGAAAAAAAAAAAATATATATATATATATATATATATATATATATCTTTTAGAACAGGTAAATATTTTTTTTGTGGATGGTAAAAGTTACTTTCATTTACATTGCAAAACCACATGTAATATATGCATATATGTACATCAGAGTTTCATTGCCGAGGTATGTGATGCACATTTCATGAATGAAGCATATAATTATATATTCATTCCATCGCCTAAACCTCAGCAAAAAAAAACCCAAAAAACCTCATTTAGAACAGGTATATATTTTTGTGGACGGCAAAAGTTACTTTCATTTACATTGCAAAACCACATGTAATATATGCATGTATTTTGCCATCAATAAAAATACAGCAAATCACTCCTATAATTTAGGCCCTGTGTGAATCGTGAGTCAAGTTTTAATATCCACAGTTTTTCCTTACCATGCAGTAGTTTTTCTCTGTCTCCCCCACAATATGGACAGAGCACTTTTTCTATGGCTCTGATTTTCAATGAACTTAGATTACCCGCATCTACGTCCTTAAAGTACCTTGAGAGACCAGATATGCCTGATTTTTTCCCCCAGAAAATATTGTTTATTTAAGTTTAGCATAACAAATATCAAACAATAAAGAAGGGTAAGACATAATAGAATAAAAAGGAAATAAAAATAACACATGAGGATATCCTGCAATGATAGAGCAAGAATACATGGAGTCACACAATAGAGATGGCGAGCGACCCGCCCCTTTAAGGCTAAAGAAAGGGCAGACATCAGAGCAAGCCGGGGCCGATGGTAATGTAATCCCGTGAGCCTCCTAGTACTCCGGCAGGCAGAGTAATCAGGATAGTGTTAAGTAGAGATGTAGAAAAGAGAAAGGACCAAGAGGGGCTGGAGGGAGTAGTAGGAGAACAAAGGAGGTGGAGGAGGGATAAGTGGGGGGCGGCATTCAAGATGTCCAGGTCATGTTCCGCATTTCGCAGAAGAGACTCAAGTAGAGGGCCGTCCCGGTAATACCACCAAGAAGACCAGAGCTGCTTGTGCTTTTCCCAGGTCTCATGGTCGTGGGCCATAAGTCCCTGAATGCGGCATATCCTATCCATTTCCTTTACCCATTCTCCACAAGATATGCCTGATTTAATGGTTTTACAGGCATCCTGATTTTCAACATGCGGGTTGTGCAACCAATGTAATATTTTTTGCAACTGTCACATGTGGCCATATAGACCACATGTGTACTGTTGCAATTCAGATGTACATTTATTTGGTAGTTTTTACCATTGTTTAAATTTTGGAAATCTGATCCAGAAATCACATATTTGCACATGCCGCATCTCTTCTCCCCACATTTGTACATTCCCTTGTACCTAAGCCAGGTTGGGATACTACATTTCTGGTCTGAGAAAATACTTGGTGACAATACACTACCTAAATCCCTTCCTTTTTTTGGGATCATTCTCCATCCGCTTCCCAGGATAGAAGACAATTTGTCATCCTGGTAGAGGATGGGGATGTTCTTATCCATAATTTTCTTTGTCACGAAACTGCATGCTGAAAGGGGTAGAGAAGACAGGTTTTGCATATGCGATTTGTGCAGTTTTTTTTATACTTCACTAAATATGATTCCCTACTTTTGTTAAGTTGTTTGCTCTATCCAACATCCATTTTGGGTAACCCCTATCCTGTAATCTGCTCCTTATGGTTTTTGATTCCTCATTATAATCATGAACTTTAGAACAGTTTTTTTTAGCCCGAATTAACTCACCCAAGGGTAGATTTTTTATGACATGGCTTGGCAGCTATCCGCCCGGAGAACAGAATTTCCACAGATTTCTTTGCGGAAAAGTTTGGAATGTATTTTACCTGTCACTTCACATCCCATCAGGAACAGATCAAAGTATGGGGTGGAGTTACCATGAACTTCCATGGTAAACTTCAAATTGAAGGAATTATATTTATTGATTGTAGCCTTCTTTAACAGACAAGAGAATCAATATACGACGTTTCGGCTGCAATAGCCTTGTTCACGGATTCTTTTCATAATGGCCATATAGTAAAACAAACAAAAACCATCATCAGAGACATAATAAACTCATAAAGGGAGATGGTTATACAACAATTGCAGCTTATTCTGACATCCAAACAAAGCAAAATGAATTCATCATTTATACCATTAGGGCTTTAATTGGTGTCTAAGACTACATTCACATACTGACTGACTATTATCTTCTATTTCTAGATCCCAGAGTCATGAATCACCGTATTCCTCCATCTAATGCATTGTCCCTTGGCCTCCTGGTTCTGTCCAGGGCCCTGACGTCACTCCCAACCTCGCCTGAGGTCGGGAATCTCCGGCTCTGTCCGGACGCCCGCCTCCATTCACATTGCGCATGCGCACGCACGCGTCTGTGTCACACGCAATTAGGTCACATGATAAAAAGATGGCGGCGCCCACCGCTCTGCACCGCACAGCTCACCGCTCTGCACCGCACAGCTCACCGCACAGCTCACCGCTCTGCACCGCACAGCTCACCGCTCTGCACCGCACAGCTCACCGAGCGCTCCACACTTCATTATTAAGGTAATGTAATCGGGTTCACGGCGGTCTTCAAGTATAGATGCCATTGAGCACTTATATGTGCTTTATAATAGTAACTGATTATTTTGATTCAGGTTCAGACCGTGGTGTATGGCTTAACTAATTTAGGTCCAGGACAGGACCTCTTCACAGCCGTATTAGGACATTGAGTAAGTGTCACTTATACAGTGCCTACAAGTAGTATTCAACCCCCTGCAGATTTAGCTGGTTGACACATGCGGAATTAACTTGGCATTGTGACATTTGGACTGTAGATCAGCCTGGAAGTGGGAAATGCAGTGCCACAAAAAAATTTTTTGTTGTTGTTTTTTTTTTCTTTTTCAAAGCGTTAAAAGTTAATTCAGAGGGTCATTTATTATTCAACCCCTCAAACCACCAGAATTCTGTTTGGTCCCCCTAAAGTATTAAGAAGTAGTTCAGGCACAAATAACAATGAGCTTCACATGTGTGGATTAATTATCTCTTTTGCCAGCCTTTTCTGACTATTTAAGACCCTCCCCAAACTTGTGAACAGCACTCATACATGGTCAACATGGGAAAGACAAAGGAGCATTCCAAGGCCATCAGAGACAAGATCGTGGAGGGTCACAAGGCTGGCAAGGGGTACAAAACCCTTTCCAAGGAGTTGGGCCTACCTGTCTCCACTGTTGGGAGCATCATCCGGAAGTGGAAGGCTTATGGAACTACTGTTAGCCTTCCACGGCCTGGACAGCCTTTGAAAGTTTCCTCCCGTGCCGAGGCCAGGCTTGTCCGAAGAGTCAAGGCTAACCCAAGGACAACAAGGGAGGAACTCCGGGAAGATCTCATGGCAGTGGGGACATTGGTTTCAGTCAATACCATAAGTAACGTACTCCACCGCAATGGTCTCCATTCAGACGAGTCCGTAAGATTCCTTTACTTTCAAAGCGTCATGTCAAGGCTCGTCTACAGTTTGCTCATGATCACTTGGAGGACTCTAAGACAGACTGGTTCAAGTTCTATGGTCTGATGAGACCAAGATCGAGATCTTTGGTGCCAACCACACACGTGACGTTTGGAGACTGGATGGCACTGCATACGACCCCAAGAATACCATCCCTACAGTCAAGCATGGTGGTGGCAGCATCATGCTGTGGGGCTGTTTCTCAGCCAAGGGGCCTGGCCATCTGGTCCGCATCCATGGGAAGATGGATAGCACGGCCTACCTGGAGATTTTGGCCAAGAACCTCCGCTCCTCCATCAAGGATCTTAAGATGGGTCGTAATTTCATCTTCCAACAAGACAACGACCCAAACGTCCACATGAGACACCCGAAGAACCTAGATAACTTAGAGAAGATCTGCATGGAGGAGTGGGCCAAGATAACTCCAGAGACATGTGCCGGCCTGATCAGGTCTTATAAAAGACGATTATTAGCTGTAATTGCAAACAAGGGTTATTCCACAAAATATTAAACATAGGGGTTGAATAATAATTGACCCACACTTTTATGTTTAAAATTTATAAAAATTCAACTGAGCAACATAACCTTTTGGTTTGTAAGATTTATGCTTCTGTTAATAAATCCTACTCTCGTTTGCAGTTTGAAGGCTCTAACTTATTGGCATCTTATCAAACCAGCTAAATCTGCAGGGAGTTGAATACTACTTGTAGGCACTGTATCTGAGATACATTGCTTTTGCTTTTGTCCATGTTATGAACACTTAAGAGCCTATTGTGCTCATGCATAATCTATTCTTAATGTGGCACATTGATTACTTGATATATGTAATAACACTCACCCATAAGGTTGGTTTAAATATATCTGACTGAGTAATCCTTATGCACTGTCCTATACATGCTAAAACCTAGAATTTCTCATTATTTGATTTTTGTCAATCTTCTCTTCAGCCATTATGACCATGATAAGAAACCTAATTCATTTTCTTCCTGCCTCCATATTGTGCAATTAACCATTTAGAGGTAAATCATATAAGACAAGTCTTCTAATGAGACTCATCTGTAATAGATATGAGACACATTATTACCACTATAAACTGTTGGTTTATGTTCACTATATTCATTGATGAATTAATTTTGTTTGGATGTCAGAATAAGCTGCGATTGTTGTATAACCATCTCCCTTTATGAGTTTATTATGTCTCTGATGATGGTTTTTGTTTGTTTTATTATATGGCCATTATGAAAAGAATCCGTGAACAAGGCTATTGCAGCCGAAACGTCGTATATTGTCTGTTAAAGAAGGCTACAATCAATAAATATAATTCTTGCGAACTTATTCAAGACTCCGCACTATATTTCTATTAGAATTGTATATTCTGGCACACTCATACAGTAGAACTATTATTTACTATTTTTTCTGAGCACCCAACAGGGTGGTTGAGCAGACATAATCCTTCATTATTAAATTTCAAATTGAAGTCATTTTCATGGAAGCTGTCTAGCAACATTTGTGGGGTTAGTACGGGAGACACATCCGGTGACAATGACCATATAATAATCATGTCATCGATGTATCTCCCGTACCAGTACATGTGGTCCCAAAATAGTCCATCCTCCAAATATACATACTTCTCCTCCCACTTTCACATATACAGATTAGCCAGCGATAGGGAAAATTTTGACCCCATCGGACAGCCACAACATTGAATGTAATAGTCATTATTGAAGACGAAATAGTTGCTCCTGAGAAGGTACTGCAAACTCATCAGTATAAATTCCTTCTCAGGATCTTCAAAAACAGATGTTTCTCAAAGTATTTGTTTTATTGCCCAGATTGCTTTGTCATGTGGGATATCAGAATAAAGCTGAGTTACATCACAAGTGATCCAACAGAAGCCCTCCCTCCACTCCATATGTTCAATTGCCTGTAAAAGGTGTTAGTGTCTTTTATCCTTCCCGGCATGTCCTCCACTATAATCTGCAGCCTCCCGTCCACCCACTCCAAAAGCTTCTCGTGCAGGGATCCAATCCCTGGAACGATTGGCCTCAGAGGTGGGGGAAAGGAGGCCTTATGGACCTTGTGGAGGGCATGAAATACTTAAACGATAGGCTTCTCCACGGTCAAATACTCTTTTTCTTTCCTATTTAATACACCCATGGACAAACCATCTTCCAAAAGCCTCTTTAATTCAGAGGAAAAAGTCTCGGTTGGATCATCTGGCAAGGGGCGATAGGTGTTAGTGTCAGATAACATTATCATGATTTGTTTTTTATTTAGATCCGCATCTAACACCACCACCGATTCCTCCTTATCAGAATCTCTGATAGTTATGTTGGGGTTATTCTTTAGATTCCCCCATGGCCTGCTTTTCATCCCTCGGTAGATTTCCCCTCAGATGACTCACATTACCCAATAGGTTTTTTAAATCCTGTTCCATTGCCCCTTGAAAGGTTTCCATTGCTGGAACCCTACAGGACATAGGATAATAGGTAGGGTTAGATACTGTATTTTTCATGCTTTTTTATTTATTATTTTGTTATTCTCCAAATCATTATCAATTGTCAAGTCCTGCAAACCTTTTATAGAAATAGTTTCACTTAGTCCCAAATGGAGAGAAAAACAGTAATTTTTCCTAGTGACATCTTCATGTTTAATGTGTTATCTTCTTCGTTACTCATGAAATGTCTCTTGACCGTCAGGTTTCTGACAAATTTATTTAAGTCCCTTATGGTTTGGTATAAACTTGCATTGCAACTCGGAACAAAGTTAAGACCCCTTTCAAGCAAGCTGATCTGTGCTCCCGTCAATATGCTAGCTGACATATTGATAACAGTATGTTGTCCCATGTCACTTACTTTTTCTTGTTTTTCTTTCCTCCTCCTCCTCCTTGATTCCCGTTTTTTAAACTTGAGGCATTCCTTGTATTATAATATCTGCTAGATCCTACTAAAAACTCCTCCAAATCTGATCCAGCAGATTCCTCTGTGGCATCTGATGTGTTAACCGGGGAAGAAAAACTCACATTGCAATTATTCCCATTAGGCGGGTTCCTTAGTATGGGCTTGGGATGTTGTGGTTTATACGTTTTTTATAGATGGATGCGGAGTATGTGGAGTTCGTGGGGTCTTTGGAGTATGAAATTTCCTGGGGTATTAGATTTCCATATGTATACAGAATCCGTCTCATAGTCTTTTAGGTCCCGTTCATATTTGGACTTTTTCAGATCAATGATTGATTTTTCCAGCTCATCAATTTTCTTGTGCATACAATTATACAAATTCTCGTATGCCCCTTGATCTATAAATTTGTCTGCTCCTTCTTGTAATATTCTTATGTTCTCTTCTAAGTTTTCCAACTTAGTCTCCTCCTCAGCCAGAATCAGACTGATTAGTTTTAATGAACAGTCAGTTAGGACTTCATTCCAACGTCTGCTGAAATCGTCATTAAACTGTGTGGTGGCCACGTTTCTAATTCTAAGACCCCTTGGAATCATCTTCTTAGTCAGGTACTTACTCAGGGTCGCGTGGTCCCACCATACCCGCAGGTGTTGCAGTAGTGATTTTTCCAACAGGGTGAATGCTTTTGCAATCTCTGGAGTGCAGGAATCGATGTTTTCACCTCCAGCAAACAATAAATCCAGCTTCTTTCTCCAGGCATCTCTGTCTGAATTAAGGTAATCACGCGTGGAGTCCATATTTGTATATCTTCAATGCTGTGTTATAATCATACACAGATATGTGAGAGGTGGGAGCGGTGCAAGCCACAAATCTGTGTTAGTTCAAGGAAACAGGAAGGGGAATCACTGTACCACCTGGAATTCACCGGGCTCCTGGGCTGCTGGTAATGGTAGCTCGTCCATTCAGAATTATATTGAAAAAAACTAGCACCAGCAAAGCGGATCATCCTTTTATTTCAGATTAAAAAGTTCAAAGATACATCCCCAGAAGGGGGGAGACGCTAGACGCATTTCGGGGAGCAGATCCCCTTAGTCATTAGCACGTCTTAACTTACAACATTACATACATATATACAAATTAAAAACCTTTGCATCTGTGCACACTCAGTTGTTAATTGATGCCGGAATGTTAACCCTTGTTCCTCCAATCTAGGGAGAACATGGCAAGCTGGATTAATAGTATAGTATAGTCATTTTAATCTATATTAACAAGTTGTCTTCTATCCTGGGAAGCGGATGGAGATTGATCCCAAAAAAGGAAGGGATTTAGGTAGTGTATTGTCACCAAGTATTTTCTCAGACCAGAAATGTAGTATCCCAACCTGGCTTAGGTACAAAGGAATGTACAAATGTGGGGAGAAGAGATGTGGCATGTGCAAATATGTGATTTCTGGACCAGATTTCCAAAATTTACGCAATGGTAAAAACTACCAAATAAATGTACATCTGAATTGCAACAGTACACATGTGGTCTATATGGCCACATGTGACAGTTGCAAAAAAATATTACCGTATATATACTCGTGTATAGGCCGAGTTTTTCAGCCCAAAAATTGGGCTGAAAAGTCCCCCCCTCGGCTTGTACACGGGTCAATACGGTACATGGTGTGGTGGGGGCTGTGTCCGGGGCTGGGGAGGCTGGAGGAGGTGGGGGGAGGCTGATGTATGAGCGCCCCGTCACGTGGGGCCGCTCATTATATATGCACTGCTTCCCCCTGTCAATCAGCGGCAGGAGGAAGCAGTGCATATCTAAATATATGGCCCCCAAATGCTGGGACACGCCACCCCCCCCCCTCTGTTGTAAGCCCCCCCCCCGCTGGTTAACTTACCATCCCCGGTCTTCTGAACCGTGCCGGTCTTCTGTGCTCCGTCCTCCATGCTCCCGTCCTTGGCTGCATCCGGGGTCCCTGGCCGTCGCAGTAACGATGACGTCATCGTTACTGCGACGGCCGGGGACCCCGGATGCAGCGAGGACGGGAGCATGGAGGACGGAGCGCAGAAGACCGGGGATGGTAAGTTAAGCAGCGGGGGGGCCTTACAACAGAGGGGGAGGGGCGAGTGCCAGCATTTGGGGGCCTGTATACCACTGGGGCTGCTATATACCACTGGGGCTGCTGTATACCACACCTCTGGGGCTGCTTTATACCACTGGGGCTGCTATATACCTCTGGGGCTGCTGTGTACCACACCTCTGGGGCTGCTGTATATCACTGGAGCTGCTGTATATACCACACCACTGGGGCTGCTGTATACCACACCACTGGGGCTGCTGTATACCACACCACTTGGGCTGCTGTATATACTGCTGGGGCCTGTATATACCACTGGGGAGGCTGCTGTATACTACCACTGGGTAGGCCTGTATACCACTGGGGGGGCCTGTATACCACACTGCTGTGGGCTGTATACCTGTGCTGGGGTCCACCCTCGGCTTATACACGAGTCAATAGGTTTTCCCAGGTTTTGGGGGCAAAAGTAGGGGGGTCGGCTTATACACGGGTCGGCTTATACACGTTGCATGTTGAAAATCAGGATGTCTGAATCCGCCCAAAAACCATTAAATCAGGCATATCTGGTCTCTCAAGGAACTTTAAGGATGTACATGCGAGTAATCTAAGTTCATTGAAAATCAGAGCCATAGAAAAAGTGCTCCGTCCATATCGTGGGGGAGACAGAGAAAAACTACTGCAAACTGTGGATATTAAAACTTGACTCACGCTTCCCACAGGGCCTAAATTATAGGAGTGATTTGCTGTATTTTTATTGATGGCAAAATACATGCATATATTACATGTGGTTTTGCAATGTAAATGAAAGTAACTTTTACCGTCCACAAAAACATATACCTGTTCTAAAGGAATTTTTTTTTTCTTTTGCTGAGGTTTAGGCGATGGAATGAATATATAATTATATGCTTCATTCATGAAATGTGCATCGCATACCTCAGCAATGAAACTCTGCTGTACATATATGCATATATTACATGTGTTTTTGCAATGTAAATGAAAGTAACTTTTACCATCCACAAAAAAAAACATATACCTGTTCTAAAAGATATATATATATTTTTTTTCTCTTCTCGGAGGTTTAGGCGATGGGATAAATATATAATGATATGCTTTACTCATGATATGTGCATCGCATACCTCAGTAATGAAACTCTGCTGTACATACAGTGCCTACAAGTAGTATTCAACCCCCTGCAGATTTAGCTGGTTTGATAAGATGCCAATAAGTTAGAGCCTTCAAACTGCAAACGAGAGTAGGATTTATTAACAGAAGTATAAATCTTACAAACCAAAAAGTTATGTTGCTCAGTTGAATTTTTATAAATTTTAAACATAAAAGTGTGGGTCAATTATTATTCAACCCCTATGTTTAATATTTTGTGGAATAACCCTTGTTTGCAATTACAGCTAAAAATCATCTTTTATAAGACCTGATCAGGCCGGCACATGTCTCTGGAGTTATCTTGGCCCACTCCTCCATGCAGATATTCTCCAAGTTATCTAGGTTCTTTGGGTGTCTCATGTGGACTTTAATCTTGAGCTCCTTCCACAAGTTTTCAATTGGGTTAAGGTCAGGAGACTGACTTGGCCACTCCAACACCTTGATTTTTTCCCTCTTGAACCAGGCCTTGGTTTTCTTGGCTGTGTGCTTTGGGTCGTTGTCTTGTTGGAAGATGAAATTACGACCCATCTTAAGATCCTTGATGGAGGAGCGGAGGTTCTTGGCCAAAATCTCCAGGTAGGCCGTGCTGTCCATCTTCCCATGGATGCGGACCAGATGGCCAGGCCCCTTGGCTGAGAAACAGCCCCACAGCATGATGCTGCCACCACCATGCTTGACTGTAGGGATGGTATTCTTGGGGTCGTATGCAGTGCCATCCAGTCTCCAAACGTCACGTGTGTGGTTGGCACCAAAGATCTCGATCTTGGTCTCATCAGACCATAGAACCTTGAACCAGTCTGTCTCAGAGTCCTCCAAGTGATCATGAGCAAACTGTAGGTGAGCCTTGACATGACTCTTTGAAAGTAAAGGAACCTTACGGGCTCGTCTGGAACGGAGACCATTGCGGTGGAGTACGTTACTTATGGTATTGACTGAAACCAATGTCCCCACTGCCATGAGATCTTCCCGGAGCTCCTTCCTTGTTGTCCTTGGGTTAGCCTTGACTCTTCGGACAAGCCTGGCCTCGGCACGGGAGGAAACTTTCAAAGGCTGTCCAGGCCGTGGAAGGCTAACAGTAGTTCCATAAGCCTTCCACTTCCGGATGATGCTCCCAACAGTGGAGACAGGTAGGCCCAACTCCTTGGAAAGGGTTTTGTACCCCTTGCCAGCCTTGTGACCCTCCACGATCTTGTCTCTGATGGCCTTGGAATGCTCCTTTGTCTTTCTCATGTTGACCATGTATGGGTGCTGTTCACAAGTTTGGGGAGGGTCTTAAATAGTCAGAAAAGTCTGGCAATAGAGATAATTAATCCACACATGTGAAGCTCATTGTTATTTGTGCCTGAACTACTTCTTAATACTTTAGGGGGCCAAACAGAATTCTGGTGGTTTGAGGGGTTGAATAATAAATGACCCTCTGAATTAACTTTTAACGCTTTAAAAAAAAAAATGTAAAAAATCTTTTTGGCTGCAGTGCATTTCCCACTTCCAGGCTGATCTACAGTCCAAATGTCACAATGCCAAGTTAATTCCGCATGTGTCAACCAGCTAAATCTGCAGGGGGTTGAATACTACTTGTAGGCACTGTATGTATATACGAATAAATTAATATACTATTACTTTGTCAATTATACCCAGTAGTTAAAGTAAATATTAATGAACATAATATTCATGTTCTTACAATTCCCCCTTTTTGAAGAATTCAAACATTAATTGATTGGATGCCTAAAAATTAATTCATTAATACCATAATAGTAATTTAATGTCCATAATATTAATATAAATTCATGATAATACAATACTAATAATAATGATAATCATCATTATCAACATAATAATCTTTCTTAATGATATAATCAGTAATATAATGTGATTCATGTTATGGTAAGCCATGAATTTTAAAACCATTATTGTAATTATACTTTCCTATTCTAATGGAAGCACTTGGATGGATCTGTGGTCACTCGGTGTCTTCTTATCTTCATCTGATGATTCTCTCCGATATAACAAAAGTCTCTTTGATAATAACGCTTTTGAAAGGAGTTACTGCATATAGATATTGCACAGTTCTTTATTGTACAGTCCATATCTTTATTAGCGTTCATTTGGTAGAAAAACAATGTCTGTGATGTGACCTGTGCAGTGTTGGCTGGACTTACTCTGGTCACTTCCGGAATCCTGCGCGCTGCCTCGTATCACTTCTGGAGCAGGTGACATCTTTGGTCAGCATAGCAAGAGTTAAAGTTGATAGCCGATAACCATACACAGAACAGTCCTTAATGCACAGAATAGGTCACACAATAGATCAGTGTAGTGAAGCTTTACACTGGATCACAACAAACCTTGGAATCGGCACAACCCCTTTGGCATTATGGGATCATCATCATCCTCTGCAATCCTGTTCAGCACTGTGAGAATTAATGAGTTTACGAACAAATGAATGAATGTAGTGATACAGTCTTTTTATGACTTTGTGAGAACAGTCTGTTATTGAATGAAAACTTTAAAACTCCTGGATTGTGGTTTTCTTCTTGCAACTTTTAAAAGTCAATTGTTATAGAAATAATATAAAGTCTTTCTTTATTAAAATGGAACAATCTTTACTATTATTCTGGAATCTTGATTGAAGTCTTCATTCCCTATTCTATACCAAAAGTTGGCAATTCCTAACCTATGATATCATAATCATAATTATTACCAAAATATGAATATCTTATATCATAATCAAAATATAATTGATGTTCAGAATAATAGTACGATACTATATAATAATACATTATTAATCATGTGTTTCATTTACTATGACTTATGTAATGGGTGTAATTCCCCCTTTGAACCTGTAGGTGTCAGTATGTTTTGATATGTCAAATTTACATTTTTATTTAATCATTACCCATTTAAACATTACCCATTAAACATGTATATAGGCGTGGCCTGCAACTGCTCCATGTAGGACGCATCCCCTGGAGCTGCTGTGCCTTACTATAAGCAACAGAGATTTGTGCCTTTATTAAGGCAACACATCTCATCACAGCAACGTGACCCTAACTATAAACCCTCCAGGACCATTTTGAACTTGTATGTGGAAGATTCCTTCTACCCTTCTGCACACTACAGGGAGATGGTAAGGACCTGAGAGGAAAGTGGGGGCCATCTTGAAATGCTGAGCAGGTAATCTGTGGCCATATCCTAGGAGATCCGCCTGGACGGCTCCTCTCTGAATTCCCTCTACCTCCACTTTCGCTGTCGACTTCTATCTGCCGCCACGCCGGAGGGACCGGAGACCTGTGTTGTTACCTTGCCAGTTCCCAGTCTCCAGTCTCCTGTCATCATTGCTGTGTGAACAGCGCAGCAGAAATCAACTTACTGGAGTTAATCTCTGTGATGTCGAGGTGAGGGGAGCTGCCTTCTGCTGTCCTGCTGTTGGAGCGGATTCTCCCTCCTGATCGCAAGGAGAAAGCTCCCGGCGGAGGGATACGGCTCGGCCATTGTTCTAACACTGGTGGGTGATGAGGGAGTGAGGTGAGGAGAAGATCACAGTCTGTGAGTGGAAGATATCGAGTCCACGGTGCTAGATTGTGAGGATTCAGTTCTTATCAACTATTTAAGTACTATACTGTTTAATAAGACCTATAATATTTAACAAACAACTGGTGCTGTGTGATACTGGGTGAAATACAGGAACTATTTGTTTACTGCAATACATGTGTTATTGGAAGAGCGGAAGCTCACTTCTTCCCCAAGCCACATCACTCCTTGATAACGTCACACACACTGGGTCTGCTGAGGAGGAAATTTGATCATATACTGACGCCTTCTGGCAACTGTTGGTATTGACTTGACAAGGAATTTCTGATTCTACTAGCAAGTGAGATTGACGAATCTCCGACGAGCCCAAGCCACGCGGAAACGGCGGACGAAGACCGAAGAATATATTCTTTATAGCAGTCTCTTATATATATTCAAGTGGTCTTCTATTTTTATTAATACTATTACTCCTGCTGAATTTCTACCCTTGTTCTCAATATCGCATATACTCAGTGCATGGGATAGTGACGTATTGGCTCTCTATGTACCTTTCATCTCTTTGGGAGTATATGTCTGGTAGATATTGTACCTATTGTCATTGTACTTTTGCTATTTCCAGTATGTGCTCCATAGGGTCATTGCGTCACTGAGTCAGTTGTCTTGTTACATAGGGAGACAATAGTGTGTTCACTGGTCACCTATACTCTCACCTAAGAAAATCTCTTGTTCTTACAATCTTACTGGTGAGTATTTCGTTGACTAGATATAATATGCCTTCCAAAGTTAAATATCCTCAGAACAGAACGTCCTTTACTGACTCGACTACTGACTCTATCACAAACTCGACTACAACGACCACTTCTCTTACAGAACAGGAATTTTAGATATTAAGAGGATGGAGACAGGAACGGGCCTACAACCAAGGGTCGACATGACTAATGATCTGATGATTTTAGAGAGCCAGCAGTCAATACACAAGTGCAAAGATAGAGACACTCCGATTAGACCCAAATCAGAGGACACCCACAAAGATGGCACATATTTAGGGGATGAATTTACTATGAAAAGTCCGGCTAGACGCCGCACTAAAAGAGGCGATTCAGAAGTGGACCCATTACCAAATCTTAATGTCGATCGGGTCATGGATAAAAGCTTCTTTGTTAGTCTCTTTAATGAGATGAAAGAATCTTTAAGGGATGACCTGTCAGAACAATTCGACGAAATGAATCACTCAATGGCCTTTTTGGTCTCTAGACTTGATAGACAAGAGAGAGCAGTTGAAGGACTACAAGACGACACTAAGACGATACAAAAAGATCAGGACTTGATGAAAGCAGAAATAAAGTATCTTAAAAACAAACTGACTGACAGGGAAGATAGGGATCGCCGCAACAACCTTAAGTTTAGGAACATACCAGAAAAGATAAATAATACGGATCTCAGGTCGTACATCAATAATTTGCTAAAAGTAACTCTTCCTGCTTTACCAGATGTTCAATATTCCCTAGAAAGGGCTCATCGACTTCCCAGACTACCTCGACTATCCAGTGACACACCAAGGGATGTAAAAGTAAAATTTTCGTTTTATCAAACGAGGGAACTACTGACAAAATTCTTATGGAAGAACAAATCACTTCCCTTCGAGAACATCAACATTTTTCAGGATGTCTCGAAGGAGACTATGCTAAAACGTAAACTTTTAAAACCAATTACGGACGTTTTACAAAGGAAGCAAATTTTGTATAGATGGAATCGTCCTGCCAACGATGCCTCCTTCGTCCATAACCAAAAATCTGTACTGATAGATGAGGTGTCCACAGATGTAAAACTCCTCAAAGATCTCCGCATATCTGACACTTGATCACAGGAGGCTATTAATGTATATATTTAACTGTTACTAAGGTTTCCATTTAGGCACATGGGCTGAACCTTTAGCCTTTCGTGGAAGTTGTCATCGGCATAGTCCCTTCCGCTGATTCGTTCAATTATATATATATATTAGTTATATATTAGCTATTATATATTATATTATATATTAGCTATATATTAGTTAACCAACTGTTATTATTCTCTGAAGTTTGTGAAATGTTATTTACAGATTTGTTTTTTTTAGTTAATTATCTTTACCTACTCATTCCTCAAACTCCCCTTCAATGGACAGCTAATAATCGCAATTTTAAGCAGAATTTTGACTATGGCTAAAAAATTTGTATCTTTCAGCGTCAATGGCCTAAATTCGCCGCAAGAGATTTCTGATATGGAAAGATTTTAAAAATTTTAAATATTGATGTGGCTGGTCTTCAGAAGACAAACTTCTTCACCTTAAACCCTCCCAAATTTACTAATAAAAATTACCCACATATCTTCCTTGCTTCAGGTGAGAAGAAGAAGGCTGGGGTGGCAATCATTATTAAAAATTCTATTAAAGTTGAAATCTTGAAACAAATCTCAGACAAGGATGGACACTTCATAATTTTATTGTGTAAACTTGATAACATTGACTACACATTAGTTAACCTATACGCCCCAAATACAGGTCAAATTACATTTCTGAAGAAATTAATAAAAATTGTCCAGGGAATTAAGAAAGGTCACCTTCTTATCTTTGGAGATTATAATGCGGTCCCCAACCCACTAATGGACTCATCAAACAAAAATAGAAATGCCTATACCTCTATTGATTCTTGGATGAATGGGGAAGACCTCTATGATACCTTTAGGTGCATCAACTCTTCGTCTGTTGAATTCACTCATTACTCAGATGCTCACAAATCTTTTGCTAGAATAGATCTACTCTTGACTGATATTCGATCATTGCAATATATCAAATCTATTAGAATTTTGCCCAGATCATGGTCTGATCACTCCCCACTTGTCTTTGAACTTAACCAATGCCATCCCCGTTCTGACAGGAATTTGTGGAGGGCGAACTCCTTTCTATTTCGTCACCCACAATATAAGATAGAAATCCAAAGGGCGATAGATCATTATTTCAGTGAAAACGACATTGATAATATTTCACTATCCACATTATGGACTGCTCATAAAGCGGTTATTCGAGGCCAACTAATACAATTTAATAGTAGACTAAAACGAGACAAAATAAGCAACTCAGAAAACATAATTAAACAAATCAAGAACTTGGAATCAGTACAGGAACAAACCCCCACTGAAGACACACATAAGGTAATTCTCAAATTGAGGGTTCAACTTAGCCAAATGCTCACGGCAGACTACGACAAACACATACGTATAATGAAGGGGAACTTTTATAATTCTATGAATAAACCCAGCAGACTTTTCGCGAATAGAATTAAAATTCACAGAAATAAGACAAAAATACTCCAAATAAGAGACAAATCCCATACAACACTTAAAAATCCCACAGATATCTCTAATGTTTTTGCAGATTTCTACCGTACCCTTTATACCTTAAAAGAAGATCCGATGTTGCCCCAACTTTCTATGCCACATATAGATGCCTTCTTAAATTCTGTTGACCTCCCATCCCTGTCTGAAGTTGATCTTGCCCTATTAAACTCTCCGTTCACGGATGCTGAGGTATTGGAAACAATAGCCTCGCTTAAGAAAAACAAGTCCCCGGGTCCTGATGGTCTGCAAAATGAATATTATGTCACCTTCCAAAACTCTCTTGCTCCTTTTCTTACTAAGCTTCTTAACTCTACTTTTGTCAATACACAAGCTATCCCGGCAGAGATGCGGGAGGCTACTATCGCAGTTTTATATAAAAATAAGGGAGATATTGAGAATGTCTCGAATTATCGCCCCATCTCGTTGTTAGATACTGACCTAAAAATTATAGCCAAAACGATAACCTCACGTCTTCAGACAGTTACTCCGAAGCTTTTGCAGAGGGATCAGGTGGGCTTTGTTCCCGGACGTGGTACCTCAGATGCCACCAGACTTGCCATCACCTTGGTACACTATATTGAAAAATCTAAAACCCCTGCTATGTTAATCGCTGTTGACGCTGAAAAAGCGTTCGACAGGGTTCATTGGGGATATTTGTTCAAGAGATTACAAAAATTTGGTTTTGAAGGTAATATTCTTAATGCAATACTATCCCTCTACTCCTGTCCCTCTGCAAAGATAATGACCAATTCAGTCCTTTCGGATAAAATTATACTCAACAATGGTACCCATCAGGGTTGTCCCCTCTCTCCCACCCTCTTCGATTTATATATAGAACCATTAGCCGAAAAAATAAGATCCAACCACTTAATTAAGGGTATTTCTTTACATGAGCATAATTACAAAATTTCACTATTTGCTGACGATGTTCTCCTCACCATCTCTGACCCCATCAACTCTATGGAACATATCTTATCCACTATATCTCAATTCTCAGAAATTTCTTATTATAAAATAAATTTAAACAAAACTTAAACGCTCCACTTAAATATAAAACCCAAAGTCTTGGAAATTCTTAAAAGGAAGTTCCCGTTGTCATGGGACAGCAAATCCATGAACTATCTTGGTATCCAATTAATTACTCCTATCTCAACGATTATGGATGTTAACATGAGCGAAATCTTCAAAACTCTGCAGTTGGACGTCTTACATTTGGCTAAACTTGAGATCTCCTGGCTAGGTAAAATTGCAGCTTATAAAATGTGCCTTCTTCCTAAACTATTATACATTTTCCGTTCGTTACCTCTGCTGATTCCAAAGAAATGGCTGCAAAAATTGCAGTCCCAACTAGCGGCTTTCGTCTGGGCAGGGAGGAAGCCAAGGGTGGCCAAATTAACCCTGGAAAAAAGTAGAAGCCATGGTGTCCCAAACCTGACTTCCTATTATCAAGCAAATTTAGTTAAACTTAGCCAGACTTGGTGGGTAAGAAAGGAGGGGCCGGTTTGGCTCACGGTTGAGGAATCCTCATGTTTACTAACGAGACTTCACCTGACGACCATTGCTCATTTGTGTGACAAATCTCAACCTCTACTGGAATTACCCACTGTTAAATCGGCGATTCAAGCATGGCGGTTACTTCAAAAAATCTCCATCAAAACATATCCTTTGGTTTCTCCCTCCTGGATGAATGTTGATGTTCTTGAATATTTGTCCCCGAGGATTAAAATTTCTTCGTGGATTGAATCAGGAATACAATTCGTTTCAGATATACTAAGTGATGATCAGAAACTTAAAGCCTTTGCACTATTGTGGAAAGAATTTCAGCTTGAACACTCGAAAGAAAATACTTGGAAAAAAATTGATAAATTAATTAAAACTCGCAAACTAGGGGGGCGTGTCCTGGCCATGGAGGGAGCAGTTCACTAGAACTTGAGCTCCGTCTCCCCGGCCACTTTAAAGACTGTATAGCGGCTTATTCCCGGCTCTACCAGCACCACATGCCGGCGAAACGGAGGAGCAGGCACCCGGCTACCACCCTGGACCCTCCAACCCAGACTTCAGGCTCTATTACCCGGTATCTGCGGAGTTCTAGCAGGCCCCCGGTCCCTGCTGCGGCTCCCAAGATGGCGGCGCTTGCAGCAGCACAGCCCCTCGCTGCTCACACTGAAGATGGTGGAGTGCGCTTGAACTTTTCTTTATGGACGCCCGCGGCTCCTGGCGCGCAGCCCAGCACTCCTGGACAAGAGGTTACTCACAAAACTCAGCCCGGTGAGTCTGGTGAGCCCGAGACCCGGGTGGGAGACATATTTGCAATAGGAACAGCGCGCTCCCCCCTAGACAAATCTAAAGCTGGTGCTGCTGGAGCTGCTCTAAGAGGAGGAGATGGGGGAAGCTGCAGGGGCTCAGGGATTGAGGCAGCAGAGGAGTGTGGAGAGAACAGCATATTGGGACATACTAAGATACAGAATCCCTATATGCCTTGTGGCCCTTCTATGGACTCTAGCCATGCTGCAAGTTGCATGGTTAGAGAAGTGCATTACCAGATCCGACCACCACAAGAGGGGGAGCTACACCAGGGTCAGCTACCTCTCTCTAATTCCTGTCCTGAGACCTGTGAGGCAGGACCTGACATTCTATCCCCTCAATCACCCTCCATTGCGACCAAAGGGGATGGAACACCCTCTGTTACTTCAGTACCCCATGCTGACCCGACGAAGGATGTTGGAGATTCTCTGACCTCCGAAGGGGATATGTGGGAATCCTTTAAGGCACGAATAATGAACATTCCCACGAGGGAAGAATTGTCCGATTTTATCACTAAAGTGGAGTCCTCCCTTAGGTCTACGACAGCTTCACTTCGGGGCGAGGTCCAAGTGATCTCGGACAAGGTATCCCAGACTGACACCACTGTTGAGGACTTAACCAAACGAGTCCAAGCACTTGAGGAAGAGGTGTCACTTCAGAGGTCCCAACAGGAAGCCTTCCTGGACTCCATGGAGGATCTAGAAAATAGGGAGCGGAGGCAGAACATTCGGATTCGGGGCCTCCCGGAGTCGGTGACACCTTCTGAGTTGTGGTCCACTTTGAGAGACTTATTTAATTCGATCCGTAACATCCCAGCTGACACTGTCATTGAATTTGACAGAGCCCACCGATCCCTTGGCCCGGTTCCCCCGGAAGGAGCGCTGCCACGAGACGTTATATGCAGGTTCCATAGATACCAGGTCAAGGAGGAGGTCCTTATCAAAGCAAGACAATGTGAGGAACTATCCTTCCTGGGATCCCAGCTGCAGCTTCTGGCCGATCTGTCCAGGCGGACCCTTCAGAAAAGGCGTGCATTGAGACCTCTTCTGGACCTCCTGCGTCGGAACCAGATGTTGTATTCCTGGGGTTACCCATTCCGCCTGCAGGTTCGTCGTGGCAACCAACTAGTCTCCCTTACTCATCCTTCGGAGATACGTGGTTTCCTCCAGACCCTGGAGATACCTGATCCAGGCCTTTCATTTCCGGATTGGCCGTCCTCTTCTTTCGATGGAATGCTCCAGCCAAGGTTTCGTTTGCCGTGGAACAACCGACGGAGAAGGAACGGGAGAGGCAGGAACCCGGAGACGCCGCAGACTCAGCGAAGAGAGCCGACTGGAAGATGGGTGACTTTTCACTTGCTTTTGGGTCACTTAGTGCTAATATTCTTTTTTGTACTACAATAAGTTCTACGGGATTTTCAATGTAACGTTCTAATATGCTTTGATATTTTACAATGATAATTCTCTTTCTATTTTAAAGATGTATCTTACCCAGTTCTTTTAGTATCTTTATCCCCCTTTTCCATTTTTCTCTTTCCTCCTTCCTGCTTACTACTGTTATGATTCTATGGCCGATGATTTCCTATACTCTTGCGTGGAGGCCCATGGGTAGGCCTTATATCCATCCCCTACCCTTTATTCCCTCTCTCGCTCGCTCCCCCGGCCTTCCCTATACCCCCCACCTTTATCTTTGCTAACCCGCTCCCCCTGCCTCCCTTCCTCTATATGATCCCTTATAATACTACAATAGGGTAATGGATGCCTAACTTTAACGTAAACTCATGGTATGCGGGACGGAGAGTTTTTTTTTATTTTTTTTTTGCCCTGTTATATCGTGGAATTGGTGCTTTTATCCTTCCTTTTGCAACATGCCGATATTATTTGAATTACTAAATTGCCTAATAGCCGGAATATTGATGCTATAATAGTGTTATGTTATTTAGTATTTTAATGTTTTCAGATGTGGGCCGGGGAGATGGTTATTCTCGGTCGCTTGAATTTTACACTTTTATTTACAACTCTGAAACACTTGCATTCCTTAGGTTCAGTACCTGGAGTCTGCAATTGTTTAAAGCTCCTTTCCAATTGGAAAGACAACCTCCCACGGGGACGTCACATCCCTCTTTGAGTGTGACGCTTATGTAAAGAACATTCCCCACGTGACGGTATTCTATGTTTTTTGTTAGTCCAACAGGTTTTCTTTCCATCTAAATTCTTACTATTCTCTTTCCCCTTTCCCCCCCCCCCCTTTTTTTTTTTTATTCTTTCTCTCTTTCTGGGTGTTGTTTAGGATTACCCCCTTTTGTCACGGAGTCAGTATCGGGTAGGATCGGTATGGCGGGCGGGTCCTTGAAGATTGGGTCCCTGAATGTCAGGGGTTTTAACACCCCCCAAAAGCGAAGTCACATCATCTCAGACATGCAGAGGAAAGGGGTGCAGGTGTTGTTTCTTCAGGAAACACACTTCAAGGAGGGCCATGTTCCGTTCTTTGGAGGGGGACAGTTTTCTGAGTGGATACATTGCGTGAATCCCGAATCCAGAACCAAAGGGGTTTCTATAGCCCTCCATAAGAGGCTGCCATATAAAATTCTGGATTCAGTGATTGACAAGGGAGGTCGTTACATCTTTCTTAAAATGGTGGTGTCTGGAACCCCATTGACCTTAGTCAACTGGTACCTTCCTAACAGGGAGCAGACGAGGGTATGTAAATCCCTCCTGATGAAGCTGGCAGATTTCGCTGAGGGGCGGGTTATCATCGGGGGTGACTTCAACTTTGCCCTTGACCCTTCCATCGACACCTCCTCTGGTAGGGGGGTGACTCCTCGTAAACGTGTAATGGCACTCCGGAAACTTTTGTGTAGGCTCCAGTTGATTGATGTTTGGAGGATCCTTAACCCTGGTGTTAGGGACTACACTTTTTATTCAGGTGTACACGGCTCTTATAGTCGTATTGACCTGTTCCTGGTCAGCCATGGGATCCTTTCTTGGACACCCAAGACCTCTATAGGCAATATTGTCCATTCGGATCATAGCCCCATCTTCTTGTCTATTGAGGTACCTGGCTTGGCTAGTAAAGAGTGGTCCTGGAGACTAAATAGCCACCTTTTAACCGATTCAGTCTGTCTGGAGGAATTAAAATCTGACATCAGGACATTCTCCCAGACACATGCATCAGATGCGTCCTCTCCATCCATTAAGTGGGAAGCCCTTAAGTGTATTCTCAGGGGAACGCTAATTAAACACGGGTCAAGGATAAAGAAACAGCAATTTGATCGGATGAATGAATTGCTTTCCCAGATCGGCCGTCTGGAGGTGGCGCATAAGGCCTCGAGTAATCATGGGGTGTTGGTTGAACTAACATCTAAGAGAATAGAGTTAAAGAACTTATTAGACACCAAATACGACAGACATAAGGAAAGATCTAGGGCGTATTTTTACAAGAAAGCCAACAGTTGTGGACGACCCTTAGCTAGACTTTTACATCCTCGAGGGGGCCCTGCGTATATCCCTTCCATAAAGACGCCTAATGGTAAGATGGTTCATCGCACAGAGGACATAGCAAAGGTATTCCAAAACTTTTATTCTGATTTATACGCCCTGAAGGGGAAATATGTGGACATGCATCCTGAAGACCTACTAGCGAAAATTCGGACATACATCTCCGAGGTGAATATTCCATCCTTGTCTGAAGACGATATTTCGTCTTTGGAAAGTGACATCACAGAGGAAGAAGTGACGAATGTGGTCAAATCATCCCCTATATCTAGGTGTTCTGGCCCAGATGGTTACACTCCCATATTTTACAAGACCCTTATTGAGGACCTGTTACCTCACATGCTTTCGGCATTTAAAGCGCTCATGGAAGGAGGCTCCTTAACACCGCAAGCCTTAGAGGCACACATTTGTGTACTACCCAAGCCAAATAAGGATCACTCGGAGGCGGCAAGCTACCGGCCGATATCTCTGTTAAACATTGATGTCAAGATGTTCGCCAAGATATTGGCTGATAGATTATCTTTGAGGCTACCCTCGATTGTCCACCTTGACCAGGTGGGCTTTGTTAAAGGCCGAGAGGCGCGGGACAACATCATTAGATCTTTTCTCCTGATTGAGAAGGCTAGGATGTGGAAGTCCCCTCTGTGTCTGCTCTCTATAGACGCAGAAAAGGCCTTTGACAGGGTCCATTGGGGCTTTTTGTGGGAGGCGCTGAAGCACATCGGCCTAGGTAGTAAATTTATGAATGGGGTTTCCTCACTGTACTCCTGTCCGTCCGCAAAGGTACGCATTAATGGTAGCCTTTCAGGTTCCTTCCCGGTCAGGAATGGGACAAGACAAGGTTGCCCATTGTCTCCCTTGCTTTATGTCATCGTCATGGAGCACCTGGCGAAAGCCATTAGAGACAATGGAGACATCCACGGGATTCCAGTGGGAAACACCCATCACAAGACGGCTTTGTTTGCTGATGACGTTCTTTTGTATGTAACTCGCCCTTCGGAAACCTTTCCTGCCTTGTTACACGAATTCAACAGGTTTGGAGACCTTAGCAATTTTAAGGTGAACTATTCCAAATCCGAGGCGTTGAATGTCTCCCTGTCTGCGCCTGAGGTGGCATCTCTTTCAAGGGGGTTCTCCTTCCGGTGGAGACCGGGTCATATCTCATACCTAGGTATTAATTTGCCTGCTGATGTGCATGAGGCCTTTCAATTGAACCACAAAACTCTTCTGGACCGAGTGGGGGCCTTATTGGAATCTTACAGACCCTTGAGGATATCTTGGCTGGGAAGAATTCATGTTGTGACGATGGACATTCTTCCGAGATTTTTATATGTATTCCAGGCGGTACCTATTTGGCCGGGTGGGGCGTACTTTCGCACCATTCGTAGATTGATCTCTAGATTCGTCTGGAATGGTATGAAACCGCGTGTGGGCTTCAGGGTTCTGGCCTCCTTGAGGGAAACTGGAGGGGTTGGGCTACCGGATCTGCGACGATATTGCTTAGCCGCCATTCTTGTGCGTCTACTCGATTGGCGTTTCAAGGCAGACGTGAAACAGTGGATTCAGATCGAGCAGTCCGGTGGTCCTGTTCCTCTGTGCCACCTACAGTGGATCCCGGTGGAGTCCTTGCCTCCTACTTACCAATTAACCTACCTGACTGCTGAACTGCTGAAAGTGTGGCGAGTGACATGGGGTGAACTGTACGGGAAAACACTGGTTAGTCCCTTGACCCCTATCTTCCTCAATCCGGCTTTTCCTCCGGGCATGTCCCATCAGGCTCTCCTCCTGTGGCGAGCAGAGGATGATACCCGTGTGGGCCAGATTCTTTGCAGGGGTGAATTCCCTTCGTTTACTGACTTGCAGGCGTCTTCCCCAGCCGCGAGGCTGAAGTGGTGGGAATATCTCCAACTTCGCTCCTTTGTGCGATCTCTATCACTCCGACGTGACCAGGATGATACATTGTCTCCCCTTGAGAAGATATTTGATTCCACGCAGGGGCCTACTAGAGGTATCTCTGTCTTATATTCCACCCTCTCTAGAGCAGCGGTGACAGGAGCTCATAGTTATCAGCGGGCATGGGAGACCGACTTGGGAAGGACGATGGACGCTCAAGACTGGGAGAGGTGTTTCCTGATGTCTCATAAAACCTCAGGATCTTGTGAAGCACTGGAAAAGTGTTACAAGATACGCCTTAGATGGTATCTCACTCCGGACAGGCTGCATCGGTTCGCTCCGGCCACCTCCCCGCTTTGTTGGAGATGTGGCCTTGAAGTTGGTACCATGATTCATATATGGTGGAGTTGTCCCCTGATCAGCGACTTTTGGACGAAAGTATTCCGTAACTACAATCTTGTCACAGACAGGCATGTGGAAGGTACCCCCGAGATGGCCCTGCTCTCTCTGCTCCCTGGTTCATGGAAAAGACAGAAGAAAGACATTCTTCGGTTCTGCCTCTGTGCAGCACGCAATGTGATCCCCCGACATTGGAGGGAGCAACTACCTCCTTCTATTCTTGAATGGTTCTCCGAAATGGAATCCCTCAGACGGCTTGAGGAAATCTGTGCCGACTTTTCTCAAACTCAAGCAGTGTATGTTTATACATGGACAGAATGGATCCTTTTCAAGGATGCTCCTAACTTTGGTGACCTCTTTGCCTGAGTGGTGGAACGCCTGCACAGTTTCCGAACTACTTCCTCCCTTTATTTTACACTCCAAAGCACCTTATACATTCTAGTCATTTTTTTTTTTTTTTTTTTTTTTTTCCCTATCTACCCCTTCCATTACTTGATCTACTCGTCTACGCTTTCCCCTCTATACTGTCTCTATTCTCTACTTATTCTTGTTTCCTTCCCCTGGTCTCTTGACTTACAATCTGGTAACTTCCCCTTCCCCCTCCTGTTGGACTGACTTTAGTTATACATTAGCTGTACTTGAATTAATATCTTGGTTCTTCTCATTCTATGGGTTATCTTCTCATTTTTAATGATAAGAGATGGAACCTAATCTGTTGGTTCTTTGTTATTATGAAGATATTATTCTTCATATATATAGGAGAGTTTTTTTAATCCAAAAATACATGGACTTGCAATGTATGATTCGTGGATTACTAACCTTACTCATGTTACTCTCTACTGGAATTATATTGTTTTGCATTCTTTACTGTACTGTTATGTACATCTTTTAAATGGAAAACTTTCAATAAAGATATATTTACAAAAAAAAAAACTCGCAAACTAACTTTTTTATCTACCCTATAATATTGTTCAAATGTTCAAATTTCCTCGAGCCCTAATATTTTGGAAGACAAATCACATATATAGACACTTCTCCCAAGACTCTACCATTCAACCTACACCTAATATAGCTACTTGGGAAAAAGAACTGGGGATATCTATATCACTAACTGACTTACAGCGCAATCTTGAAATTATATACCGTTATATACCATGTGTTTCTCTCCTGGAGACTCATTACAAAATTTATACTAGATGGTATCATACCCTAGCTAGGCTTGCTAAGATCAGCGACAACAATTCGGATCTTTGTTGGAGGAATTGCACAGATGTTGGTGGTCTGACTCACATCTTCTGGGGATGTGCTGTGCTTGAGTCCTTCTGGTTGAAGTGGAGTCGCTAATTAACTCACTAACTAGTCTACACTTAAAATTAAATCGAGGGTACATAGACCAATCATCGCACATATCCTCCTTGCTGCAAAACACACTATAGCTATGAAATGGAGAGATCCCCTTCCTCCCACTATTGACAACTTGGCCGAATCAATAGCTCATCATAATGCTTATGAGTATGCATATGCCATGAGGAACAATTTATTGACTAAGTACAAGTCGAAATGGGATGCTTGGAACCTTCATGTAACCCCTAATGCGGATTGTGGGCCTTGACGTTGGATTAACTTTTAGAAAATAAGAGTCAAAATCCTTACCGCCATGGTTGATTATTTTGAGCTGTTCATACTACAATTGATGCCACAATACCATAATCTTCCCTTCCCTTGTTTGTCCTCCTTTTCATTCCCTTTCTTTTCTTTTAAATGTATACTTGTTATGATGGAATAAAAAAAAACAAAAAACAACGCATTTATTACAACACACTAGTAAGTAGACAATTTGTACAGGTCGATACCTCTCAGTTCTCAAGATTCGTTGCCATTTCAACATTATCTTGCCACTCGTGTTAGAAATAAGGCTGAATGAGTATTGTGACATACATGTATATAACATTATCTCTTTAAGTTTGAACTGATGTAGCTACTTTCGATGTGTCTATTATTTTGTTTTAATAGAAACATTTAAACATAAATATGTATATATATATTTCTCATATGAACACATATATATGTATATGTGTATTTTAGAATTTTTTGTTATTACCCAAATTTTATAATTTAAACACATATATATATATACCGTATATACTCGCGTATAAGGCGAGTTTTTCAGCCCAAAAATCGGGCTGAAAAGTCACCCCCTCGGCTTATACGCGAGTCACTGTATTAGGGACTCGGATACCAGCTGTCAGGAGCGAGTCCGAGCGAGCCTTAGCGATTCTGAGGTAGTCTGAGTGATTCTAAGCGAGTTTATTAACTCTCTCTGTCTCCCAGGTCCACTTCGAGCAGAGAACTAGTTGAGCTCCCAGTTCCTCAGACCCCAGGGGGCCACAAGAGACTTCTACCAGAGGTGGGGGAGTAACGTAGCAGTCTGTGGAGGCAGAGTTATGATGGACACCTGCCTCTGCTTTCCCCCTGTACCTCGCGGCCATTGCTGTGAGACTGAGCCGCAACGCTCCCTCCTCTCTCTGACCCCCGTGCCTCACCTCAAGCTGATGGATGTGGCCACCTCGTCGCTCTCCCGCTCCGGTGCCTCTGGGAGTGTTGGCTGCAGGAGTTGCAGGAGACTCTCCCTTAATGGCGGCCGGTCCGGCACTCTCTCCCCTCAGCAGTCCTCCCGCTCTCTCTCCTTACTGTCCAGGGCCGCTCGCACCGTCAGCGCAGATCCCAGCTGCGGAGCAGCTGCAGGTAAATCCAGCTCCTTGCGACTTGTGCGGGCACTAGGCAGATCTCTGTGCTGTAGCTGGAGAGGGGGATCCTCCGTCAGGCCACGAGGTGTCTCTTCAGCAGGGACCAGGTCCAAGTTTGGGTTCAAAAGACCCCGGTGTTGTGTGTATCCCCTGCAGCGGCCATCTTGGATCTCCCTAAGCGAGTTTATAATCCGAGTTCTGTATACTGTACTCGGGACTCGGCTTATACGCGAGTCAATAGGTTTTCCGAGGTTTTGAGGGCAAAAGTAGGGGGGTCGGCTTATACACGGGTCGGCTTATACGCGAGTATATACGGTACTTGTTTCTCTATTTGAATATATATATTTTCTATATATATTAAACTAACAATACAAATAATGTATGACCATAAATTAAAATAAATTAATAGATTAAACCATTAAATGAAATAATTTCCATAATGAAATGAAACTTTCCTTTTTTATATATATGGATTACCTTCCCGTCTCAAATATTATAATATTGTTATAATAAACATTACCCTCTTAAAATATGTCCTTCTTAATTAACAAATATAAAATGTGCAAAAATATAACAAATGCTCAAAACAGCAGCAGAAAACCATTTTTAAAAGTGCAACATGTTAAGATTGTCATTAGGGCAGATTGGCATTAAGAAAGACCAAGTACTGTAGCTTGGATAGGCTGATCCGATTTCTTCTCTCTGTTATTATTTGCCCTGCTTTGGAGAAAATCCTCTCTGAAGGGACTGATGTCGCTACGATGCACTGTCTTCTGGTCATCACCTTGACAAGCCGTGGATATATTGAAGCCTTGCTCTCCCACCACGTCAATGGGTCTGCTGTTCTTTGGATTAAGGGTTCCTCAAGATATGATCTTACTTCTAGCATTGCATCTGCTGAGGAGTTTCTTCTTGCAGCATCTCCTGTTGCCCTTTTGTCAAAGACCCTCCAAACAGCAGACATTTGTGGTTGTTGTACTTGTGGAGCCCCTGCTCCCACTTCATCTTCTGGGCCTCCTGATGGAGGTGGGTGGCTGGTGAGGCTGCATCTCGCTGCTGCTGCTGCTGTTATTCTTTGCAGTGCCTCATCAACAGCTCTATTATCACTAAAGGCCAGCTTTTTGAACCTCGGGTCAAGAAGTGTAGTTTCTGACAGTATAGTGTTATATTCCATTCTTTGGAACTTTCTCTCCATAGAGGCACACAGGGCAGCTACCAACTCTTTTACTTTCTCTGTATTTATTGCTCCATCTCTCTGGTTGGCTGTCACTCTCTGCAAACCCCTGCACAGCAGCAGCATTTTAGAGGCTGTAACATAGCTGCAAATGGATAAAACAGTTACTCAGAAATTTGTAATGTGAACTTTATTTCTTATGTATTATTACTGCCATTGACCTCTACCATACAGTTATATGATGATAATTTGCAGTATTGCATTTACAAAACAGGTTATGAAACTTGTGGTCATTCAGTCTGGAAAAAAGATGGCTTGGGGCGATCTAATCTGCATGTACAGATATATAAATAGACAGTGCAGAAGAGATTTTCCTACTGATCTTTTGCCTTCTACTCCTGTACTAGTGGCATTGGCATCCTATACTTCTAGAGAAAAAATGTTTCACCATCATCAGGGGATTCTTTACTGTAAGAGCAGCGAGATTATAGATCACTCTGCCACACAATGTGCTAAATAATTCATTATCACCCGCCTAGACTACTGCAACACCCTCCTCGACGGTCTCCCTTCCAACGCTCTAATCGCCCCTTCAATCTATCCTCAACTCTGCTGCCCGGCTAATCCATGAGCAGAGAAATCGTTTGTGCAATAATTTCTCCCATTGTTTGCTTTTAAACTATCTGTTTCCATGCACAGACATCGTTTATAGTAAATCTGTACTATCCTATGAGCCGAAACAATATGGCCTCATAGGATAGCTTGGGGCCTGGGGTGCAACAAGATATTTACCTTCGGGGGCGTGACCTAACCGCTCATGGAGTAGGTCGCACATTGCGGGAGCTACGTGACTAGGAACCGAAAAGCTGCTCAAACCGTTGTCCCTGCTCACCCTCTGCCTCTCGGACTACAGACATCGCTAGCTGAGTGCCCGGTGAGTGTATGGGGAAGACCAAGCCCGGCTACTGCGACCCTACCAGGCGCATTGCCGACTTCTTTGTGGCCCCTCTCCAGTCCTCTCAGGGAGAGAAAATGACGCTTCCTTCTCCCAGAGCGGCCCGCGCCGCTCTCAGAAACTCCCAGCCTGCGCCGCTCTCAGAAACTCCCAGCCTGCGTCGCTCTCAGAAACTCCCAGCCTGCTATATCTGCTGTCTCTGCTGGAGCAGCTGCTGCCGGCCCTGAAGCCCCGGTCACAGCGGCTTTCGTCAAAATCATGCTGGGGGAGCTCAGATCCTCCCTGCAAGCCGATATGCGCAACATGATGGCAGACTTGAAAGGAGAGGTGGAGGAATTAGGCAGCCGCACAGATAGATTGGAGCGCAAAATGCAGGAGCTGGTCGCCTCACATAACAAGCTTTGGGACGCTCATGACTCCCTGCACTCCCTGGCTACAAAAGCCCAATATAAGGCCCTTGACCTAGAGGACAGGTCCAGGAGCAACAACACAAAGCTGAGGGGGATTGAGGAGGCTGTACTAGCATCAGATCTAAGAGCATTTCTTCCAAGATTTTATCATGGCAGTTCTCCCGCACACTAATAAGCAGACTGTTGTTATAGATCGCATTCACCGCATTCCTAAACCGGCGGGCTTGGCTCCTTCGGTCCCTAGGGACGTGCTGGCACGAGTGCATTTTTTCGAGATCAAAGAGGAGTTCCTCTCTTCTTCAAAATATTTTATTTGAATATAATAAAAGGGGGATTGGGAAAGGGAGGGTTACATAATATAAAGGGGGAGGGGGAAGGGGGAGGGTAGGGAAACACACAATATGTACAAGTACACAAATGCAGTAAGTGAAGTGTTAAGAAGTTTTAAGAAATAAGTAACTAGTAGAATCCTGTTGTAGCAATAAAAACAATGAGATTATACAAAAAGAATAAACAACTGTCACAACAAATTATTAACATTAACAATTGAGAGATTGAGTGAAGCTAATCGAAAACATGTAGAGAAATATTTATGGTTGAACTATATTTCCAGAACGAGAAAACAGTTAGGCTTACGTTATCTTATTTTCGAGCATTTGAATAATAGTAAAGAAAGTTACTGTCTTAGTTATATTTCTACATATTTAGTCTGAGGGGACCTTAAGGCATGAGTAAGGGGCAGTATGATTTTATCCAGGGTTCCCACTGGAGCAAGAATTTAGACCAAATGTTTGTACGGATTGCAAATGAATTCTCGTATGTGCAGTGGACGGTGATTCTTTCAACCAGATTACCAATTGTTGGTGGTTCAGATTTTTTCCATCTTGCAGCCAGTAGGGTCTTGGCAGTCAATACCACATGTGAAATCAGAAGTCTGGAGTGTGGAGAAAAGTCTTCTATGCCTAACAGTAAAAGTGCTAGCTCCGGGGTAAGAGTAAAGTGGATTTTAGTAATGTGTCTTAATAAATTCTCGACATCCTCCCAAAAATGATGAATACGGGGACAGAACCAGAATATGTGGGAAAGCGTTCCAGGTGCTCCACATCCTCTCCAGCATAGTGGAGAATGGTCTGGATATATGCGGTTCAGTGCTACAGGGGTGTAGTACCACCTTGACAATGTTTTATAGTGGCTTTCATGTAGAGTAGCACATTTGGAGCTGGAATAGGCAATTTTCAGTGTTTTGGGTAATTTTTCCAAATTAATTTTGACATCCAGTTCATCTTCCCACGCTTTAAGAAAGGGAAGACCAGGAAGTTCCAACTCGTCGTTTAAAATTTTGTAGATTCGGTTGGTCATCCAAATCGACTCTTTTTGAGGCAGTCTAATTAGTTCCGTTATTATTGAAGGGAGCTTGAAATCAGTTCGGTGAGTCCGAAAGTAATTATCCATAGATCTCCATTGGGTCCTATCTTCCCTGGTTAAGGGGAAATCGTTTTGCATATCATGGAAGGGTCTGAGCAAACCATCTCGTATCAGATCCTGTACATGGGTTTTTTTCCTTTAATTTCCAATGTGAAAGATCCAAGGTAGGAATAAGTATTTCTAGTGTTTCCAGTGGTATGTTTTTAAGCATTACTTTTGTGGAGTACTTGTCCGCTTTTTTTATGAAAAGTTTCCAGGCCTGAATTGTTGCCTTTATGACTGGTTGGGATGGAATTTTTTTGTGGGGGTCTAATAGACAAGCTATGAGAAAGAGATTTCAGGTTTTCACTTGCAAAAGAGCCTTCGATAGTGATCCAAGGCAAATCGGAAAGTTCAATGAACCAACATTGTGATAGTTTGATTAATGAGGCCAAATAGTAGTTAAATAAGTTGGGTACTCCCAGTCCAGCTGATGATTTATGTCGTTGTAATGCTAATGATGTCACTCTCGGCCTTTTCCTCCGCCATATGAAGGCGCGTAATTGGGATTGAAGTTTTGTGAACCATCTTCTTGGGATAAATAAAGGCATAGATCTTATTATGTACAAAAATTTCGGAAAAAGGAGCATTTTAAATGCTTCTATTTTGCTCAACCATGTTAACTCGATTTTAGAGAGGCGCTGATATTCCTGGCATAGGGAGCTATAAAGGGATGTTAAATTTGAATGGACCATTTCGTTTGAGGGCTTTGTTAGTGTAATTCCCAGTAAGTTATGTCCTTCTTTTTCCAAGAGAACTCGAATTCTTCCTTCAGGTATTGTAGAAGTGTTTCATCGATGTTGAAGTCCAAGACTTGTGATTTAGATGTATTAATTTTATAAAACGAAACTCGGGAGTATCTTCTAAGTTCTAGGTCGAGATGTCTCAGGGATTTCAATGGATTAGTGAAGTTTTGTGTTGGGTTTGATTAATTAAAATCCCTTTGATGTTAACATTTCGTCTTATACTGGAAGCCAATGGTTCTATAAACAATGCGAAAAGGAGTGGAGAGAGAGGACAGTCTTGTCGTGTCCCGTTAGAAAGCGGGAATTTTGGGGACAGAGTGGTGTTAGAGTATACTCTAGCTGTAGGGGCTTTGTACATAGATTGAATTGTACGGAGTATGTTACCTTTAAGACCAAATTTTTCTAATGTTGTAAATAAGAACTGCCAATGGACCCTATGGAATGCCTTCTCGGCATCTAGTGCCAAGAAGGCAGAAGGTTGGCCAGTCGATTCAATGATGGAAATTAGGTCTAGTGCACGTCTTGTGGCATCGACAGTGGTACGTCCTGGTATAAAACCTGTTTGGTCTGGATGTATTAATTTAATCACATAGTTTTTTAACCGATTTGCAGCAAGTTTGGCCAAAAGTTTCGTGTCGGTGTTTAATAAGGAAATCGGCCTATAGTTATTAACATCAGATGGATCTCCCTTACCCTTAGGGATCACTGTAATTGTTGCCTCTAGCATGTCGTCCGGTAAATATCCTTGAGAAGCAGTGTGATTTGCCAGCTTTGTGAGATATGGAGCCAGGATTTGATTGAATTCTTTATACAATTCAGTCTGGAAACCATCTGGTCCAGGTGCTTTCCCCACTTTTGATTTCCCTATGGCCTCAGCTACTTCAGGAATTGTATAAGGGGAATTTAGGTCTAATAAGTCTGTGTCAGTCAATGTGGGAAGTTCCAAGTTGTTTAAAGCGAACCTGTCACCCCCCCTGGACATCAAAAGCTATAATAGCCACCTTCTGCAGCACTAAGGCTGCATTCAGGGAAGGTGGCTATAAGCTTTTGATGCCCTTTCTACTATTAAATATGAACTTATATAAAGCCTTACTCTTAAGAAGACCTAAGACCGGGAGGCGGGGTTTCGCGCTCCTCCGACCCGCCTCCTCTTGTCAGTCATGGTCCTCGCCTGCTGCTGCCTCCCCTCATGAACGCGCGCCTCCGTTCTCGTCTATGGCGCCGCGCATGCGCTGTGCGCCGGGTGTCCAGGAAGTCTTAGGTCTTCTTAAGAGTAAGGCTTTATATAAGTTCATATTTAATAGTAGAAAGGGCATCAAAAGCTTATAGCCACCTTCCCTGAATGCAGCCTAAGTGCTGCAGAAGGTGGCTATTATAGCTTTTGATGTCCAGGGGGGGTGACAGGTTCGCTTTAAATAGTGGTGTATTTCTTCCTCATCAGGAGATTGATTCGAGGGGTGCTCTTTTAAATTATATAAGGAAGAGTAAAACGTGGCAAATTCTTTTGCAATATCTCCAGGGTGGTAATGTAATTTATTATGTTGGTCTTTTATTACTTTTATTCTTGCTTTTATTTTCTGGTGTTTGATTTTCTGGGCCAATAACTTGGATGGTTTATCATCTGAGTGGTAATGTTGCGTTTTGAGTGTCTGGGAAATGTTATCGTACTCAGATGTAAGAAGCGTTTTTATGTTTCGACGGAGTTTGAAAATTTCCTCCAAAATTTGGGAATCTGAGGAATTTTGGTGTGATAAATCTAGTTCATGGATTTTGGCCACCATATTCTTGAGGTTTTCTTGGTTCTTCCTAATTAGTTGAGCATTTAATTGGATCAATTTTCCCCGAAGTACTGCTTTAAAGGCTGACCATAAGATTACCGTTGGCGTCTCTTCCAGGTCATTTTCCTTGAAGTAGTTGAGGATAGTTTCCTCCATTTCTTTTTTGTATGTTGGGTGGGTGTATAATAAGCTATTGTTTCTCCATTGTTTAGGAGACAATGATTTCGGACCAATCTTAATTTCGAATGTAATGGGGGCGTGATCGGACCAAGTTATGGTCCCAATCTCTGTTTTAGTAAATTTTGGAAGGGTGAATAATCCAGCCAGGACCAGATCGATTCTGGAGTAAGAGTTGTGTCTTTGAGAAATGGGAATACTCAATAGAAGTAGAGTTCAAACATCGGAATGTGTCATAAAGGTCGTTCTTATGGAGCCATGGATCTAGGGATTGATTGTTATTATTTCTGGTTTTATTTGAGGAATCTATTGCACTATTGGGGACGGTATTAAAGTCCCCAAATATAATGAGATCCCCTTGTATTTTGTCTTTAATTACTTTCATGACCTTATTTAAGAAAGTTTTTTGTGCTTTGTTGGGAGCATAAACACATATCAGGGTGAATAATTGGTTGTTGAGTTTAAAAATGAGGACCAAGTATCTCCCCACCGGATCTTCTATTTTTTCTATTTGTTCAAATGCGACACTATCTTTAATCATAATGGCTACTCCGGCCTTTTTCTTCGGGTTGTTAGCATAGAAAATATTTTGGAAATTTTTGTTACTAAGTCTTTGTGGTTGTAGTGATGACAGTTTAGTCTCCTGGAGACCTATGATATCTGCTTTGGAGTCTTTGAGTGTTTTCCATAGGAAAAAACGTCGTTTTGGGGAGTTAAGCCCGTTGACATTTTGTGAATAAAAGCGCAGAGTCATGGTCTAAGATGATTGGAGCGATAATAAGGTATATCTCTTTCTCGTTTGGGAACTAGATTATATGAATATATAAGTTATGGGCTTTCAATATTTTGTTGTTAAAATTTAAAATGTCACTCAATTGTCTCAACGGAGGGGATCCAAGGATCACGTTCAAAAACCTCCTTGTCTGGCTAGTGTTATGGCATTACGCCTCAGCCTTTATTAATTGGTTTATTGATCTTTTTATGATATAATGATTCCTAGATCTTTAAGGATCTCTAGACTTCTCTCCACCTCTGACAATGCAATAGATCTTCCCTGATGTTGGAATAAAACTTTTGTTGGGTTAAAGCCCCATTTATAGGGGATTGAGTTTTTCTGTAGTAGATTAATAATGGGGGATAGTTCCCTTCTTTGTTGCATAGTTGTTTTTGAGATTTCAGCAAAGATTCTGATATGTTGATATGGCGCAGGAAGGGTTTTGTTCACTTTCAAATAGTCTACTATCTGTTCTTTCACATGAAGAAAATGGAACTTGACCAGGACATCTCTTGGGATATCTGGTGCTAATGACCTTGGTTTTCTTAGACGATGAATTGTTACTATGTTAAGATCGAGGTCCGATAGCGAGGGGATTGTTTGTCTCATTTAAATCTTTCGCGTATTGTTTTAATTGGTTAGGCGGAATAGTTTCTTCAATACCTCGTAGTTTTAGGTTTTGTCGTCTGTCCTTATCGTCTAGGTCTGAGATTTTATTCTGCATAATTTTGTAGCTTTCTTTGAGGAGTCTATGATCATTGACTAGTTCCTCATGCTTGGATAGTAAAGATGATATGTCCGTTTTATTCCTGTCTGCTTTATGGGTTACCTTATCTACTGAAATTTGCATATGCTCAAATTTTAATTCTAGTTTCTGCTCAAATGCCTTATTCTTTTTGTCTAGGGCGTAGAAAATGCCTTTGAAAAAGTTTTTGTCAATCGGGCCGTCTATTCCATCAAAGGTATCAGTTTCCTGAGGTGATATAGATTCTTTCCTAGGTTTTTGTTTGACTGGACTGACATTAGGAGTCTCTTCAGAATCAGATTCCGAGGAGTTTAGCATTTTTTGTGTCTGGAAGGAGCCTTTCTTCATCTTAGTTGCAAGCTCTTTCCTTTTTTGAGAGGAAACTTGTGGTTTTGCGAAGGTTCCTTCTTCTGTAATCATTTGGGAATTAGAACCTTGGTCACTGCTAGTATCCCTAGGGGATCTAGAGCGGTGTTTGTACTCCGCGTGTGAGATTTTGATGTCTGTTCTGGGTGGTTTAGGTTTTTCCGTTATCTGTTTCGCAGTGGCCATGATGAGTTAACTGGTATTCAGCTTTATGGGATAAAGATGGTAAATTTGCTTGCTGTATGTTACAATTTCTTATTAAATTCAGGAGTATTACCGTAAATTTTGCTTAGGGAAGCCTAAATTATTTGGGATTTTCAGGATTGTAGAAATAACCGGAGAATAAAATGGTGTGGTATTGACTGTCAAGAGCCTATGTCCACTGTGTTATATATTGTCCCAGTGGGATCAGATGTTTTTTATTTTGGTATATAGTTTTAATCTAGTGGAAGAGTCTTCTAAGTACGCGTCCGACCAGGTCTAGAGAAGGAGTAGATGAAATTTATTCACCTTCTAATATGTAAGGGTTCTTCTGGTGGGGTAAGTATTCTGATAATAAATTGCTCCGTAAGTCCAGAAGCCCTGTTTAATAATCAAATATTGTCCCCCTTTTAAATGCCTCCCTGTTGTGTTAGGGCTAAATTATGGTCAGTAGTGGCCGTGAGAATTTCTCGTCCGGAAATAACTATCCAGTGGTATCAACACAAAAGATTATTGCAAAATGTAGCTTGTTTAAAAATATATATACAGCAATAAACAGGGAATACCAGTCACATCAGCTGTAAATTACCAAGTGGTCTCATTAGATGAGTTAAATATGGATTGTTAAATTTGGAGTGTGTTTGGGGATCAAGTACCAGTGATTCAAAAAGGGTGCCTGATCCTGTCTCTGATGTGTTTCTAACCCAATAACAACAATCAAAACAGTAAATTTGTAGGAAGTTATGAAGTAATATAAAGGATTAGATGAGTTAAAAGGGAGCGAGACTTATGTAAGAGTTACTGAAGAGTAGAAGATGAGAGCATATGATGGGGAACACAAATAAAAGAGGGGATGTGAAGTGAAGAGAAAATGGTACTAGAAAAGAGAATGAAAGAGTGTAATCATAGCGTAGTAAGAATTATCAAGGGGGTATGCTGGATAAAATAGAGAGAGTGGGGTAGAGGGATATCAGAAAAGATCAATTAGTTGTGATTAAAGTAGATGAATTAGGAGGGAAAGGTTTGAGATTAGTACAAGGGGTTGAAATTGAGCTAAAAAATAGGATGAAGGCAAGTGTATGAATAAAATTTGAATTTGTAGGTGTACTCTCCCCTAAATTAAGGTCAGGCTCGTCGATGTCCCCAACCCCAAGGGGATTGAGAGCCACAAGAGAGGGAATCAAAGTTGGTTATATAGAAAAAGAGATAGTGAAATGTAGGTAAGCAAATAATATTTGGTTTCGTGGGGAGGAAAGAGGGAAGGAGAAAGGTTAGGAGAGAAATGGAGGGTGTTGTAAGAAGATAGAAGTGACAGTAGTGTAGGAGTTACAGATAAATAGGTTAACAGATTAGAACAGAGAGGGTCAGATGAGATGTTTACCTATATCTTCTGACGGAAAATCCCAAGGATTAATAAGAATGCTAATTGGACTACGTTCCCAGAGTCCCAAAAAGAACAAGGCAGATTGAAAGAGTCTTTGTTGTTTGAAGATCAGAGATCGGTTCGGAGCGTCCAGGAAACAGTTGACCATCACCGGTCCAAGTAGGTCCGTTTCGTTCCTCAGCGTTGGTGTATAGTCTTGATAAAATCTTAGTGTAGACTTTGAGAAATATAAGAAGATTGTAGCAGGTTTGAGGTGGTCTTGTTGCTGTATAAGTCAGTAGATATTCTGCAGAATCTCCCCTTAGTCCCTCCGGCAGGCGATTCTGGGGAGCAACTCCCGCTGTCTGGTTCAGTGAAGTCGTCGGCCAAATAATCCAGGGGGTTTCCGACAGCAGTAACTGACTCGGATGTATATTTAAGTCGGGTATGCGAGTAATGGCGTTTGTTTTGACAATATGCGAGTCGCCAGCAAAGTCGTCAACCAATTACTCCAGAGGGTATCCGACAGCAGCAGCTGACTCGGACTTGTATTTAAGTCGGCTGTGCGAGTAATGGCGATTGCTATGCCAGTCTGCGAGTCGTCAGCAATGGCGCGTTGGTGTCGGAAAGAACCCTTCAGGGGCCTGATGTTGTCTGTAGACAGTTCCAGAGGCTCTCCAAACAGTGGAGTCTAAAAAATAAAATAAAATAAAAAAATAAAATAAAAAGGCGCCGACTGCCGTCGGTGATTGTTATGGGAACTCGCAGTTATGTAGCGGAACCGCAAAAATGGCGGGAAACTGAAGAAGAGCCCTCCGGTGAGTCCAGGATGTACAGAGGGGATCAAGGAAGATCAGCACTGGTCCCGGAAGCCACCCACTCAAACCAGATGTCGCTGCGTCGTGTCTTGTTTCCTCCAGGAACTCCCCAGACGCCGATGACCGGGATGAACAGTGGAGCCGGGTGCCGATGGAAGTCGGGACAGTCACCCCGCCTAAGCAATCGACCCGCAGCAATGGTGGGAAAATCAGCAGAGCCTTGCAGGGGTCCGAGAAGCGCAGGAAGGATCCGAAGAGGCCGGCACCCGCCTTGGAAGTCAACTAACTCGCAGCAGAAGTCGCAATTACAAGCCGTGTTTCTCCGGGGCTTCTCAGACGCTGGAGACTCGGATGTATATTGGAGTCTGTAGTCAGTGGCGGTTGCTATGGCAACTTGCGAGTCTGAAGCACAGCCACGGTAAAGGCGGGAAAGTCCCGGAAATTGGCGAGAAAAGATCAGAAGAGACTTTTGGGTCCCTCAGACCTCTCGGAACCAGAAAAAAGACCAAAAAAGTTGAATTGAAGACCCAGGCAGCCGTCCGGAGGTCAATTAGATCAAGCAGATGAGAATAAGCAATCAATTGCAGGCAGATCTTCAGTATGGTAGTCCAAAAAGGGGAGAGAAGTCCGGAAAGGAGAAGTCCAATGTGTCCAAATGGTTCCTGAAGCTGTTACAGTCAGATCTCAGTTGAGTTGATAGTACTTAGTAAGTCCTGTTGCTTTTTCTGGCTGAGGAGCAGGAGCTCGAGCTAGATGCGACTGCTCTCCATGAGCTCCAAGCCACGTCTCAGAGGAGTTCCTCTCGACCCTGAGGGGGAACCCTACATTGGAAGATTGCTTTGCTCATATATCGGTATACCCTGATCTGTCCCCTGGAACATTGGCTCTTCGTAGGGCTTTTGCCCCCTATACTTCGATACTGAGAGATAAAGGCATTCCATAATCGTTGGGGGTTTCCCACAAAACTCCTGATCCGAAGAGAAGGTACGGTGACAACGTGTCTGACTCCACCTCAGGCTGCAAAATACCTGACTCAATAGGGTCTGAGATCACCTGGCTCCCCTGCTTCTTCAAACTCCCCAAGATCCAAATCCGAGAAGCCCAATAAGCGTCGCATCAACCCAGATTGGGAGGCCGCGTGAAGGGACATAATGCTGCAGGTTCCTGACTTCTTCCTTCCTGTTGCTATTTTTGGTCCACTGTCCTCCTGGATAGACTTTCTCCTTATCAGATGGACTTTTTTTCTTTTTTCTGATACTGAGCCTCCTCAGTATAAGGCCCCGTTGGTGATTTTGTTCACTGTTTCACCTGGGCATCCAGCTCTGGCTGAATTTACTTCACAGTTATTGTTCTTTGTTTGTTTGTCTTGTCTGTTTTTCCCGCCCTCCCTCCGTCCCTGTTTTCTTCCTGCAGGCAATGTGAGATAAAGCTCTGTTGGCTTTCACCTAATGTGAGATCCCTTAACCCCTTAACGACACGTGTCTCAGCGTGTGAGACATGAAATCCCATGCGTTAACGACCGATGTCTCAGCGTCTGAGACATCTGGGGAACGCACTCCTGCAGCTCGAGTGAGGGTCTCACTGACCTGTCACTCGGGCTGCAGGTAGTTGGGGACATGTACTAAAGCCCAGGGGGGGTGGATTGGCCCCCCCGAGGCTACAGTCGTGGTAATTGGGGGTTAAAAATGAACCGGCAATTACCGCGAATGTGCACAGTATGCGGTCCCTTCCTGCCTGCTTCTCTGCCTGGCTCCTCCTGCTCCCCCAGCTCATGCCCCCTGCCCCTTCCTGTTACTGCCCCCCCCCCATCCGCCCTGTCCCATGCTGGCTCCGGCTCCCCCCTGCTCATCCCCCTGTCCCCCGCTCTCTCCGGTCCCCCGCTCATTGTTCCTGTCTCCGGCTTGCCCCCTGCTCATTCCCTCTGTCCCGTGCTGGCTCCGGCTCCCCCCGCACATCCCCCTGTCCGATGCTGGCTCCGGCCCGCCACCCTGCCGCTTCTTACCGCTCAGGTCCTCCTTCTTCTTCTGCCGCCGCCTCCTCCGCTTCCGGGACGCCGGTCCTCCTGCTGCTGCCGCTGCCTCCGCCCGCCGGTCCTCCTCCTGCTGCTGCCGCTGCCTCCGCCCGCCGGTCCTCCTCCTGCTGCTGCCGCTGCCTCCGCCCGCCGGTCCTCCTCCTGCTGCTGCCGCCGCCTCCGCCCGCCGGTCCTCCTCCTGCTGCTGCCGCCGCCTCCGCCCGCCGGTCCCCTCCTGCTGCTGCCGCCGACCCGCTCAGCTCCGGTCTTCCCCCTCCTCTGACAACTTGGGCGCAGTGATCAACTGGATCACTGTGCCCAAGCTGTCAGATCGCCTTCTACATCTTGATCCCCATGCAGGGGAATCCCCCTGCATGGGGATTGAGCTGCAGAAAGCAATCTGTCAGCTCAGGTGCAGTG
Organism: Allobates femoralis; assembly: GCA_033576535.1. NCBI lineage: Eukaryota > Metazoa > Chordata > Amphibia > Anura > Aromobatidae > Allobates > Allobates femoralis. Next base: position 468,369,629 of record JARQOC010000004.1, read on the forward strand.
ATCCACTGGATCACTAAATCCAATCTGTCAGATTGTTTTCTGCAGCTTGCTCTCCATGCAGGGGATTCCCCATGCAGGGGATTGTGCTGCAGAAAGCAATCTGACAGCTCGGGTGCAGTGATCCAGTGGATCACTGCACCCGAGCTGTCAGATCACCTTCTACATCTTGATCCCCATGCAGGGGAATCCCCTTTCATGGGGATTGAGCTGCAGAAAGCAATCTTGACAGCTCGGGTGCAGTGATCCAAACTGTGCAGTGATCCACTGGATCACTGAAACCAAGCTGTCAGATTGTTTTCTGCAGCTTGCGCTCCGTGCAGGGGAATCCCCTTGCATGGGGATTGAGCTGCAGAAAGCAATCTGTCAGCTCGGGTGCAGTGATCCAGTGGATCACTGAAACCAAGCTGTCAGATTGTTTTCTGCAGCTTGCTCTCCATGCAGGGGAATCCCCTTTCATGGGGATTGAGCTGCAGAAAGCAATCTTGACAGCTCGGGTGCAGTGATCCAAACTGTGCAGTGATCCACTGGATCACTGAAACCAAGCTGTCAGATTGTTTTCTGCAGCTTGCGCTCCGTGCAGGAGAATCCCCTTGCATGGGGATTTAGCTGCAGAAAGCAATCTGAAAGCTCGGGTGCAGTGATCCAGTGGATCACTGAAACCAAGCTGTCAGATTGTTTTCTGCAGCTTGCTCTCCATGCAGGGGATTCCCCTTGCATGGGGATTGAGCTGCAGAAAGCAATCTTGCAGCCCCGGCACGGCACCCGGGCTGCCAGATCGCTGCTCTGCAGTCCGATCCTCCTGCATGAGGATCGAGCTGCAGAAAGCGATCTCGCAGCCCCGCCACTGCACCCGGGCTGCCAGATCACTGCGCTGCAGTCCGATCCTCCTGCATGAGGATCGAGCTGCAGAAAGCGATCTCACAGCCCGGGTGCAGTGATCCACAGTGGATCACTGCACCCGGGCTGTGAGATCACTACTTTGCAGTCCGATCCTCCTGCATGGCGATCGTGGGACCTTCGTTGTGGACTACGTCGGAGGCGATCGAGCGTCGTGGGACCTTCGTTGTGGACTACGTCGGATCTTTTTATAATAAAGCTGGAGTCTAAATTTTGTTTGTGTTTTTTTTCAAAATAAAAATATGTTTCTCTGTGTGTATTTATTGACTTCTTACCAGAAATTCCTAATGGCGGGTCTAACATTGGCCCAATATTATGAATCTCGGGCTTAGTGCCAGCTGCCAATAAAAAGCTGGCATTAACCCCTTTATTACCCAGTTTGCCACCGGCACCAGGGCAACTGGAAGAGCATGGGTACAGCGCCAGAAAATGGCGCTTCAATGAATGCGCCATTTTCTGGGGCGGCTGCGGGCTGCAATTCGCAGCATGGGGGGCCCAGAACGCTTGGGCCTTTCCATGCTGAGGATTCCAGCCCCCAGCTGCCTAGTTGTACCTGGCTGGGCCAAAAATATGGCGGAGCCCTATGTCATTTTTTTTTCTAGAATTAGTTCTAGAAATAAAAAAAAAGGGCTTCGCTGTATTTTTGGTTGCAGCCAGGTACAACGAGGCAGCTGGGGTTTGCTGGCAGTCTTTAGCTGCCAAGTTGTACCTGGCTGGATCAAAAATATGGCGGAGCCCCATGTAATTTTTTTTTCTAGAATTAGTTCTAGAAATAAAAAAAAAGGGTTTCGCTGTATTTTTGGTTGCAGCCAGGTACAACGAGGCAGCTGGGGGTTGCTGGCAGTCTGTAGCTGCCAAGTTGTACCTGGCTGGACCAAAAATATGGCGGAGCCCCACGTCATATTTTTTTTTCTAGAATTAGTTCTAGAAATAAAAGGCCTTCGCTGTATTTTTTGTAACCAGCCATGTACAACTTGGTAGCTGGCTGACTGGAATCCTCAGCGTGGAGAGACCCAAATGTTGTGGGTCCCCCACGCTGCAAATTACAACCTACAGCCACCCAAGAAAATAGCGCATTCATTTGAGGCGGCATTTTCTAGTACTGTACCCCAACTCTTCCAGTTGCCCTTGAGCTGGTGGCACACGGGTTCTCCATATGCGACATGGTGTCCGCTAACAATTTCAATGGAAAATTAGCTTCAGTTGTTAGCATGTCGGGTATGGAAAGCCCCTCCCTGTGTGCCTGAACATTGGAGCTCCCCCACATGTGACCCCATTTTGGAAACTAGACCCCCCAAGGAACTTATCTAGATAAATAGTGAGCACTTTGAACCCCCAGATGCTTCACAAATTCATCCATAAAAATGAAAAAGCACTTTTTTTTCCACAAAAGTTTGTGAAGCACCTGGGGGTTCAAAGTACTCACTATGCATCTAGATACATTCCTTAGGTGGTCTAGTTTCCAAAATGGGGTCACTTGTGGGGGAGCTCCAATGTTTAGGCACATAGGGGCTCTTCATATCCTACATGGTGACCGCTAACAATTCCAATTGTTAGCGGACACCATGTTGCGTATGGAAAGTCCCTGTGTGTCTCCACATTGGAGCTCCCCCACAAGTGACCCCATTTTGGAAACTAGACCCCCTAAGGAACATATCTAGATGCATAGTGATCACTTTGAACCCCCAGATGCTTCACAAATTGATCCGTAATAATGAAAAAAATAAATTTTTTGTGGAAAAAAAGCGATTTTACATTTTTACGGATGAATTTCTGAAGCATATGGGGGTTCAAAGTGCTCACTATGCATCTAGATATGTTCCTTTGGGGGTCTAGTTTCCAAAATGGGGTCACTTGTGGGGGAGCTCCAATGTGGAGACGCATGGGGACCCTCCAAACGCGACATGGTGTCCGCTAACAATTTGAACTCATTTTCCATTCAAATTGTTAGCGGACACCATGTTGCGTTTTGAGGGTCCCTGTGTGTCTCCACATTGGAGCTCCCCCACAAGTGACCCCATTTTGGAAACTAGACCCCCAAAGGAACATATCTAGATGCATAGTGAGCACTTTGAACCCCCAGATGCTTCAGAAATTCATCCGTAAAAATGAAAAAGCACTTTTTTTTTCACAAAAAAATTCTTTTTTCATTATTATGGATCAATTTGTGAAGCATCTGGGGTTCAAAGTGCTCACTATGAATCTAGATATGTTCCTTTGGGGGTATAGTTTCCAAAATGGGGTCACTTGTGGGGGAGCTCCAATGTGGAGACGCATGGGGACCCTCCAAACGCGACATGGTGTCCGCTAACAATTTGAGCTCATTTTCCATTCAAATTGTTAGCGGACACCATGTCGCGTTTTGAGGGTCCCTGTGTGTCTGAACATTGGAGCTCCCCCACAAGTGACCCCATTTTGGAAACTAGACCCCCAAAGGAACATATCTAGATGCATAGTCAGCACTTTGAACCCCAGATGCTTCAGAAATTCATCCGTAAAAATGAAAAAGCACCTTTTTTTTCACAAAAAAATTCTTTTTTCATTATTCTGGATCAATTTGTGAAGCATCTGGGGGTTCAAAGAGCTCACTATGCATCTAGATATGTTCCTTTGGGGGTCTAGTTTCCAAAATGGGGTCACTTGTGGGGGAGCTCCAATGTGGAGACGCATGGGGACTCTCCAAACGCGACATGGTGTCCGCTAACAATTTGAGCTCATTTTCCATTCAAATTGTTAGCGGACACCATGTCACGTTTTGAGGGTCCCTGTGTGTCTCCACATTGGAGCTCCCCCACAAGTGACCCCATTTTGGAAACTAGACCCCCAAAGGAACATATCTAGATGGATAGTGAGCACTTTGAACCCCCAGATGCTTCACAAATTCATCCATAAAAATGAAAAAACACTTTTTTTTTCACAAAAAATTTCTTTCTGCCTACATTTTTTCAGTTTCTCATGGGCAAAGGGATAAAATACATCCCAAAATTTGTTGGGCAATTTCTCCTGAGTACACTGATACCTCATATGTGGTCATAAACCACTGTTTGGGCACACGGCAGGGCTCAGAAGTGAAGGAGCGCCATTTCACTTTTTGAACGGAAAATTGGCTCCAAAATTCAAATTGCGCTCCTTCCCTTCTGAGCCCTGCCGTGAGCCCAAACAGTGGTTTATGACCACATATGAGGTATCTGTGTACTCAGGAGAAATTGCCCAACAAAATTTAGGATGCATTTTATCCTGTTGCCCATGTGAAAATGAAAAAATTGAGGCTAAAAGAACATTTTTGTTACAAAAATTAAAATGTCCATTTGTTCCTTCAACTTTATTTTAGTTCCTGTGAAGCACCTGAAGGGTTAATAATCTTCTTGAATGTAGTTTTGAGTAGCTTGAGGGGTGCAGTTTTTGGAATGGTGTCACTTTTGGGTGTTTTCTGTCATGTACACCCCTCAAAGGGACTTCAAATGTGATGTGGTCACTAAAAAAATGGTTTTGTAAATTTTGCTGGAAAAATGAGAAATTGCTGATGAACTTTGAACCCTTATAACGTCCTAACCCAAAAAATGTTTTTTCCCAAAATTGCGCTGACGTAAAGTAGACATGTGGGAAATGTTATTTATTAACTATTTTGTGGCACATAACTCTCTGGTTTAGCAGAATAAAAATTAAAAATTTGAAAATTGCTAAATTTTCAACATTTTTGCCAAATTTTTGATTTTTTCACAAATAAACGCAAAAATTATCGACCTAAATTTAATACTAACATGAAGCCCAATATGTCACGAAAAAACAATCTCAGAATCGCTCAGATCCAATGAAGTGTTCCAGAGATATAACCTCATAAAGGGACACTGGTCAGAATTGCCAAAAATGCCTCGGTCTTTAGGGTCAAAATAGGCTCGGTCATGAAGGGGTTAAACACTGCATACTTATAAGCGTGATATCACAATTGAACCATGAGTATTTCCTTATCCTCAATTAACGTAAACGGTCTCAACTCACCGAAGTAAAAGATCGCTAGTTTGGCGCCAATTAATCAAATCTCATCACCATATAATTTGTTTACAGGAAACGCATCTTCTCGAACGAGATAACGTGAGAATGCAATACGGTTTATATCCCCACCAGTTTTTTGCTTATAATGGCTCAAAAAAGGCAGGAGTAGCTATCTTCTTTAATAAGTCACTCTCCTTCCAATTAGTAAAGTCGATCCCTGACCCACTGGGCAGATTCCTAATAATTCTGTGTATTATTAATAACGTTCCCTATACTATTGCGTCTGTGTATGCACCTAACATCGGCCAGTTCAAATTCTTGAGAAAATTCTTCCAGATCATGAGTGATATACAACATGGCTATAAACTCATTGCTGGAGATTTTAACATTCCTATGTCTAAGTCCTTAGACTGTTCCTCCTCCTCGATCTCCAGGGGGGAGGTAGGCCCTCTTGTTCACTCATTTGGTCTGCACGACATATGGAGGTATCTTCATTGCAGCGAACAGGACTTCACATATATGTCACCGAGGCATGGATCCTACAGCAGGATAGACTATGTGCTAGTTGATGATGTTGCTCTGCCGCATTGCATCCATAGGTAATATCTCTTGGTCGGACCATGCCCCGGTCTCTATTTCCCTGGCTGACCCCTTGGCCATCACTCCTCCTTCACAATGGCGCTTGAACGACCACCTATTAGTGGACCAGTCCAACTCCTCCTTTGTTGAGGAATCCCTTAAAGAATTTTTCTCATTTAATGATACTGGAGACACGCAGATTGATAACCTGTGGTTTACCCACAAGGCGGTGTTAGGGGTCTCTTCATTAAAATTGCAGCGACCATTAAACGCAAACGTACCAAAACCCTCCAAGATGCCCTTACATTGTTGGCGGATCTGGAGTCTCGCCACAAACAATCCCCCACGCAACAAATTCTCTCTGACCTTACTGCCGCCAGGCTTCAGGTTCGGCAGCTCCTACTGCAGAAAACTGAGAATGCTCTCAGGAAATCAAGGGCAAAATTTTACTCTAAGGGAGATCGAGCTGGTGCCATGTTAGCCAGGCGTGTCAAGAAAAAACTGCAATCTAGGATCCCTTTTTTGACCAAATCAAACTCCTCTCGGGTTTATAACCCCATTCACATTGCGGATGAGTTTGCATCTTATTACTCCTCTCTTTATAACCTTACTTTAGACCCTTCCATCCCTCAACCTTCTCAACCTATCATTTCTTCTTTTTTAGACAGGGCGAACCTCCCGAGAGCCTCACCAGAACAACTTTCTTTCCTAAACGCACCTTTACAGGATTCTGAAATATCCCGAATTATTAAAGAATCCAAAAAAAAAACTGCGCCTGGCCCGGATGGATTCTCTTTTTCCTACTATACCCAATTTCTCCCAATTCTTACTCCATACCTGCGGCGCCTGTTCGACTTTTGGTCGATCTCTGGCTCCATTAAGTCTGAGGGACTCAAGGCATCTATTGCTACTCTCCCGAAACCAGGGAAGGCTCCTACCTCCACGGGCAACTTTCGCCCAATAGCCCTACTCAACACGGACATAAAAATATATGCAAAACTCTGGACCAACAGACTCTTGGCTGTTCTCCCTTCCCTCATCCATCCCGATCAGGTTGGGTTTGTGCCGGGGAGACAGACAAGAGATAGCACGAGACGACTGATCGACCTTCTGGATGTGGTGGAGGGGGGCCGCCTCCCCAGTGTTTTCCTGTCCATTGACGCCGAAAAAGCGTTCAACAGGGTACACTGGGGGTATATACATAACACCTTGGAGAGATTTGGCCTTACAGGCTTGATCTCTAAAGCCATTATGGCACTTTACTCCAATCCCTGTGCCTATGTAAGAGCTTCAGGCTTTGCGTCACGGACATTCCAAATATCCAATGGTACGCGCCAAGGCTGTCCCCTCTCTCCCAATGTCTTCGTTTTTTCATGGAACCTCTCGCTGCTATAGTCAGACAATCCTCCTGCATTAGGGGCATCCCAGTAGGAGACTTTGAGTATAAAATTGGATTATATGCAGATGACATGGTACTCACTTGCACTGACCCGTTATCTTCCTTAAAGGCAATCTCCTCCCTCCTGCAGGACTTCTCTGAAGCTTTGTTTTACAAGCTTAACTTAAATAAATCCACCCTCTTTCCTCTTTTTCTCCCCCTCCAACTTCAAACACAGATACAGTCCCTTTACTCTTTCATTTGGTCACCAGTGGGGTTTACCTATCTTGGGATAAAATTGACACGCCTGGCCGATATTGTTCGCATCAACTCCGAATCAGCTGTCGCAGAATTAAAAAGAGAGATTAATAATTTTTCCAAAGCGCCTCTCTCGTGGATGGCGAGAATCCAGACCGCCAAAATGCTTTTGTTACCTAAACTCATTTACTTATTTAGATGTATCCCTCTGTCTTTCCCTGCTAAATATTTATCTCAATTCCAAACCATCCTAGACAACTTTATATGGAATAAAAAAAACACAGAATTAAATGTCAAATTATGTCCCTACCTTATAACCGAGGGGGTCTGGGTTCGCCCAAAATAGCTCTCTATCATAAAGCTGCTCTTCTGGATCCCGTCGGGAGCTAGTGGAAGGGAGACTCTTCGCTTCCCTGGTACCTGATTGAATCTTATCATGCACCTCGAGGTTCCCTTAGGTTACTGTTGGAGGCACAGTTGCTTAGTCCAAGCGCCCTGCCCATCTCCCTTCGCACCATGGTAACTGCGGTAAAAATTTGGTCCGCGGAATGTCCCTCCTCCTTCCCCTCTGTGGCCCAATATATCTCATTACAATCTGTCGAATGTGTTACACCCAATCTGAACTTGTCCTCCTGGTCGGAGTGTGGAGTGAGGCGGATGGTGGACCTCTTTCACCACTCTGGAATAAAGTCCTTCCCAGACCTGAGGAGACAATATCTTATCCCTGAATCGGCAATGTTTGCATACTTGCAACTCCGTAGCCTCCTACGGAATCATCAGCTATTCAGTGACCCCCCAGCTCTAACAGATTCCCCTGCTCAACAGTTCTTCAAACCAGGAACTAGGATGACTCATGGCCTTTCGATTTTATATAAGTCCCTATTATGCAGCGACACCAATCATAGACTCCAATTCATGACCTCCTGGGAGTTGTTGCTCTCCTTTGAGGCCTCTCTCAAGGATTGGCAATTTGCAATGACTCACCCATCTAAATCCTCCTCTTGCCTAGGACATCTTGAACTGTCAAAGAAAATACAGCTTCAATGGTATTTAACCCCTGTAAAAATGGCCAAATTTCACTTATCCTCCTCTCCAATCTGTTGGAAGGGGTGTGGTACTAGAGGTTCCCTGGCCCACGTATGGTGGGAATGTCCACAAGTAAATGCCTTTTAGAGGCAGGTTGAAGCACTGATCGCTGAAATTATCCTTCTTCCCTTTACATTATCCAACCAGTTAGCAATCCTGGGTATCTCTTTGATTGACTTCCCCTACCCCCTACAACCTATGATTTCAAACATTTTGATTGCAGCTAGGCAATGTTTAGCTAGCCACTGGAAATCAGCTACGGTTCCCTCCAGAGCAGAACTTATAGCCAAAATTAACCTTCACTATTGCCATGAAGTCACGGCTGCGGATTCTCTCTCAAGGGAAAATAAGGTTCTGACCTGGTGGGACCCATGGACCTCATCATCCATAGCTTCGGACTTGCACCCTTCCTTATATCCCTCTTAACAGCATTGGCGTTCTTTATTGTACATGTGTGCTTGTATTTTTTGCTTTTGTAACTTTGACTTACGGCTCTCACTTATAGCTCTCTACTAATATTGACATGAGATCTTGTTTGACCTGCCTACTCCCCATACCTCTCTTCCCTTCCCTCCCTCCCTTTTTCTACAAAAAAAGATATTTACTTTCCAGCACTCCCCTGGTATCTGGGTCCTGTCTGGTATCTGGGTCCACATGCTGGCTCTTGTCGGGTTGCCATGGCAGTGGAGAAGCCGCTGAGCCCTGCTCCTCCGACAGCTGGACCCAGAGGTAGCGCTGCAGGTCATTACTTCTGGCTCATGAGTAATGAGTCAGCAGGAACCACTTGCCTTTACACAGAGCAATGTCCCACTGAACGATTAGTAGTCGTTCAGTCGGCCATCGTTTTATGCATTTATACAGAACAATTTATCTTTCAGTCGGGAAAATTTTTGCCTGACTGAAAGTTAAACTGTGATGTGTAAAAGGGTCCCAAGATTAAATGATGGACGTGTGTCTTTTTTTTTTCAACAATACAAATAATATAACAGTAGTTATTACTCTACCTTTCTGAACTGATCTCCACAGTGACCTAGTCAAAGGGCTCCAGAATAGTGCATGCCTCTCTCACGACTTCCCATTCTTCTTGGCTTAGATTTTCAACAGGTGCGTTGATAATGGCCAGGGTAGATATGATTGCATCCTTGGACTCCAGAAGCCGTTTAAGCATATGAAATGTGGAATTCCATCTTGTGACACACTCTTGTTTGGGCCTCAGTTCAGGCATACCCATTTGCTGTTGAATAGACTTTAGCTTCATTGTGCCTGTTGTACTCCTATGGAAAAATTCCACAATTGATTTTACTTTGTCCACAGTGGGTTTTATCTCCTTCAGAGCTTCTCTTACCATTAGGTTAATTGTGTGTGCAAGGCACGGGTGATGGTTCCATTTCAGGTTTTTAATGGCTTTGGTTATATGAGCTGCATTATTAGTAAGGCTGTGGTCACAGTTTTTTTAGTGCCTTTTAAAAACGCATGCTTTTTTACATGCGTTTTTCATGTCAGCATGAGTTTTTTAAGGTCTCTGATGGCTCCCTGCGTTTTTGGCTGCGTTTTTGAATCTGCACCTAAAAATAGTGCTTGTAGTATTTTTTGGAGCATTTTGAAAAACGCATGCGTTTTTGTAGAAAACGCATGCGTTTTTATAACATGGGCTCCTATGGGAAACGCATGCAAAAACGCATGTACAATTAGTACCTTTTAGTGCCATTCAAAAACGCATGCGTTTCCCATAGGAGCCCATGTTAAAAAAACGCATGCATTTCCGGAAACGCATGCGTTTTTTTAACATGGGCTCCTATGGGAAACGCATGCGTTTTTGAATGGCACTAATTGTACATGCGTTTTTGCATGCGTTTTCCATAAGGCCCCTTATTAAAAAACGCATGCGTTTTTGGATATGCTCCAAAAACGCATGGGACAGTCACACATGCTTTTTGGCTATTAGGGCATGCGTTTTTTAACATGGGGGCCTATGGGTGCGTTTTTTACATGCGTTTTTGAAAACGCAGGTCTCCAAAACTGCATGTGAAAAATGGTACTGTGACCACAGCCTAACACAGCAAATGACTTTGCTTTCAACTCCCCATTCTTTTGCCACCCTTAGAAGTTCATCTGCCAAGTTCTCTGAAGTGTGCTTGTCAGTAAACTCAAAACAGTCCAGAAGACAAGAGACCATTTTATAATTGTCAATGAAATGACATGTTACTGACATGAAGGACATGGTGGCTCTGGATGTCCAGCACTCAGTTGTCAGGCAAACTGCTGCAGCCATTTGAACCTTTTCTTGTAATGAGGCACATTCACTTTCATATAGCTTTGGAATAAGTGTTTGGCTGAGTGTTTTCCTGCTTGGAAGAACATACGTCGGATTGAGAGCATGGGCAAAATGTTTAAATCTCTTGTCCTCCACAATTGTCATTGGCTGGAAGTCTTTTGCAACCATCTTAGCCAACTCTCTATCAACTGCACTCTTTCTTGTCTGGGTCATGACTTTATCTGGCATAAATTGGAGTATAGATCTCTGGGTTGTTGCAGGTCGTGGTCTAGCTAATGCCTCAGAGGTGGTTGCAGACACTACAGCAGCAGTTCCATTAGTTGCAGTGGTGCTTTCATGTTCCTCAATCTGCACTGTTGGATGTACATTTCTAATATGTCTGTGAAGGTTGGTGGTAGACCCTGCTCATTATGACAATTTTATCTTACAAATTTTACATTCTGTTTTTGTGTTGTCGATGTAATCAAAATGCGACCAAATCCTACTTCGTTTGCGGCTGTCACTCTTCTTGTTATCCACTGTACGTGCACTCCTCTTCTCTCTGCAGGCTATCAACCTCCCTCTTTATTTATTTGTGGGTATTTTAAAAATAGTCTTGGAGGAAATTAATACCCAAGTTCCTCACCAATATGGTTGCAAAATTGGGAGGATTTGATTTGATGACACGCACCTCAATCTGCATGCACTACTGTTTGTTACACTCTGTATCCGTCCACGTCCATCCAGGGTAGGGCAGGCTGCCAGGAACACAACGTGTGTGTTAAAAACAATCACAAGAGGGCAAGGCTTAGGATGCAGAGTACAGTCAGTGAGCTGTGACTGGCTGGTCAGTGGTCACATGCTCCTTCTTCAACTACATTAAAGGAAACCTGTGAGGTACTTTTCTGCTGATCTCAAGAAGAAGATGTGATAGCAACATTAAGAATTGACAGATACACTAATTCCAACACTGTCACCATTAGGGCCCAGTTTGGTAGTTTTTCTGAACTTTCATGTAAATGAGCAGGCAGCTTCCTGCATTGGTGAGACAGTGGTCTGACATATTAATGAGGTCCTGCATGTGATTAAAAGCCACTAAACTCATGTAACAGCACAGACACATGCAACAGCTGCTGCACAATTGGGTTCGGCTGGGCCCACATCTTCACAAGTAATGCCAATCTATGCAGCAGAGGCTGCGTCCACACTGTAATTATGTATACGATTGTCATATCTGGCAATTAGAGATGAGCGAACATAATATTGTTCAATTCCATTATCAAATTGAATTCAAACATTGTTCGATAGCAGTTTTGCTATATTACGCTCGCAATTGCGAACGCAATAGCATGCGTTCATAATTGCGAACGTTCATAATCGCGAGCGTACATAATCGCGAGCGTACATTCGCTTTGGTTCTACTCACAGTGGCCGAGAGACATTTTTGTACAGGTCAGTATTGAACCGCATTGCGAATAAACACAATGCGGCCACTAAAATAGCGAATATTAGCGATTTTAGCTGCAGTATCGCGTATATTCACAATGCGGTTTAATTTAAACATTCAAATTGACCGCACAAAGTGTTCGAAATTGCCAGCACCGCACAAAACGAGAAATGTTTGATAAAAAAAAGTGCAGAAATCAAACAAGTGCAATTCAATTAGCTCAACACTACTGGCAATTGTATGCAAAATCCGATGTGATTTGAGAGTGCTGTACTGCCTTGTATAGTACTAGTTTTGTGCATGAAGTTGGTCCCTCAGATTGGCACTGCTATCATGTAACAGGGGCTGCTGGGAGGTTATTCACATACCAGAAACAACATAACCATTCCAAGTTGCACGAGCTAATGGTGCATTTGCACAGTCGATGCAGCACCCGAGCCTGCGATCCAGTGATGCTCAATCCAGCGATGGTATGTTTGCAGGGGAGATCCTTATCTGCCCTGCCCATATGCATCGCTGGATCATTTGTTCTCTTACATTCAAGTGAATGGGAGAGAACAAGGGACGCACATTTACATCCGCTGTTTCTCCCTCGCTCAGCGAGGATTTACAAGCTGGCGGTAAATAACTATAATCAGGCTAAATCCAGATGTCAGTGTTTCTTTAATAAAGTGCCTGACTGCTGCTTGCTTGTCACAGATTGGTGGGGGGCGGGGCTGTGAGTCAGTGCTATGTGCCGCAGCAGGAGGAGCATGCATTCTCAGTCTCCTGGATAAGATCAGAGTGACTACTGCTGGGAGGGAGGGGCGGGGCAAGAGGGGACTGACTGTGGAATGTGAACTGGCAAAGAGCCGTTTAAATTTCAATTGGCTCCCTGACAGGAGCCGACTCATATGATTCACTATAAAGAGCCGGCTCTTAGAGGAGCTACCCATCACTAGTTACAACATTAACCATTTCGTAACTTGCTCGTCTGACCATGTTGTTTATTTATTAGAATGTCTGTGTTAGCTTTATTATGTAGGGAAAACTACATTGGAGCTAAAAATAAGATTGAGTCAGCATAGGTATAGTATTAAAAAAAAATTAACAGGATCACCTATTCCAAAACATTGGGTAGAAGCAAAACACACGGAGAGAGATTTACGATGGAGGATCATAGATATGGTGCCCTAGATGAGAAAAGGGGGAGATAGAGAAAAATCCTCAAAGAAAAAGATGGATAAATAAGTTGGGAACTTTAAAGCCACTTGGACTAAATGTAGATTATAAATTAAATGTGGTACTCTAAGAAAAGAAAACGAAACCTTACAAATCCGCCCTTAAAATAAGTATTTTAAACCAGAGAATAAAGTGATAATACCTCCGTAATAGACCCAGTAAACAGTCGTGTACAACAATGGCTATGCTTGTGCAAAAGTTTAATAAGAAGGCCAGTTGCAAGTACAAAAAACTGGGAACATACAGATTGGATGGTACATGACAGAGGAGACCGACACAGGGGTCATAAGCATGAATACATGGAAGGTATAAAGTGCAGAGTGCAGTACAATGAGGCATACAGGTTAGTATCACATCCAAGGACTATTGCACAGTAACATGATAAACAAGTGTAGTAATCACAATGTCCAAAGGTAACATAATAAAACCTCATTACCGCAGTAACTCACCCATGAGTATCTGCAAATGACGCTCAGTGTCTGGGGAGCGACCCCGACACGTGTCTCGTGACCTTTTTCAAGGGGTGGGGAAGGAGTGCAAAGTGAGGCTTCTTATAGGGCTCTCATTACCAGAAGTGTATCATCATCTGTGCTGCCAGGGGTCGCGCTGTAGGGGGCGTGTCGCGCCACTTCCTGGTTAGAAGAAAGCTTCCTGTGACGTCAGGTGACAGGAAGTGATGCTAACAGGCCCACCGCGCATGCGCGGTCACTCCGGCCCGCACTGCGCATGCGCGAATCGGATCTGCCATTTTGGTTTAGGCAAAGTAGTGGGCAAGCTGTTTTCCATTAGCATGCATCAAGAATACCTCACAGGGTGAGATGAGGGGGGCAAAAAGTCCCCTATATATCACCAAATGTCCCCATAATTAGATCAAGCCATCAGGAGATAAAGATATTAATGACATAAATCTGTATCAAAAACAAGTCTATCATAGAAAAAGTCATATGATCCCGCGTGGCATCATTCTTCCTTACATCTCACTCCCGGGGGTAGAGCAGGCTTTGGTCTCAGTTATTGCCCACACCTATTGCCCACACCTAGGCAGCCAAAGGGAATGAATGTCCACAAAAAGGAGACGCTCACTGTAAAGAATTTAAAAACAAGGGTTAGAGATAAAAAGCACTAGTATCAAGGGTGGCACGAAAACCATTGAAAAGTATGAGCCACAAAACAGCAAGATTAGCAAAATACCAGCAAGACTAGGCTAAGGAGGAGTTCAAGAGGTCAGCAGAAGAAGGCTTGGCTTATTAAAAAGGAGCAAAGCTCAATTTCTCATTGAGTCCATTAGGGCTCATGGCACCCAGTCAAACTATCCATACGTGCCAGGCGCTTCATAAGATCCCCGCCTCTTCTCCCCATGTTCACCATATCGATCCCACAGACCCTGAGGCATTTTGGGTCACAGCCATAGAACCGCTTATAGTGCCTGGGGAGAGTGCGCAAGGTAGTCCTCAACACTCCCATCACTGAGAATGTTGCGGACATGTTCCCTGACACATACTCGCAACTCACGGGAGGTCAGACCGGCGTAGACAAGGCCACACCCGCAGGTCGCATAGTAGATCACTCCCTTGGAACTACATGATATGTATTTTCGGATCGAGAACTCTCTCAGACTATCCGCTGACATATATGTCTTGGCCCTGATGATATTTTGGCACGAGAGGCAGGATCCACAGGGATAGCACCCTATTCTAGGTGCAGATAACCCAAAAATTGGTGGAATATATGGTACGTAGTGACTATGCACCAGCCAATCCCTGAGGCTCCTGCTCCTCCTGGCTGTCATAAACGGACGGTCTGGGAGGAATTCTTTAAGTGTCGGATCCGTCTGTAGTATAGAGCAATGGCGGGAGAAAATCGTTTGTATCTCATCCCATTGATTACAGTAGGTAGTCATGAAGCGCTGTCTGCGGTTTCGTGTCCTCATCCACGCAAGACCTGACCCCCAAGAGCTGATAGCGTGATGTGGATTTAGCATGCTTGTAGGCCCTTTTTACTGAGCTTCTGCTATACCCACGAGCCTGAAACCACTCTCCCATGTCAACCGCCCCCGACTCAAAGTCCCCCTCACGAGAGGATTTCCTTCGTAGGCACAAATATTGTCCCACGGGAATAGCCCTGATGGTGGACGATGGGTGCGAGGAAGCGGAAACAAGTTGTCCCAATAGAGTTGTCATCTAGGATAATAAGTGTACAATTTTAAGTCACATTCTATAAAAAGATCACTTTTATACACTAAAATAAAAAGATTTTTTCCTAAAAAAAATGGGTTTTTTTTGGAAAAGGTTTATGATGACGACTAATTAATAATGTTTTTTTTTGTTGCTGGTTTTCATCTAGAAGTTTATGCCACAATGAAAATTGAAAATGGGGTCCTCCGACACAAAAGGAATTTTTTCCATGTTTCCTATGGTTTTTTTGTATATTTTTTATTAATGTTTTTTTTCTTGTATAAAAAGTTTTTTCTAAACATGTAGCATAGTGGATAGCGCCATTGCTAAATGGATTAATGTAAAAAAATACACTTCTTAAAAAAAAAAAATAATTTTTAAGCTCAATAGCACTTTATAATATATATAAAAAAAAATCATAAAAAATTGTTTGCACAATAAAAAATTTACTTCGTTATTTTTAATTATTTATTTAATAAATTACTGTACCCTCAAGTCATTTTGAAAGCTGCAGTGTGCATGAAATTAACAAAATCCCAGAAAAAAGAGTCTTGAGTGATCTTGAGACATCCCATAAGGGTTAGAGCTCACATTTGCCCCCTGGAAGGGGTTAATGAAGAGCCTAAGTTCAGAGTGAATGTGTGAATGATAAGCAGCTTAAGGCCCCATTTACACATTGCTTTTTTTTTGCTGTGTATTTGTAAGCACAAGCTCATCACAAACCAGGAGTGGGTAATTAACATATAAGTGGAGCACTTGTTTCTATCATGGCCACTTTACACGTCCCAATATCGTCGTCCAACTTCGATAAAAAGTCACATGGTTCGTGCGTTGGCGCCGATATCGTTTGTGCGTTGTGTGGTGTAAATGTGAAATTCAATGCAAGAACGATGCCAAAACGATATCGGGGAAGAATTGTGCAGGCTCTCCTACTGCCCGATATTGGATGGACGATCTGACCAGATCGTGGTGTGTGACAGCCCAACAACGATTTGGAGCACAACTTCCCCTATTCACTCCCATGTTAAATGGTCGTTCCCTTGGTCGCTGGTACCAGGGGGCGTAGACATCGCAGTTGTGTTGCCTGCCGATATCTCCCTGTGTGACATCTTCTATGCGATCTTGGATTTCTGCCAAAAAAGTGCACGCTCCAGTGCCATTGTATCCAATATCGAAACGATGTTGGGACGTGTAAAGTGGCCATTAGACCTTTCCTCTGAGTGTGCCACTCCCGGTTTTGATTGTTCCACTCCTGGCTTTTTTTGAGCTTGTTCGTAAAAATACGCAGCCAAAAAAGCAGTGTGTGAATGGGGCCTTAAAATAAAAAGGACGGGTTACCTTTAAGAAACCTAAAGAAACTAAAAAATCACTTTTTCTATGCTTTATTAGGCACTAAGCACTTTAAAATGTATTTATATCATATAGAATTGCTTTGGTTAATAAAAAACTACAGCGCTAATAAGTCCCTTATAATTGCTGGCATAGCAGAGGAGGAGTATAGTGTGCAGGTGCAACAAAGCCAAGATGGCGCACAGTGACACTCCCCCTGTTGTCATAGTAATAGTAAACAGGGACCTAGAGCATGAGCAGTAGTTACTTCTACAAAGCTGAGCCCTGCGCTATACAAGGAACCATGAGGTAATGGCGCTGCACACATACTATGCTACCGTGTTTCCCCGATAGTAAGGCCCCCCCTTTACCCCCCGATTGTAAGGCCGCCTGGGGGTAAAGGGGGGGCCTGCCAATGTAAGGCCTCCCCCGATTATAAGGCCTTACAACCGGGGGGGCCAATGTAAGGCCGCTAGCGGGGGGGGGGGGGAGCGGGAGCGGGTCGCACGTCACGTGCGCCCGCTCATTACATATGCACTGCATCCCCCTGTCAATCAGCGACAGGGGGAGCAGTGCATTATACTGTATATATGGGCCCCTATTGCTGGCACACTACCCCCCTGTTATGAGGCCCCCACCGCTGCTGCTGCTGAAGAGATCTTACCCTCCAGGGTCTTCTTGCAGCAGCCAGCGGCGCGTCCGTCGGTCCTCTGTACTCGCTCGGCGGTCTCCCGGATCATGTGACCGGCCCGTCGCAGTCGCGATGACGTCATGCGCTGCGACGGGTCACATGATCCGGGAGGCCGCCGAGCGAGTACAGAGGACGGACGGACGCGCCGCTGGCTGCTGCAAGAAGACCCTGGAGGGTAAGATCTCTTCAGCAGCAGCAGCGGTGGGGGCCTCATAACAGGGGGGAGTGTGCCAGCAATAGGGGGCCCATATATACAGTATAATGCACTGCTCCCCCTGTCGCTGATTGACAGGGGGATGCAGTGCATATGTAATGAGCGGGCGCACGTGACGTGCGACCCGCTCCTGCAGTGTCCCAGCAGGAGGTGGCCTGTAGGCCACACTGCTGGGGCACCCAATGTAAGGCCCCCCCCGAAAGTAAGGCCGGGGGCCACTTTTGGCCCCCAAAAAAATGTAAGACAGGGCCTTACTTTCGGGGAAACACGGTAATATGGAATACAATCAAAAATAATCATTTACAGATGTGAAAGAGGCCCTAATCAATATAATAAGCGGTATAACATATAATGTTCTATCTTATAATGAATATTACTTATGACTTATTACAGATTTATAACAAGAAACATTAACTAGCACATGTAATGGATATGTGAGCACATTAGCACTTTGTTTGTATTAGAGGTAAATTGATTAATGGATGTAGTAATGATTGTAAAGAGGCGATATGATTGCTTGACAAAAGGTGAGGGAATCTGAAACGTAGCCTGTATCCTGAACTTGAAGCCAAAATAAAGGCATAAGATGACATCCTAATGTAGTGCTGCAGCTGAATTCGTTATATTGTATGTATATTGTGCTGTGAAGGGAGCCAAGCTGAACTGCACCCGCAGGCATTGCTGCTCAAAAAGCTGTGTGTTTTATAGATAGAGGGATAGATAGATAGATAGATAGATAGATAGATAGATAGACAGAGACAGATAGATAGATGGAAAGATCGATGGATAGAGGGATAGATGGATGGATGGATAGATGGATGGATAGATAGAGAGAAATAGGGAAAATAGAATCAGCACATTAGCAAATAAATTGGGTGCAATACTTCCTGTATGCAGGGCTCCAACTGCAAGGGTATATAAATTGAAAAAAGACAGGCAGCACTCCAGTTGTGGTGTCAGAGGACAGATTATTTAATCCAGACTCATGATGCAACGTTTCAGTCTAGGAACAGACCTTTCTGCTTGAGAAAGGTCTGTTCCTAGACTGAAACATTGGATTGCAGGGAAGAAATGGTGTATCACGGTCCGCGCTGCCAAAACCACTCACTCCAAAGAAAAGCACATGAAGATGGAACTGCAAAAGGAACTCTTTTATTACCTCCTACGCGTTTCGGTGCCCTCCTGGCACCTTCCTCAGGGATAGACTGAAATATTGCATCATGTGGCTGGATTAAATAATCTGTCCTCTGACACCACAACTGGAGTGCTGCCTGTCTTTTTTCAATTTAGATAGATAGAGGGATAGATGGATAGAGGGATAGATGGATGGATGGATAGATGGAAAGATAGATAATTAAAAAAAAATGTCTTGCAGCACACAGCTACTACCAATGATGTACAAATGCTATAAGCTATATGTATTTGAGGAAAAAGTTTAAAAACTTACGTTTTTTTCAAAATACTCAAAAATATTATCTTTTTATTTCTGAAATTCTTAGTACATACATTGGCCAATGTCTGCTTGCTCATCAACTACGACAAAGTGACTTCAGGCATGATGAGTCCTATCGCTGACATCCCTGTCCTCCTTGTCCTCCCCCCACTTCTCAGTGGGCAGACTCCATCTAGACCCTCGATCACCTGTAGGTTAATGAGGGTGCACATTGCAGCAAGGAGCCTGCAACTCCATATGATAAATAACAAGAAAAAAACTGCAGTTTTTTCTTTTTTTTTTCTTGTTATTTATCATATGGAGTTGCAGTACTAAGAACTTCAGAAATAAAATAAGATTTTTTAGTTTTTTGAAAAAAAACGTAAGTTTTTAAACTTTATCCTCAAATACATATAGCATTTGTACATCATTGGTAGTAGCTGTGTGCTGCAAGAAATTTTTTTCTAATTCTTTGACCCTGCGTCTTTGCTAGCACCAGTTCACACTAGTCTGTGAGTGCTGTGCAGTTTTTTTCTTTTTTTTGGAAAGATAGAATAAAAGATAGAAAGAAATGAAATGATATATAGATAGAGGAATTGTGTGTTCGGAGGGGTAAAGTTAGGTTTATTTCATTCTCAAGTTTTACACCAGGGACATACTTTGTGGATATGGTGTTTTTTGCCTCTCTCTCCTCAGTGCTGGGTCCTCAGTTTCGTTTTCTATTTTGGGACCCGGATATATGAGGGTGGGGAGGAGAGAGGCAGTCAGAGGTGGGACCTTAGGAGCGCTGCAAATGCACAGGTGCTGTATTTGCCGCCCCGCAGTGAGGATGATGAATAATCCACTGCGGGGCCGGCGGACTGCGCATATGCCAAGTCACCAGAAAGTTGTCGGGCAGCGCACATTGCGCATGCCCGGCAACCTAAATGAAAGCACAGTCGCTGGCTACGGAGGGGGTGGAGGCATAAGACTATCGCCCTTACAGAGGAATGATGGACAACACAGGTGCGGCACAGAGACGCTGCAAACCCCGCTTCCCGGTCATCGGTCTTGGTAAGTGCCAAATTTTATCTAAGTGCATATTTCCCTGAATATAGCCATAAAAAATGCTATATACACCTTCTCTGAATGTAGCCTTAGTGCTGCAGAAGGTGGTGAGGTTAGCTTTTATGGTTAATCTCTTTTTATTAAATTTTTTTGAAAACATTACAAGGTATGTATATAGTTGTAAACCAGAAAGTACAAAATAAGGAAACACAGTAATAATATCACATATATATGTGCTGGAGGATGACCAACCAAAATTTTATGCACCCTCTTCCAAGGTAGGCTCATCAGTCCCTTATTTATAGTCCATAACGCGAGAATAAAATGACCCTTCTCCGGGAACTGTGGTACACCGCTGAAGGGGGTATAAAATAGCCCCATCAGAAATGTTATAACGGGGGGGCGTGTCCTGGCACCACTCATGCAGGACGCATAATACCGGAGCTCCGGCATCAGCGCCCAGACTAACGGCGAATTCTCCCGCTTCCAGTCTCCACAGAGTGTCACAAGTAAGCGATCCTGCTGCTGCTAGTAGAGGGGAATGCCGGGATGCCCAGAAAATCGCTCCGGAGTAAGGAGCGTCCACTTAAAGTCACTGACTTCTTCTCAGCGGGCTCGCTCCGGCAGCCCGACCTAAAATGCCGCCGTCTGAGTCCCCAGTGGCGCGCTCTCCTCACACTTCCCGGGCCCCTAACAGCCCGAGGTCGGGAGGAGATCTCTCTGATAACAACACCCCAGTGACAATGGGGTCCCTGAAAGGCCTGCTGGACTCCCTTCACAAGTCTTTGCAGGCAGACATTAAAGATAGCATTAGGGAACTGAGAGATGACATGGCTGCCCTGGGAGAGCGCACTCACCACATTGAATCTAAAATGGCGGAGTTTGCCACAGCTCACAATGAGCTTGCTGACAGCTACCAGGGTGTAGAACAGGATATCAGAGATATAAGAGCAATAACCTGGGATCTGGAGGATAAAATGAGGAAAAATAACCTGAAAATCAGAGGTATCCCTGAGGCTGAAGGAGAGGAGGACATTAAAGGAACAGTTCATACATTCCTCTGTTTTCTACTACCAGATGTGCCAGCCTCTGAGCTTTTCCCAGATAAAACCTATAGACTTCCTAGGCCGCCGAACATCAGGCAGGATCTGCCTAGGGATGTGCTAGTGTGCTTGGGCTCTCCCAGACCCAGAGACATGGTTCTTCACAAACTGAGACAACAGCCTTTGGATTCTGGGATTTATAAGGGATGGCAAGCCTACCCCGATCTCTGCCAAGGAACTCTGGCACGACGCAGAGATTTCGCTCCACAGTGCAAAGTTCTCCGGGACAGAGGCATACAATATTCATGGGGATCGCCGGTGAACGTTTCTTTTAGATACAAGGGCCGCAGGCACGTTTTTACGTCTCCTTCCAAGCTCAAGATGGCACTCGGAGCTTGGAACCTACAGCGTCCCCCGGCTTCTCCATCCAACACTAACAAGAATCAGCAAAGAAGCCCTAGGACCCCGACAGACTCCCAGGGGGCTGGGGAATAAACTCTAACAAATATTCTGGTTTGCGCTGGTGCCGGTTAATTTGTTTTCCCAGCCTAAGTTTCCGGTTGTTTAGGCTGTGGGGGTGTGAGCACTAAGTCACTATACCACCGAGGTGACTTTCTCCCGCCTCGGCCGAGGCGAGGAGTTCTGTGAAGCTCACATCAATTTCCCCCCATAGTCCAGTCCTGTGCTGCTTGCAGGGGGGTGACTGGCTTACATTATTACTTTTTTATTTGCTATACGCATATAAGTAATTACTGTTTTTTCCTATATAGGAATAGGTTAATTGCATTTGTTTTCCTCTTTCCCTATCCTTACCTCCCTTTTGTTTTTTGTTTTTTTTCCCTCTCTCTAAATTGGAATTTGTGATTTTATATTGTTGTAGCTCAGTGTATGGTGCAACGGAATAGAGCATCTCTAAGAGCTAAGAGCTGTGTAAGGTTTTAAAACGGCCTAAGGGCTGATCATTTTTGCGAAAATGAGTATTACCATGGTCTCATTTAACGTAAATGGCCTCAACGCCCCGTGTAAAAGAACAATACTTTGGCAACATTTAAGAAAAGCACAAAATGACGTAGTATTTTTGCAGGAAACACACCTGTTGGGGAAAGATCACCCTAGATTAGCCTCAGCCCTCTACCCGACACAATTCCTCGCTGGGGGGGCTGCTAAAAAAGCTGGAGTGGCCGTCCTGATACATAGAACGGTCACTTTTAAATTGATTAAGGAGGTGTCTGACCCAGAGGGCAGATACGTCATTGTGATAGGTCTACTCAATGACAAGCCCTTCACACTTGCTTCTGTTTATGGGCCGAATGCACTACAGGTTCGCTATATGAAGTCCTTCTTGTCTAAGGTTTCCTCTCTGGCTCAGGGTAGTAAAATCATTGCGGGCGACTTTAATATTCCAATGGACAAAAGTTTGGACTGATCGAAGCCATCTTTGTACCGATCAGAGCTGGGGCGGGTAGTCTCTATGCATCATCTGCATGATGTATGGAGATACATGCATTCTGACGAAAGAGACTACACTTTCTACACTCATCGTCACAAGTCTCAAAGCAGACTCGACTATTTCCTGATTGATGACTCCGTGCTGCAGAAGTGCCGGACTCAAGTGTGGGATCTATCACTTGGTCTGATCATGCCCCGGTGTCTCTCAGGATAGCCGACTCTGCCGCTACCCATCCCCCAGCCTGTTGGAGGATAAACTCTCATCTCTTAGCTTCCCCCGCTAATGTTGACCACCTCACCGAGGCCATTAAACTCTACTTTAAAGAAAATGCCACACCTGATATGCCCTCGGACACCCTGTGGTTCGCCCATAAGGCGGTTCTCAGAGGCCTGCTGCTAAAAATGGCTGCCGCAGCTAAAAGAGAACACGAAAAAGCATTGCTCACTCTACTGGTCAAAATCAAAACACTAGAGTCCAAGCAGAGAGACGAGAGGATGACTGAACAACCCACGGACTTACTGAGGGCTAGACGCGAGCTCCGATCCCTGGTTCTCTTAAGGGCGGAGCATCAACTTAGGAAATCTAGGGCGAAGTTTTATGGCATGGGAGATAGAGCCGGAACGTTATTAGCTAGGAGAGTCAAAAAAAGGGAATTACAGGCGAAAATCCTCTTTCTGCGCAGAAGTAACGGCACAACGATACGTCACCCTACCGCAATAGCGAAAGAATTCGGAGATTACTATTGCGCTCTGTATAACTTAAAGGACTCTGATTCGGTGCCTCAACCAACTTCAGACACTATAAGATCTTTCTTGGAAAGAGCTAGGCTTCCTGTTCTTTCAGAAGATTAACTTAGGGCACTCAACAGTCCCTTTACTGAACAGGAGATCCTTGGGGTAATTGCTGCTTCTAGGAAATGTACTGCACCGGGGCCTGATGGGTTCTCGTTTCAGTATTACTCTAGTTTTTCTCAGATTTTGTCGGGTCCTTTACTAGACCTCTTCAATTTTTGGAGAAGGGTGGGGAGCATTAAACGGGAGGGACTGGAGGCAATAATAACGACCCTCCCCAAGCCTGGCAAAACACCTGATACCCCGGGCAATTTTCGCCCAATTGCATTACTAAATTGTGATGTGAAATTGTATGCTAAAATGCTAGCCAACAGACTTGGGGAGGTGTTGCCTACCTTGGTGAGATTAGAACAGGTGGGGTTTATCCCGGGAAGACAAGCTAGCGATGGAACGAGGAGACTGGTGGACCTGGTGGAGATCATGGAGAGAAGGGGGGCTCCCGGTGCATTCCTGTCTCTTGACGCGGAAAAAGCGTTTGACAGGGTGCACTGGGGGTACCTTCGAGAGGTTCTCCAAAGATTTGGAATAGTGGGAGACTTCCAGAGGTCCATTATGGCCTTATATTCCTCTCCATGCGCTTCTGTCAGGGCATCAGGCTTTATGTCGCCAGTCTTCGACATCTCCAATGGAACAAGACAGGGGTGCCCCCTCTCCCCGCTTATTTTCGCCCTGGTCATGGAACCTTTGGCTGCGTGGTGAGGGGGACCCTGAAATTCGGGGGGTGGAGGTGGGACCTGTGGAACATAAGATTGGGCTTTATGCCGATGATGTGGTTTTTATGTGCTCCCACCTCCCCTCCACGATCCCAAGAATTTTAAAAGTTCTGGAAGACTTCTCCCACGCATCCTATTATAAATTAAATATGACAAAATCTACCCAATTAATATCCCAGAATCTCACCAGAAGAAAATTAAGGAACAGTTCTCATTTGCCTGGGTGGAGGAGGGATTCACTTATCTAGGGATTGTCATAACTAAGCTGAACAAAATTGTACAACAGAATTGTGAACCCCTACTCTAAAGTATACAAAGAGACTTGGAGAGTCATTCTGGCCTGTTCCTGTCGTGGATGGCCAGAATCCAAGTTCTTAAAATGATTTATTTGTCGAAAGTCCTTTACCTGTTGAGGTGTCTCCCCCTCCTTATCCCGGGCAGGTTCCTGCGGGCATTCCAGGCGTCCTTTGGGCGCTTTATATGGCAAGGTAAACCACACCGGGTAGCAAGTAGGATCCTCACACTGCACTCCTCGATGGGGGGGTTGGGGATCCCGGACATCCTCTCATACTATAAAGCAGTTCACCTTGAGGCAGCTAGACGTTGGTGGGCACAGGAGCAGACCTCCTTGTGGCTTCAGATTGAGGTCTTTTTTGCCCCAAAGCAGTCCACCCGGCTGTTACTGGAAATGAACCTGATGAAGAGCTCTCAGCTCCCAGATAATCTCTCCTCGATGAGAGCCCTGCTAACTATATGGCACAGGGAAAGTGGAGATTTGCTGCCTTTTCTATACAGATATGTATCCCTGGAGGCAGTGGAGCAATCTGTTGGGCTCCTGAATCTCCGATCTTGGAAACTGAAGGGCATTCACCTGCTGAATCAAATTACAGAGGAAGGTATCTTGAGGCCTTTCTCTGCGCTGATGAACGAATTTAACATTCATAAGAACGAATTTTTTAAATATCTGCAAGTAAGGCACTTCCTGGCCTCTGTCTCCCTGCCAGCTCCGTCCCAAGAGGACTTTAATGGTTCTCTGCAGGCTTTCTTTAAGTCTAAGGGCATCAACTCTGGGGGGTTTCCACCATCTATTGGGCTCTGTCGTATCTTCATGCCAGACAGAAACTCACCTACATGACCAGATGGGAGAGAGACTTGGGATTTTATGCTCCCTTAGAGACTTGGCAAAAAGCAGCCTCTCATGCGTCTCTCTAGTCATCATGTATAAACCACCCAGAACAGGCAAAGAAGCTCCAGCTCCTCTGGTATCTGACCCCGGACCGAATAACTAGGTTTAGGGGCACTGGACATCATAATTCCCAGTTATGTTGGAGGGGTTGCCCCTCTGTGGGATCCCCTGCACACATATGGTGGGAGTGTCCAGTTATCAAGCCCTTCTGGGAAGAAGTAGAGGAGATGCTGAGCATGCTCACAGGAATACCCTGGACACTGGAGTCTCCAGTAGCTCTACTGGGTTTGGGCCTTGATATGATTCCTAGACCCCTCCGCCCTATCGTCACTAATACCTTGATAGCGGCTAGAATGTGTGTGGCATCCAAGTGGAAATCCACAAGCCCTCCATCCAAGATAGAATTAGTAAGCCTCATGAACTTGCATTTTCAATACGAGCTTCTTTTAGCTCATGATCTCCCGAAACGGAACAAGGTATTGACTTGGTGGGATCCTTGGGTGCACTCTACTCGCAATGTTATTCAGATCACGGGATGAATGTGGCTATATTATTATTTTAACGATCTACATGATGCTATTAGAACACTTGCTTATCTCATCTTCCTACAACCCCTCCCCTCCCCTTCCTTACCCTTGTCCCTTCACTTACCTACCCGTTACTTCGTTTTTCGGTCTGTTTCTTATTTCTGATATTATCTCAGTGTTGTGATTTCTTTTCTTCTTTTTTTATTTTTGTGTTAAGGTGATTGATATCTGATTTGTGTAATAATTGTAACTATATCTGATAATTATCTAATAAAAACTTAATGGTTAAAAAAAAAAGAAATGTTATAACAATAGTCTTCTCATCATCAATTTGGCTGTGCACAAAAGAACATTTATTGGGTTATCTCATAACGCATTATCTCTGTCTTTGATTAATCCCATGATAGCGGGGCCTCAAAGAACTTGCCCAAAGTTGGGAACATCGAAGACGAACCCATCGTCCGTGGAGTTTCTCCAGTCTATGTATATTTTACTCGATTCCTATGTTGCTGGAAGCTCAAGAGAGGGTGGGCAAAGATATAACTTTTTTTTTAAAACCAACAATTAAAAAACATTACAGTAGTAGGTAAAAGGTAAGAAAAGAGGGAAGTAGAAAAATAAAAGAAAAAAAGGAGTAGAGAATATAGAGGGCAAATCTAGAATCATTGGGGTTAGGCAAAGAAGAGGGTTAGATCAGAGAGGGATAGGGAAGAAGGATTACCTCAACCCTATGTCGACCATAAGTCATGTCTCTGGAACAACCTTGGAGAAAACTCCTGAAGGCGACCGAATCTTGGAAAAGAATCCATTCGGTCCAAACCACTGAAAACTTGTAACGAGAACCTGATGTGTCAGCCGCTAGCTCCTCCACCCGGAAAATTTCCATCATGTCCTTGAACCAGTCAAGCAAGGATGGAACCTGAGAAGTTTTCCAAAATTTCGGGATTAAGGTGCGAGCGGCCGAGACACAAAAACGAAGGACATCCCTCTTATGAAGCTTAATAGGCCCCGGGAAGATAGATAGCAGAGCCACTTCAGGACAGCACTCGACCCGTTTACCTGTTATCTGAGTGTAAGTCCTGAAAACCTTAGACCAGAATTGCTGGATTTCCCTGCAACTCCACCAAATATGGAGCATTGTCTCTGACGACTCCCCGCAACGCCAACACCTGTCTGTAGTGTCAGGGAACATGCGCTGAAGAGCAACCGGACATAGGTACCATCTGGTGAGCAGCTTGTAACTTCTTTCTTGCGCAATACAAGCATTAGCTAATTTGTGAGTAAATAAAAAGCATTTCTGCCACTCACTATCTGAGATGTTCCTGTCCAACTCTTTCTCCCAGGCACGCTGGAAGTATAGGGTGTCCTGATCTCTCATAGACCCTAAAGCCTGATACAAAACAGATATTTTACGTCTTAGGGGTGAATCTTGTTGGAATAATCTCTCCAATATATTGGGTATCAATCTCACCCTGCACAAACGGTAAGCCGGAAATAAGAATGATTTATACTGGAGAAACTCGAACCATCTAAGTGGCTCTAGTAGGATCTATAGATTGCAGTTCCCCCATTGAGGGTAAGTTACCATCAGATAGGGTCTGTCCCATTTGGGTATCGTTCACACTCTGCCAACATAGAAATCTTTGCCTTCCGATCCCAGGTGTGAAAGATGGACTAGAAAAAAGGGGAGTGAGAGAGCTGAGTCTGTCATCTAAATGGAGTGCCACACCGTCAAAGTGATCCTGGTCATGTCAAGTAGGGGAGCTATTTCCTTTTAAGTTCCCCGGGGGAGTTCATAGCAGATGTTTCAATGGGATCCCCAGGCCGTCCTGCTCCACCTCAATCCATCTCTTGGATGCCAATCTAATGCTCTGGTGAGAGAAGAAGCTAAAAACTATGTCTTTATGTTGGGTAGCCCGACCCCTCCCTTGGATTTAGGTAAGGATAGGATATTAATCCGTAATTTAGATCTCTTCCCGCCCAGATAAATTTAATAGTGAGAGATTGTAATTTAGTGAAAAACGTTCTGTCCGGTAGAACAGGAACTGTTTGAAAGATATATAAGAGTCTGGGCAAGACATCCATTTTTATTACATTCATTCTCCCGAACTAGGATAGCTTTAATTGTTGATAAGATGTAAAAGCCGCCTCAACATTTGTCAATAAGGGTTGATAATTAAGCCTGAATAGTTGCCTAAGATCTCTCAGGATAAGAACTCCCAGATATTTAATAGCCTCCATCTTCCATTTGAACGGGAACTGTCTATACAAATGAGCTATCAAGTCTCTGGGCAGGGAAATGTTAAGCGCCTCGGTTTTAGAACAGTTAACTTTGAAGTTATTTAGCTGTCCGAATTGCTCGAATTCTTTTAAAATAGAGGGGATAGAGATCAGGGGCTGCGATACATATAGCAGTAGATCATTGGCAAATAGTGCCGTTTTGTAATGACTCTGTCCCAGCTCGACCCCGTGAATGTCGCCATTGGTTCTGAGTGCCGTAGCTAAATGTTCCATTACTATAATGCATAGCAGGGGGACAATGGGCACCCCTGCCTAGTTCCGTTTGCTATCTTGAACAGGGAAGATAAGGCACCACCAATCTTCACCCTAGCAGACGGTGAGGAGTATAAAGACATAATTCCGTGCAAAAACCGGGGTCCCAGGCCAAGTTGGATCAGCGCCTCCCTCATAAACCCCCAGTGGACTCTGTCAAAGGCCTTTTCAGCATCCACAGAAATCAGGCCTAGTGGAGCTAAGTTGAGTTTGGCTTTAGCAATAAGGGTTCTAATGGTGTTATCCCTTGCCTCCCGGCCTCTGACAAAGCCCACCTGATCTGAGTTAATCACAGAAGGGAGAAACGGGGCCAAGCGTTCCGCTAGTATTTTAGAGAAAAGTTTGACATCCACATTCAGTAGCGAGATAGGCCTGTAGCTCGAGACTGAAGATGGGTCCTTCCCTGGTTTGGGGATGACGCTGATATGGGCCTCCAAGGATTGAGACATGAAATCTAGACCCCTCAAGACAGCATTAAAGGCCGTTGACATCGCAGGCATCAGCTGGGATTTGAGCATTTTGTAAAAATTAGGTAAAAATCCATCCGGGCCCGGACATTTCCCCGAGGGAGTAGTTTGGATAGCCTGTAATAATTCCTCCTCAGAAATATCTTCCTCTGATAATGCAACGGTCTCCTTAGCCAGGGATGGGATTGCTGTTCTGTCTATATATCACTTAATTTTGTTAGACAGTTCGAGGGCGGGCTATTAGAAAAATGTCTCAGAATATTGTAAAGATCGAGGTAATATTGCCTAAATTCCTCTAATATTTTGGTTGGTAGAAATGTTCGCCCACCTGTTTTGGTGGAGACATTTGGGATAAGCGTCGGATTTAAACGAGGATGGAGCAGTCTGGCCAAGGGTCGCCCACATTTATCTGAGTTGGAGTAAAAATAACTCATGGATTTCTCAGAGTATCTACGGTACTTTTGATCTAGCAAATCTTTAAGTTCTTTTTTTTTTAAAGTCAGGTCAGACAGGGTCAGACTGGAAAGATTCTGTTTATGCGTGGTTTCCAATATATGAATCTGGGTAAGGAGGTCTTCTACTGTTTTTGTGTTATTTTGCACCATGCTTTATAAAAACCCCTCTCATTACACATTTCAAAGTTTCCTACTTTGTGGGAGGAGGTGTGGGGTTCAAAGTATGGTCTCTGTCAAAGGATTGTGTAGTCTCTCTCACTTCGGCCATACACAGCTCTTCTTTCAGTAGGTGTTCATTTAGCCCCCAAGTCCAAGGTCGGCTACCTGTATCGGGGAGTGTTAGGGTCAAGAAGATGGGGGCATGGTCTGAGAGTAAGATATCCCCTATAGTCGCTTCAGGGCTCCAAGACAATAAATCATGGCTAATGAGAAATAGGTCTATTCTACTGTATGAGTTGTGTATTGGGGAGAAATACGTAAAATCTCTCCCTAGGGAATTCAGAATCCTCCATATGTCCATGAATCTCATGATGTGAAGGAACCTTTTCAGGGAAACAAGTTTTTTGTTTGGAATAGATCTCTTACCAGAGGATGAGTTGGTTGCCGGGTCCAGGGTGAAATTGAGATCCCCACCGATGATGGTTGATCCTTCTGCAAATTCCGCCAACCGTAGTAAGCACAGTCTACATGTTTTTGTTTGAAACCTATTAGGTAGGTACCAATTGGCAAAAGTTAGTAAAGATCCAGCAATTCTCATCTTAAGAAATACATAACGTCCCTTAGGGTCTATACAAGTGTCTAGAATCACGTGAGTCAGTGACCTGTGTACAGCAATGGCTACCCCTTTTGTTCTTGCTTCAGGATTGGTACTATGGTACCATACCGAGAAGTATCTGTTACGTAGAGATGGGACATGTCCTGTTTTAAAGTGAGTCTCTTGTAGCATCAGAATCTGACACTTCTGCTTATGAGCAGAGTATAAGATCTGAGATCTCTTTTGGGGGGTATTGAATCCCCTTACATGTGAGGTTAGCTTTTGATGTCTTGGGGGGCAACAGGTTCGCTTTAAAGCGAACCTGTCACCCCCTCCAGGCATCTAAAAATACCATAGCCACCTTCTGCAGCACTAAGGCTGCATTCTGACAAGGTGTCTACAGCATTTATGCTCCCTTGATTCACTGAAATAAAGACTTTTATAAGATCTGTTTCAAACCTGACCCAAGACCGGGAGACGGGTTTTCAAGTGTCTCTCTCCCTCCTCTGTGGTGTCAGTCATCCCTCTCTGCTCTCTGTGCACTGCCTCCAGGGCCATCTCCCTGCATTACAGAGATTTGTCAGCTCTGCTACAACATAGAGCTGCTGTTATAGGAGACCCCACAGTAGTAAATCTAGCAGGAGGATACTGCCTGCTACGTACCAGCCCTTGAGCTGAGCAGTTTTCATTTTCAGTTTCTTGTATCCAGCAGCATTGCTCCGTCCTCAGCCCCTGATCTAAAGCACAAACTCAACTCTGCTGCACTGCTGACAGCTCAGCTCAAGGGCTGCTATGTAGCAGGCAGTGCTTTGTCTGCTCGTCCTCCTGCTAGATTTACTACTGTGGGGTCTCCTATACCAGCAGCTCTGTGTTGTAGCAGAGCTGACAAAGCTCTGTAATGCAGGGAGATGGCCCTGGAGGAGGTGCACAGAGAGCAGAGAGGGATGACTGACACCACAGAGGAAGGAGATAGAGGCTTCAAAACCCGCCTCCCGGTCTTGGGTCAGGTTTGAAACAGATTTTATATAAGTCTTTATTTCAGTGAATCAAGGGAGCATAAATGCTATAGACACCTTGTCAGAATGCAGCCTTAGTGCTGCAGAAGGTGGCTATGGTATTTTTAGATGTCTGGAGGGGGTGACAGGTTCGCTTTAAGGGTCTAATCTTTAACACCTTCTTAGGTTTGGGCATTTATCTTTTTCTCCCTCTATGTGCTCTTTTAAAACACTTGAAAATCCTTTTTCAGATCCTAAAGTCATGAAATGCACTTTATTAATTGACCCTGATAGGAGGAAAAAATCTTCCCATTGGAAGATTAATATTAATATTTCAAGATGAGAAATTCAAAGGAGATTTTAAGGTGTTTTCTTAAAAATTAAAGCCTAATAAAAAAGGGTTTTAAGTGTATTTTAGAAAGGTGAGATTTTTTATCAATTTAGGCAAAAGGAAAGCCCATGAAAAACTACATTTTTATAATATACTATATGCTAACTTACATGAAAGCCCATGAAAAACTACATTTTTATAATATACTATATGCTAACTTACATAGTTTTCATTATGATATGATATGTCTTTCACTATTTTTAACACATTTATATATGCATGTTTCTTGTTCGCTTGTATAATTCCATGATTACAAGTAGATGTCTTTGTGTTTTCATTTTTTAGGTGCATGGGATGTCACCTCTGTGGGACAGTTTGTGTAAAGGATTCCTTGATAGAGTTACAGGCCGTCTCCGGGTTGTAGGCTGGCTAAAGGTACGTGAGCTGCAGTATCCTGAATTCCAGGCCTGTTGTCAAAATGTCAGGTGGGAGATAGGTTAGTTGTTGTTGTTGTTTTTCAAAAAATTGTACGTTAATGGGTTTTTTTGGTACAATTTTAGAGTAAAGTGTGAGGAAACTGGCAGTGAGTTGGTGATCACTTTGTCTGGAACCTGCATCCTGCATGAAGTGGGTCTGCTGCCACCAAGAAAAACACCTTTCAAATTTGAAAGAGCTCTACAGTTTCTACTAACCTGCAAGAATTTGAAGCGATAAGTATGATTAACAATTTTCAGCTGCCCAAAATGTTACGCGTTGGTTATGCAAAGTTACAAAAAAATTTTGGTTAGGTTTACCTTTACAACACCCATGGAAATGTACAGCCACAGCAGCTTCTGTGTGATGACATTGTGGAGCAAATAGCATCAGGAAGAGATAAGACCTGCAGAAGAAACTCTGCATCCTGGCCCTATCGCTTCACCAGAAGTGTTGAACGACTCGCCTCCATTGTAGCAGGCCCATCGGCTTCTCCCACGGTCTCATCAATGGTGAGCAGAGCCCAGTCATCACCGGAGCCCTTCTTACTGCCAGCAAAGCAAAACCAAAAATTTCCAAAATAATATGGAGAGGGAGAGTGAAGTGCTAAGTCAAGCACTGGCTTTCTTAAAGCTATTATCCCAGGAGGAGGACAATTTTGAAAAGTTTGGAGGCTCTTTTGCTGCCGGGGTCTGCTAATTGAAGATGCAGCAAACCTCTTGCATGTTTTTAGCTTCTATTTCGTTGGCGTACTACACTTGCCAAGTGACGATAAAAAGACCTTGGGCAGTACTAATGAAAGCCAGAAACATACCCTATTTGCGCCCTTGATAGCTGGACTTTAATTCTGGTAATGTACATGTAAAGATAAACTCTGATGGCCACTTTACACGTCCCAACAGCGTTCCGATGTTGGATACAACGGCGCGGGAGCGCGCATTTTTTGGGCAGATATCTAAGTTTGCATAGGAGATGTTACACAGCGCGATATCAGCAGGCAACACAACTGCGATGTCTACACCCCCTTATACACGCGACCCAGGAACGACAATTCAACATGGAGAGAATAGGGGAAGTTGTACTCCAAATCGTTGTTGGGCTGTCACACAGCACGATCCTGCCAGATCGTCCATCCAATGTCAGGCAGTTGGAGAGCCTGCTCATTTCTCCCCCGATATCGGTTTGGCATCGTTCTTGCGTCGCATTGCACATTTACACCATACAACGCACGAACAATATCGGGGCCAACGCACGAACCACGTGACTTCTTATCGTAGTTGGACGCCGATATCGGAACGTGTAAAGTGGCCATGACATAATAACCTCATGACCCATTATCAACATGGTTTTACGAGGGACCGTTCCTGTCAAACTAATCTAATAAGCTTCTATGAAGAAGTAAGTTCTGGACTGGACCAAGGAAATGCAGTGGATGTGGTGTATATGGACTTTTCAAAAGCTTTTGATACGGTGCCACACAAAAGGTTGATACATAAAATGAGGGCAATGGGGATAGGGGAAAATATGTGTAAGTGGGTTAAGAACTGGCTTAGTGATAGGAAACAAAGGGTGGTTATTAATGGAACACACTCAGAATGGGTCACAGTTAACAGTGGGGTACCACAGGGGTCAGTGTTGGGCCCGCTTCTATTTAATATATTTATTAATGACCTTGTAGGGGGCATACAGAGTAGAATCTCAATATTTGCAGATGACACTAAACTCTGCAGGGTAATCAATACAGAGGAGGACAATTTTATATTACAGGAGGATTTATGTAAACTAGAAGCTTGGGCTGCTAAATGGCAAATGTGCTTTAATGGGGATAAATGTAAAGTCATGCACTTGGGCAGAGGAAACAAAAGGTATAATTATGTGCTTAATTGTAAAACACTGGGCAAAACTGTCACTGAAAAAGACCTGGGTGTATGGGTAGATGACAAACTCACATTTAGTGGCCAGTGTCAGGCAGCTGCTGCAAAGGCAAATAAAATAATGGGATGTATTAAAAGAGGCATAGATGCTCATGAGGAGAACATAATTTTACCTCTATACAAGTCACTAGTGCGACCACACTTAGAATACTGTGTACAATTCTGGTCTCCGGTGTATAAGAAAGACATAGCTGAACTAGAGCGGGTCCAGAGAAGAGCGACAAAAGTTATTAGAGGACTAAGGGGTCTGCAATACCAAGACAGGTTATTAAACTTGGGGTTATTTAGCTTGGAAAAACGAAGGCTTAGGGGTGATCTTATAATAATGTATAAATATATGAGGGGGCAGTACAGAGACCTTTCTAATGATCTCTTTACTCTTAGGCCTGAGACTGGGACAAGGGGGCATCCTCTACGTCTGGAGGGAAGAAGGTTTAATCATAATCACAGACGCGGATTCTTTACTGTAAGAGCAGTGAGACTATGGAACTCTCTGCCACATGATGTTGTAATGAGTGAGTCACTACTAACATTTAAGAAGGGCCTGGATGCCTTTCTTGAAAACTATAATATTACCAGTTATATATACTAGATTCTTTGATAGGGCGTTGATCCAGGGAATTAGTCTGATTGCCGTATCTGGAGTCAGGAAGGAATTTTTTCCCCAATGTGGAGCTTAGTGTTGCCACATGGGTTTTTTTTTGCCTTCCTCTGGATCAACATGTTAGGCTATGGGTTGAACTAGATGGACTTAAAGTCTTCCTTCAACCTTAAAAACTATGTTACTATGTTACTATGTGACATCCATATCTCTTTGTTGAGTGTTTTTTTGTGTATATTTTTTTAATTAGTGAACAAAAAACTAAATTTCACATAGTCTATAACGTTTATTTGTCCAAAAAATAGTCGAACATGAAAATTAATAAAAAAAAAAATTGAATACAATTCTTTCAGCTTCTTTTCATGCTCCACCCTGGGAAACATTGGCAAACACATTCACAGCAGCCAGGCCAGCAACATCTATGTATTTGCTTCCAGGAATATCTGCTGGGCGAGCTCAACAACACCAACACAGGAGTTTTGCCTGGGCACAGCACCTTCTGGACTCACAAAATAGTTAGCAAAGGTATTCCTCACCCATACACAGGTTGCATGTACGACCAGTTGACATGGGCAGCACTGGATTAAGGACTGTTTGTTCGTGAGCATGATACAGAGTCTGTGGAAGAAACACAACAAAGTTGTGGATAACACAGCAGGCCTTCATCACATGGTCGATTGTTTCATCAGCCAACTGGATGGCTGTGTGAAAGATCCTTTATTGACTAGTCATGATTCCGAAGGTGCACTTCACATATCTACATGCCCGACTCAGTCGATACTTAAATATGCTCTACTGGGTACTCAGTCCCCTTCGTCGATATGGGTGCAGCAGGTTTTGCTTTATAGGAAAAGCCTCATCTGATACCATCATGAAGGGTACTGGATGTGTGGAACCCAGCAGAGGTCGTGGGGCTGGAAGCGCTGTGGGGAATCTAGGGTGTGGGGAAGATCAGAGCTTGAGAAGAAAATTTTTAACAATCACACAACTGCCATTAGCATCTGCGTCAATGGCCACAAATTTGTAATGGACATCAGCCATCGCCATAAGGATGGAACAATACTTCTTATAACTGTAGTAGAGTGATCCTGATCATGGTGGCTCCTGAACCCTCACATGTTTACCATCTAATGCACCCACGCAGTTTGGGAAATTGACTACAGTTTGAAAGCCTGCTGCAACGTGTAGCCAAGTCTCCTTGGTTGGGGAAGGCATCACGATGGGCAGCAACTTTAGCCAAATCACATCATATGTGCTCCTCACAATTCCAAAGATGGTGGATATATTAACCTGGAATTGTAAGTCCAGTGATGTGAAGCTCTCTATTGTTGCCAGAAATCTTTAAAAGAAAACAAAATTGTTTAGGAAACAAGTTCGGTGTACACTAGGAAGTGAGAACAACAAGAATCATAGACCAAACTAATTTCAGTTTGCTTTCCTCTGCTGCATGTTTTGTATAAACCACTACAATACACCTTACTGAAATTGGTGTCTGTAGATTATGATGCGGTCACATCTGCAGATCAAGTTGGCGAGTGAAAACAAAAAATACATTTGATTGTACTCGCAATATTGTACAAAGTATTGTGCAATGCATATCTGAGATTTTAACATCAAACACAATGCTATTTGATTGTGTTGCTGGGCCCAATACCAATGGGCACTCAACAGGCCTAGAATACTTAGCTTAGACCTGTCTGTTACGTGTGCTGAGACTGAAAAATACAGCGAAGCCATACGCCTTTTGTGACAAATTCTTCCATGGGGACACAAACCCGACTTATACTATCATAAAGAGTAAATATAAATGAATACCATACACCTTATCTGTGGTTGAAATTGGCCGTAAGGCATTTACTAAAGGCTTACAAAATTATAACATAAAACTTAATAAAACAAAAAGATGGGAAAAGCTCCATTGTCAAAACTTATAAATAAAAATTCCAACGAAAAAATTGCTGAGCCCGCTTACTTTTGGGCTAATAAATTCCCCAAGCGGGCTTAACCGAGACACGTTAAGCCCCCCCAAACCAAACAACCAATTTTCAACCACTCCCTGCAAGTTCAAATTCAGCAAATCAGCCCCCACTTCACTTAAATCGATGCCATCACTTCGATAAAAAGCAGGTAAAAAACCTTCTAGCTCCCTGTGACGAAAAGAACTCCCATATATGGAAGGTAAGAATTTTTCCATGGCTTTATTAATACCTTTCCTCATATTGTCTAAATATTTTACGCTAGGGTCACGCAAAATTAGGCGAGGGACGATTTCTGAAAATACAACATCCATATCAGTAAAATTATCCCTTAATACCCGGAAGTCCTGTTTCATTCTCCAGATCAAATCTAAAGTCTTATCTTTCCCAATATTGTTACCAGCTACATGTATATAACTAAGTCAGGAAGGCACAAATTAGCACATAATTGGAAAAACATTGGTATAACATCATCCCAAGGACATCCCTCTTCTCCTAAACCAGGAAATGAATAACTGCTCATATCTAAATGTAAGGTTGCAAGAATAGCTTCTCCTTTCTGCTCTTCTCTTCGCCCAAAAGATGAGGGAATCGCCTATAATCCAGACAGATTTCTGACCTGGAAGAACATGGTCATCAAGTAGAATGAAGATTTATATTAGACCCAATGCTGTAGTCTAACTTTCAGTCTATCTACCAATCTTTTTGATTCTTTCGTCAGACAAACCAGCGGAAGACGCCAAGGTAGCCGCACCAACCCTGAATGAATGCGCGGAAATTCTAGCATCCGCTAAGCCTAGAGAATGAAGGCATTTTTTTAAAACTGAATTAAATTGAAATATGGTCAAAGGCGACCTATCCATATGTAGGAAAAGGCTAAATCCACCTGGTGGTCTGGTATTCACCCAGGCCCGTAGGTTAAGGATAGGACAAATGCAACTATCATTAATTGAGTTGAGGTGGATAGATACACCCTTTCCCAATTGATCGGTTTTTGACCTTCTAAGGAAGACATCACAAGAGTCTTTATTGAGTGTAAGGTCGGAAAATGCTAGGCCGGATGGAAAAGCCTTGTTTTTGCTGACAATTTCGCTTACTCTAAATGCTCCGAAAAAAGTAAGGCTGAAACAGGCTCTGAACAAGGTAACCTCAAAGTCATTAAAACAAATGGATGGTAAAACGTTCAAAGTTTTTGTCAAGAGCTCTGCGGATATAGCTCTCCTAGCATCTGGACGGAAATGTTGTTTCTTCAATCCTTTTAATGCTTGCTGAACAGGGAAAAAACTAAAAATTGAAGGGTTACCGAATAATTTCAAAACAAAAGAGACGCCTGAAAGAATTCTATGAACATTGGCAAAACTAAATTTCTTGGAGATAAATCCATTGATGAAGTGTAAAATGCTATTCATCTCTGCTTTACGGTGATCTACACCCAGAGCGAAGCAGTGAAGACACCACTTCTCCCAGGCAGCCGCATATGCGTCCCAAGTAGAACTGGCTAGTGAGTTCTTAATCAGATCAGCTATGTCTGTCGTAAAAATTCCCAAAGGTGAAAAGGGATGAAGGGATTGTCTTGCACTTTCCCCGGATCTGCTACTGCTATTCCCTCTGAATTCTGGGAAGAAAGAAATAGATCAGTATTAGTATCCAATAATGGACATAATTCCCCCTTCAGCCAAATGTTATGAGAAAGGCAAATGAAAACAATTTGTCATAACAAAGAATTAATAAGCCCATTCTTTGATGATAGGCAGATTAACGCCATAACCGCACTGGCATCTGTCGACTGTAACATAATACGCCAGTTCCGAAAACGGTTGACCCAAACTGTCAACCCGGCTAAAACAGAAAAAATCTTACAAGCTGATAGACTGAAACCAGGGGTGGAACCGTTCCACCAAGAAGGCCATTCTTGCACAATTAAATTCCGACTAAAAGAAATCCGGAGGTAAAAACCATCCGTCTTGTCAAAAAAGAAAAACAATGACTTAGAGAAAACAAAGACATCCTGGATGCAACATTTTCCATTGAATTGGTCCAAAAAATTTAGACCAGACCAAAAGATCCTCTTTCATTGCTTTAGACACTCTAATATGATCATTAGGAGAATGAATTCCCTTGGTTGCGTCATATAATCTCCTGTAAAATGCCCTTCCCATGGGTAAAATTCTTAAAGCAAAATTTAAGCTCCCGAGTAAGGATTGCAACACTTGCAGTGTCACCTTATCCTTCCTTAAAATCTCGAAAATCTTAACCCTGATACTATTTTGCTTTTCCACTGGGAGGCGCAAAATCATGTTTGCTGAATCAATACTAATGCCCAGAAAATCCAAAGATCTGCATGGCATGACTGTCTTGTCGGCTGCTAGAGGAATCCCAAATGATTCCATCAATTGACAAAAACCAGAGATCAAGGAAAAACAAACGTCATTATCATGGGGGCCAATGAAAAGCAAGTCGTCTAAATAGTGCAAAACATGGCCGTGCGGAAAACTAAAAGCAGTAACCCATTCCAAAAAGGAATAAAAAGCTTCAAAATAAAAATAAGAAAAAGAAAACCCCATAGGGAGGCACCTATCAAAAAAGAAACAGCCCTCAAACTGGAAGCCCAAAGAATTGAAACCTTCAGGGGGAACTGGGAGGAGTCTAAAAGCAGACTTAATGTCCGTTTTAGCTAACAATGCTCCTTTTCCAAAACGTTGTAGCTGACAAACTGCATCGTCAAAAGACGTGTAAGACACATTAGGTAGGATATTTGCCACGTCATCATTTAGAGACGAGCTAAAAGGGAACGATAGATGATGTATCACTCTAAATGTTCCTAATTCCTTCTTTGGAACGATCCCTAAGGGGGAAATACGAAAATCCTTGAACGGGGGGAATGAAATGGACCTGAGATGCGCCCCAGTGATAATTCTTTTGTAATATATTCCCTTACCGAATCAAAATGAAGGTTTATGGATGTTAGGTTTTTATGAGGAATGCAACCGGGGCCTTGAAATGAAAGAGCCCAAAAACTGAATTTAAAACCATTATTGATGAGAAGCGCTTTCTCCCGATCTGGGTACAGATCGAGATAAGGCTTGAGGGTGGCTAACCTCACCGGAGTTCTGCCCTTTTGACCCTGAATCCCTAACTGCTCCAGCTCCTGCAGCAGAATGCTGCTTTTTGAAGCACTTGACGGCCGTGTGAGCTCCGCCACAAAAGGAACATTCGTGACGAAAACGGCAAGTCTGAGGCCACTTACACCCTGCGTCATTGAAGGCAAAACAGACGCCCTTTTTGACCACAGATGATTCAGAAGGTTTAACTGATGTCATTCTCTGCGGGAGCCTCAGGCTCACCCACAAACCTACATCCTTAGCACCCCAATGAACTGACGGATTCACAGATCATTTCTGACGGAAGGCCTCGTCATATTGCAGCCAAGCAATTCCACCAAAATTTTTATAAGCCTCCAGCACAATATCTAGCTGCTGGAAAAGGCTGGAGCAGATCTGCGGCTCCTTTTCCCCTAGGACTGCTGAATAGATTGAAAAAGCCTGCAGCCAATTCTGGAACGACCGGTATGGACGCCTATTCTCATTATCTGTGACATGTCTATCCTCTCTCTTTTCCTGTACAAAGCTAGAAGTAGATTTGTTGGAAGGCAGCAATGAAAACAAATCAATGTACTCATGCTGCCAAATTTTTTCTTTAACTACGCTGTTAAGATAAAAGCCTAAAGGGGACATACTACATGTTAGAGCTTCCTTCAGAAAACAATCCGCAACCCCAGAGGGTTTAGGTGCAGAGCCACTCACAGCTCCTGAACGTTGATTATGTTTACCCAAGGCTAATGCCGACAAAACCGCTTGATTAATCCATGTTTGAATAGAAGCACGATCCACAACGGAGGGGGCAGAAACATCCCCAAACTCTAGGATAGATGGTGCCGATCGACCCCTATGTTCATTAACCATAGTAGGTCTCTGGCTAGCCACTGATACTGATCTGAATGAATGCTCTGACTCCTCATATGAGGAAGAGGGTGCATTAGCCCACACCTGCGATGCGATTGTCGAATCAACAGCCGTGGCAATCACCGCTGAGCCCTCACAAGCCATTCGTGCAGCATCAGCATTCAAGTGCAATGGTACATCATTAACTGCATACACAGCATTCATACTGCGTTGCTCCATAATCATCTCCTCCAACCCTGCCTGCCCAGTGATGTTACCAGATCCCCTAGATGCTGTCCTTTGTTTGCTGGAACCACTCTTGTTTCCTGATTCTTCTTCATCATTCTTTGGCCCCGTCCCTCAAGCCTGTGCTTTGCAGAAACAGGCGCTGTTCCTTTAAATTTCGGCTGGCTGCAGCATTGCTTTTTCTCCTTATTTCTCCTGACAGGTGAAATGTGTGGAGAATATCTCTGCCTAGCCTTGCGTTTTCTGTGGGTGGTGACCTCCTTCATCCTCCCTCCTTCAGTCTGGGGCCCTTGAGGGCTCAGTTCCATAACATCTAACACGGGTCTGCTGTGTGTAATTGCCTCAGCAGCCGGCTGGAATAAAGTCTGAGGTACTTCACTTGTCTTGTCTGCTGAAGGAATCTCTGCCAATGTCTGTGAAACAGCACATGGAGTAGCCAGGCATGTACTTAGCCACTCTAAGCCTCCTTCTTGGTTAATCTTATCTCTCAGCTCGAGCAGCACTTCTTCCATAGCGACTTCTTGCAGAGAGCTTCCAGCTGTGTGACCTTCCACTGAAGCTTCCGACCGTGAGGTGAATGAAATTCGCGCTCACCCGCTGTCCAATCAGATAACAGCTCGTGACTCACACCAGCAACACAGGGAAATGCCACTAACAGCCTGTCCCCAGGTCCTGCATAACAAAACTGCAAAACAACTCTGCAGAAACCAAGCCTTAGTATGACTAAGGCAAACTTTTAATCTCAATAAAAGACTAGTAACCACCAACTTAAAAACACCACATACTTCATGACAATAGCTCCATAAACAATACCACTTGCAGGCTGTGAACCCATGGGCCCCTCACACTATTCGTTTATCGGGCCCCTCATTATTTTATAAAGAATAAAAGCTGGTTGTTCACTGCCCTCCCAATCCAATAGCTTTGGGCACATTTATAAATGAATATGTGTACAAATCTATATACTGTACACTAGATATTTCCACATACATATATTTATTTTATATAGAAACATTGATATATACCCTCACATATCCACCAAAGCATGTTCCATTTTATAGTTTCAGTTCACATCTAATGGTGTTTGCGTTTCAATCGCATCTGTTAAACAGATGTGCCAAACGCATGTGTAGTATGAATGTGTTTTTGGGATTTTTTTTGTCCAGAAAAACACATGCGTTAACGCAACTGTTGCATTTTGTGAGAAATGCATTGCGTTATTGGTCTGCGTTTTTAATGTGTTTTTTTAATTTCCAATTAAGGTGGGTGCAGCTCTGTAAATACAGGTGATTGTGATGTCCTGGGCTGTTGCCATTCTGTGCACCTTACTTGTGGTGGTAGCATCATGTCTGCTGCAGTGATTCTGGCCATTCGATTGCATTGCCATCATCGTCGCCAGGCCAATAATAGGCTGTTGCGATTGTGGGTGCATGAAGTAAATTTGTTGCAGCCACAATATAGCGCATTTCATTGCCTGTACACGCAAATGCGACATCGCTGGAATTTTTGGGGGAACTATGTCCACATGTCAGTGTCTAGTTTTGATCTACTTCTGGGCATGATTCAGTCTGACATCAGGCGGCAAAATACCAGTTTCCGTGACAGCATTTCTCCGGACGAGAGGTTACTGGTGACTCTGAGGTAGGTTTGTGTCCTCAAATGTTATTGTTTGTCGCTGTGCTTTGTCATTTTTGCCCTGTAAATGTGGCTCATACTGAAGCAGTTCATGTTGTGTCGTAGCCACAAATGTTTTTCATTTTTGGACGACTGGTTTGACACGGCAGTTTTTTCCCTGATCAGGTTCCATCAGGTTTTATGTGTCAATACCAGGAGAGGAACTTGCAGAGAAAAACTATCATTGAAAGATTGACACCTGTCCTGGGTTTTAGAGACACTCCTGGTGTTGGCACACAAACAAAATGGAACCTGATCAGGGAAAAAACTGCAGTGTGAAACCAGCCGACGTAAGCCAAGGTGCACATATTGCTAATTTTGCTGTTCTCTTTTATCCGGGCGGCACGGTGGCTCAAGTGGTTAGCACTGCAGCCTTTGCAGCACTGAGGTCCCGAGGTCCTGGATTCAATACCCACCAAGGAGAACATCTGCAAGGAGTTTGTATGTTCTCCCTGTGTTTGCGTGGGTTTCCTCTGGGCACTCCGGTTTCCTCCCACATTGCAAAGACATACTGATAGGATGTATAGATTGTGAGCTCCAAGAGAGACAATGTTGCAAATGTGTATGTAAAATGCTATGGAATTAATAGCGCTATATAAATGAAAATAATATTAATTCATTTATATATAATATTTAATTATATTATCCTACAACAACAGATTCCTGGCCACAGGAGAATCCTACTTGTCCGCTGCATTATCAATGATTTGCGTCACAGTTAAAGAACCATGCCAGGTTCCGTGGGACACATTACATGGCATTGTGATGGCCGATCCAACCACAGAGCAATGGATGGCCATAGCATGCAGTTCAGGAAATTAGTTTTCTCCAAAAAACTTTCTAAGTGCATTAGACAGCAATATCTGGCGCAGACTAGTTAAATTCAATGTGCCACCTCCTCAGCCATTACCATTGTACCTTTTATGCTTGTTGCAGATGCTGTCTTTCAGCTGAGCACCAGTGTGCTGAGGCCCTATTCAATTTGGATTCTTACCTGCGACCGCCGTTTCTTTAATGCCCAATTAGGTCAGGCCA
This sequence comes from Allobates femoralis, assembly GCA_033576535.1. NCBI lineage: Eukaryota > Metazoa > Chordata > Amphibia > Anura > Aromobatidae > Allobates > Allobates femoralis. Next base: position 468,412,835 of record JARQOC010000004.1, read on the forward strand.
GACGGTATGTGGAGTGTACATTTGGGTTAATGGCCGCAAAATGGCAGGTGCTCCTGACGTGCATGCTACTGAAGGCTGAAAATGTCAACCGAGTTGTAATAGCCTGCGTTTGTCTTTGTTTCCCAGCACGAAAGCCACCCCTTCGATGCTGATGCCTACTTGTCTGACCTTCTGAGTGTCCAGCATCCTGCTGTCTGGGACACTAGTGATGGTATAGAGATTCGGAATCAATTTGCACAATATTTTCAGAGTAATGCTGGACAATTGGATTAGGCTGATTGTCTAGTGTAATGTTATTTTTTTTGGTACCCAAATTATCGGTCACTGTTTTTCCCCATTAGATTCATGTGATGTCACATGTAGTTTGTTAGTGTACGTTAACACTTATATGTCAAACAAATTTTATGTTATGCTTGGTGTGAGGCACCGCCGGCATGGTCCACATGGCCGGGGCGCGTCACATGCAGGATCAAGGTATGATCCTGTGCACACTGGCCGGTTTGACTGAGAATGCTGTGTGAGCCAACTTTGAGACGCAGGGTTTCATGAGCCTAATGAGCGGCAGTGAGAGTGGGATGAGAGCAAGGAGTCCCGAAGGAATGAGGGCTGAGTGCTGACAACCCAGAACACAGGGAGTTAACCTGAGCTGTGTGAAAGGCTGATTAACAGCAGCTAAGGGGGTGTGTCCATGTGGGAGTGGCTGGCACGATAAGAGGCTGCCAGCTGAGTGATTACAGATTAGATCCATTTTCAGCCAGACATCAGCCTGAGAGGATGTGGGCTGATTACCAGCCTGAGAGCTGAGCAGAGCCAGTCTGTGTGAGGGACTGGGAATGCAAGTGGATGCCGCCATTTTTGAGATGGTGAAGGGAGCATGCTAGCTCCATGCCGGTGCCAAGGTCCGAGGTTGTGAGCACCTGGTGGGGAAGCCGTGGCTGAACCCGGTGGAGACTGGTCCGGGGTGGTTCCCTACACGTCCGGGAAAGGAGCCTTGGGGGACGCTTGGTGGACCCGTTATACAGGTAGCGAGACCCGGATCCGTGCCCGGTAAGACAGCGGTTCCCGTGTAACGGAGTGAGCCGTGTGTGAGTAATGCCAGGCGGGCATAGACCGCCTTTGGGTCCGAGTCAGAGTGCTCAGTTAAAGGACCTGATGAAACAATGTGTTTAACTATGTGTATGAGGGCTTAGGTAATGGCCCTGAATGAGAGATGATGGCCTATATGTAAGACCCATGTATAATGATGTGGGGAGAGAGAGTGACCCAGCTAGTATGGATGATGTTGGAGGCGTTCCGTCCTTGGGACGAGAGGGAGGCTTGCCCTGCTGCTTGCAGAGGGTACCCGTCCCTCAACCACGACCTCTAATGGTGTGGGTGTGCCTGTGGTGCCAGACACAGGGGTAATAGGGCTCCTAGTAGGTATCGGATGAGGTTCCCGTGTACTATGGTTTGCCAGTCCCTGTAATGGGCCATGGAGGGGCCACAGTCCATGGATGTGGGCTGTGGGCAGGTGTGTGATCCATGGACGTTTGAATGATGGATCACATACGGTGTGTAAGGTCCCGGTCAGGCAGGATTCCTGACTACGGGTGAATGTATATCATCATGCTGGGGGACTAAAGCCAGGCGGCAGGTACCGCCATTGGGACCCACAGGGCCCGTTGAGGCGTAGGTAACGAAGGTCAGAAGCAGGGGTTAGAAGGGCTCCCGTATTGGGTAACGCGTGGTTAGGCCGGAGGCCGCAGCCCCACGGGTTACTAGGGTTTGCCAATGCCTGTTATGAACCCGGAAGGGTCATCATCGTACTGTAACGTATGTGTAGTGTGAGTAGGCCGGAGGCCGTAGCCACCCCGGGAGCTGTTAGTAGAGCTCCAATGGGGACAGAGAGGGTTAAAGGTCCCGGGTTACTATAAAACGTTATGTGCAATATAAGTGTTATGTGATGTTAAATGTAAGTGTATGGTGTATTTATGTAAAGTGTTTTTAATCAATGTGATATGTGTCAAACATGCTACCCGGGTTATGTTGTTAATATGTGAAAATAAACGGGTAGACATTGGTTAAACTTATAAACACGTGTTGTTGTCGTTTTGCAAGCGGGTTCCCCGGTTGCTACCTCACATTGGTTAACCATTTGTGTTAAGTTCCTTTGCTATCAGTGTTATCATTAAGCTAAAAAATGTGTGGGTTACACACGTTTCACCACAGACATGTATGTTTGTGTATATTTGCCTTGCACGCAGTGTGGGCAATGTCAGTAAAATTTCCTGTCCTTCACCCTCCTGAATGTACTATACTCTCACAACATGATATTTCAAGTCCTTTAACAATGTTGTGGTGTGTTATGGCTAAATTGAGTGTTAAGGGTAGGTTGATTGTCAAAGGCTGGTGTCACACTGCCGGATTGTCCCTGATCAGTGGCAACCAGTTTGCCAGCCAAAACCTGGAGTGTGTACCAAACTCCAATCCGGTGAAAATACTTCACATCTACTATTTATCAGCAAATTCCTCTATAGCTTTAGATCTTGGAATCTCATGCAGTGTGAAACCAGGAAATTAAAAAAAAACACAGTACAGTACGTCTCATAGTCCTATATGTGTTTTAACAAATGCAACAGGGACCCTACAGACTACCATTTTTTGGTGTAACAGAGCAATCATATAAGCGTACGGGGGGCGTGGCCTGCGTGCTGAACGTGGAGGTCACATAAGCTGAGAGCTCCCAGTCCACAGGGCTATTAACAGCTCAAATCGGCTCACCGCAGCTCCCTGAAGCTCCACAGACCTCTCTGCTGCCTTCCTATCTGTGCAGTGCCCATGATGACCCGTGGCCGGCCCAACAAGAGGGCTTCCCCACAGCGCATGCCGGATTTCTTCCCTGGAGGACAGACTGTTCATGCAGCAGGGAAAATGGTGCCTGCTTCTCCTACAGGATCCTCCCGCTCCTCCCCCAGCTCTGATAGAGGTGAGAGACAGACTGGCTCCCCACATAGCAGCAGCAGCTCAGCTCCAATGACAAAAGTAGATATGTCTGCATTCCTTGCCACAGTTAGAGCCTCACTGAGGGAAGACATGAACGAGCTGCTGGGGGAATTCAGAAGGGACTTGAATGCTCTTGGAGACAGAACAGCTCATGTAGAGAATAAAATGGGGGACTATGCTTCTGCTATAAATGCCCTTGTTGATGATAACAAAACCCTGCGTGCTGAGATCACTGCAGCCTATGACAAATTATATGACCTGGAGGATAGGTCAAGAAGGTGCAATATTAGACTCCGGGGAGTTCCAGAGGAGGTCACTGACAAAGAACTGGCTCCTTTTATGCTTCGGTTTCTGGCCACAGTGCTCCCTGACCTACCTGCAAGTGATCTGGCTATTGAACGGATTCACAGAACCCCCAAGCCCAAACATTTGGGTCCTTCTGTACCTAGGGACATTTTGGCCAGGATGTTAAGGTTCCCTACGAAGGATGCATTTGTTCAACGAATGAGGAGTCCCCCCACGCTCCCTGAGGAGTTTCGGGGGCTCCAAGTATTCCCAGACTTGTCGGCGGCTACCCTGGCGAAGCGCCGGACATTTGCTCATGTTTGTACCGCCCTCAGAGAGGCATCCCTGCGCTATAAATGGGGATATAATCCGACGCGCCTGATAATTTCTTACGAGGACCGGTCAGTGGCCTGCAACACACCGAAACAAGCAGAGGATAAGCTGTCTTCCTGGAAGGTCCCATTCACCATGCCTAAGCCGACTGCGCAGAGGAAGGTAACTCCGGACTGGATGAAGACCTGAAGTGGAGCTTGGGACTGCCCTGTGGATGGTCTCTTAGTCAGTCTCTCTTTTTTCTTTGGAGACTGTGTTCCTGGCGAATTGAGCCCCCTCTAGCAGGCATGTTTTCCTGCTCACTGCCCGAAGCACTGGGCAATTTGCCTGCGGCCCATGTGACTGGCCCTGACATACTTTTTGTTGTTTTTTCAATTTCATTTTTCCCCTTTTCCTTTTTTTTTCTGATTTCCCTTTGCTCAGGCTCGGAACTATCATATGAGGACTTGTGTACTCTTTGTTTGCTGTAGTTAGCGTCTCAATCTGTAGATCTTCATTACACGGCGCTATACTGGGGATACATTAACTGTCTATTACATGTGATATTTATGGAAATGATGACAGGATGGCCCCCTGGACTCCCAGGGTTCATTAGAAGTTCTTTGGAGGGTACTACATTATGAGTATAAAGTTAATGTCGCTTAATGTTAGGGGATGAACTCCCCGGGTAAGCGTTCTATGATCTGGAGAGAAATCAGGAAATCTAAGGCTGATATAATTTGCCTGCAAGAGACCCATTTGCTGGAAGCGGACAACTTTTGCTTTCATAACCCCCAATTCCCACACATATTCTTTGCAAATGATAAGGTCAAGAGAGCAGGGATATGCATTATGTTCAGAACTACGGTTGCTTTTAAATTGCTTGACCAATACTCTGATCCTGGGGGTAGATTGTTGATATTGGTATGTACTCTGAATGGTGTGTCTCACACGATTGCTTCCATATATGCACCCAACTCAGGGCAAAGTAAATTTATCAGACGTGCCTTTAAAACCATCCATTCCATGGAACAGGGGGGCAAGATACTGTGTGGGGATTTCAACCTCCCAATGCAACGAGACCTTGACTGCTCACACCGGGGAGGGGAATGGAGGGGGGAGCTCAGGTTGCCCGCCCTCGAATTTCACTATCATGATCACTGGAGGTACTCCCATGCAGCAGAGCGGGATTATACCTATTTTTCCCCCCAACATCAGACATACAGCAGACTAGACTATTACTTGATCGATGATGCTATCCTGGCCCGCTGTTCTGCTTCAGAGATCGGGCTGATCACGTGGTCAGATCATGCCCCGGTTTTCCTACTGATAGCTTTGTCACACCACTCGCCCCCTGCATTCCGGTGGCGTTTGAATGAGGGACTTCTGTTGAACGCGGAGGTGGTGGCAAGGGTCTCCTCAGACATATCTACTTATTTTCAATTGAATGATAACGGTGAGACCAGTGACGAGACCCTGTGGGCCGCGCATAAATCCGTTCTGAGGGGATCCTTCATACAGCAAGCTGCGATCATAAACCGTGGTAGAGAGGGGGATCGGCTCACTTTGTTGTCCAGATTACAATCTCTGGAGGCCCTTAACAAGGCGGATGTAACCCCCTCTGTCACCTCTGAAATTTATGCCATTAGATTTAAACTTCGGGACGCCATGCTTGTCTCGTATGCTCATAACCTGCGCAAGCTGAAAACGAAGTGGTATTCGGCAGGTGACAGGGCGGGGGCCATGCTTGCCCGTAGACTTAAAGTAAGAGAGGCCAAATCTAGGATCGACCATATTCTTAACTCCAGCGGGAACCCAGTTAGAAACCCTTCAAAAATAGCAGCCGAATTTGCTAATTACTATGCTGCCCTTTATAATTTACATAGGGATCCCTCGACTCCCCAGCCCACGACCCAGGATATTTCGGACTATCTGGCTTCTGTTAATCTCCCCTCGGTTTCGGGGGAACAGCTGTCCTTTCTAAACTCTCCTTTCACCCTAGAAGAAATACAAAAAAACATTAAACAGACTAAGAGGTTGAGTGCCCCGGGCCCGGATGGTTTCACTAATTCTTATTACCGTACATTCCAATCGTTACTTGCCCCTTACCTATTGAGACTTTTCTCGGCTTGGGGGAATAGGGGCAGAATGTCACCGTCTAACTTGGAGGCCACCATCGTAACCCTGCCAAAGCCGGGAAAGCCCCCTAATTTACCAGGTAATTTCAGACCCATTGCTCTTCTAAACTGTGACATTAAGTTGTTCACCAAACTGCTATCTTCTCGACTGGCCTTGATTGTCCCATCCCTGGTCTCCCCAGACCAGGTGGGGTTTGTGGCGGGTAGGGAGGCGAAAGACGGGATACGCAGAATGTTGGACCTGGTGCGGGTGGCGAAGCTGTCTGGACTCCCCAGTGCATTCCTGTCACTTGATGCTGAGAAAGCGTTTGACAGGGTGCACTGGGGATATCTCAGAGCAGTTCTTCAAAAATTTGGGTTGGTGGGCCCTATTAGCTTGGCCATTTCAGCCATGTACTCGGAACCTTCGGCGCGGGTCCTCACGGCGGGTTTCTTGTCAGAGCCATTCTTAATAACTAATGGTACTCGACAAGGGTGCCCCCTATCCCCTATTATTTTTGCCCTCTGTATGGAACCATTGGCTGAACGGATCAGGTCTTCCCCCGGTATCTCGGGCGTGGTGGTGGGGAAGGAGGTCCATAAAATCAGCCTTTATGCTGATGATGTAATCATATCTTGTGTGGATGTTGGGCCGTCCTTCGCTGCTGTCATGTCTGAACTGGGGGAATTTAGTAAAATATCATATTACAAATTGAACCCTTCTAAATCTCTAGCACTTCCGATAGCGATCCCAGCCTCCTCTCTGAACTCTCTGACAGAGGCATACCCCTTTCAATGGTCCCCAGATGGTATTCCCTTTTTGGGTATAACCTTGACCCCCTCGGCGCTTACAATTAAGATAAACTTCTCCAACCTATATGATAAAATTAAAGCTCTCTTAGATAATATGCACCGGTTCTTGACCTCGTGGATGGCCCGCATAAATGCCTTCAAAATGATGGCCCTTCCTAGGATCCTTTATTATTTTAGAGCTCTGCCCCTTCGCATCCCCAAAAAACTCATTGCTCGCCTCCAAAGCTTAGCTAATAAGTATATCTGGGCTCACGGGTCGGCTCGTGTAGCAAAATCTATTCTTTACCTCCCCTTGGAGTCGGGAGGAATGGGAATGCCAGACTTGTTGGCCTACCACAGAGCCTCGTTGCTGACAGGCCTCAGGGAATGGTGGCTCATGGACAGTGATCACAGGTGGTTACAAATAGAGAAATTTTACTCCAGGCGGGGCTCCACTCGTCTCGCCTTGGAATCGGAAGTATTGCGGGCCGGTTCAGTTGTGGCTCTACTGCCTACAATGCGGGCGGCTCTCCATCTTTGGAGATCCTTTGCCCCTAAACTCTTAAAAATCCCTCGTGGGTCGCTGTCTGTGTTTGCCATTGAAACCCATATCCCTTATTTGAACCTTCAGACGTGGTGGGAGACAGGTATTCACTCGATGGCTGAGATTGAGGGACCCGGGGGTCTAATTCCTTTTGACCAGATCTCCAAAACCCACCCAGAACTTAGGAGAACATTCTATCAATATCTCCAAATAAGACACTTTCTACACAGCGCTCATTTAAATACTGCATTCTCGGAAACCTGCATGGATAGGAGGGTTAATGGATATTTCTTGACACAAGGAACTGGTTCTAAGGGAATATCGATTATGTATAAAGCCATACAGGCCCTAGACTCAGAGGTAAAACAGCCATATATGTTAACTTGGGAAAAGGAGCTTGGGGTGACATTGGAGCTTGAAGATTGGCACTCGAGTATTAGGGAACTTAAGAGAGTTTCCTCGTGCATAACCCACTTGGAGCAGTTAAAGAAAACGCAGTTGCGATGGTACCGCTGCCCGGTTGTGGTGGCTAGATACGACCCACAGTATTCCTCTCTGTGTTGGAGGGGATGCGGTGGGATTGATACTCAGTCGCACGCGTGGTTCTTATGTTCAGACTTATCTGCTCTCTGGAGGGGGATTGAACGCTTGATATCTGATGTCACTGGAATTTGGGTGCCCCTCTCACCCCTCATGGCAATACTTCACATCGGACTTGATTCAATCCCCCGAATCGTGAGAGGAGTGATCTCCCACATTCTTATTGCCACCCGGGTGGTGATTTCACTTAAATGGCGGGGTGCCTCCCTCCCAACAGTGAAAGAGGTGATTGAGAGGGTAAATTTAGCATGTCAGTATGAGCGAGCTTTAGCTCAGTCAAATACTGCCAGGAAAAATTTGGAGCTGATTTGGGAACCCTGGATGTCGAGTGCACATTGCATTGTTTGAAGAGGTTGCCCGAAAGTTGGGTTAACTTGAAGTGAGTTCAGCTATCCCCGGGCTGTTTCACTGACTCCTAGACAGGATTAAGGATAATACTAATGTAGTATTCATTTGCACTGTATGTTTTGAGCCTGTAACCCTCCAACCCTCCCCCCCTCCCTTGTTAAATTACTGTATTTCTCCTTTTTTCTTTTTCTGTTGATTTTGACTGTTTGTTAACTCTGTTAATACAAAATAAAAATTATTTGGGAAAAAAATATATATATATAAGCGTACGGACACACACGCGAGTGAAAAAATGGTCCGATTCACATATCCGAGAGTCGGGACGACTTACGGTATTTGTGAGTTATTGTCCGTTTGGCATCCAACTGTGATGCAACTGTCCGACATTTCCTGGCAAGACTTCCAAGAGATGTCCGAGTCTAATCCGAGTGTGTTCCGTGTGTGATCTGCCCCAAACCATGCAATTTCTTGATGTAATTAGACTTCAAATTGTATTCAATGGATGTCAATTGTGAGGCAAGTGATGTGTGGCAATCATGGCTCTTGTTAGTCTTTATCCCATAGACACCTGTGTGCATTCTGTTCACCCTGTATCCCATTCTTTTCCTGTGTTTGTTGTACGTGGGCAGCTGGCTAGAGAATGGAGAGGAATCTGACCCTCAACACCACTGAGCAAGCAGGTGTTGTTTCATTGGGAGATATCCCGCCAATATGGCACTCCAAACCCCATTGTTTGTGATTCGAGGAGTCGGCGTCGAAGGTGGGAACATCCTCTCCTCCTCCAGTGCCCGTCGTTTGGCTATTTCTATAGGCTGTATGGGCGGCTACGCGGCCGTCCGGCTGAGTTCCATGCCTGCGCGAGGATGAGCCTTGCCACATTTGACCATCTGTTAGATGATGCCAGAACGCAGCAACTCCAACAGGACACCCAAATGCGGAACTCCATTACACCAGAGGAGTACCTGCTATTTACCCAGAGGTCAGTATTTTTTTTGGTTTTTCTTTTGCCAGCCCTGTCCTGTTATGTACCAAGTTTATGTTTGAATATGTGATGTAATTATGCAATGGCTGTCAACATGTCGTAATGTAGTTTTTGGTTTTATAGTGGTTATTTTGGGTGCAGTCACACAGTGTATTTGTGCTGTATTGTAAAATGCACTTGGTGATGCTTTTTTGTGGCCAAAACCAGGAGTGGACCAATCAGAGCCCAATTGTAATAGTACCAAATGCTCCAGTTCTGTTTTTAATCACCCTATCCTGATTAAAATCAGTTACTCCTGCTTTGGGGTTCAAAAACAGCAACTGCAGTGGCGTTAAAATATGCTGCAAATACACAGCGTGTGAACACACCCTAAATGTATTGATATGACCTGCCACTCCTTGTGTAAGGCTGTGTGGTCACGATAAGCATATGCAGCGTTTTGTGTTAATCCATCCTGACTATGCTTTACCCTGGTGCAGTGTTTTCACAGCTGCGGTGTGTGTGTGACCGCTTTTTCGCATCTCAGCAGCATGTTCCTTTCATGCTGCGGTGTGAGAAGAGGCTTCCATCGGGTGCTTGCAGGACGAAGCCGCCCCACACTCGCCGCACATGGTGAGTACAGGGCGGCTGCTGTCTCCCTGCAGGCACCCGCGTGTTTGTTCATGTCCGGAGGAGGATGATCCAACATGCAGCTCCTCAGGACTGTGAACTGTGAGCACATATCCGAATTGTCTGTTCATGTGTTGGTACTGATATGAGTATTTGTTCTGTTTTGCAGGTTTCTTGCAACGGGGCTGTCTTTTGCTGGTTTATATCTGGAATTTCTTCTTGGGAAGTCGACAGTTGGCCAAATTGTCCATAAGACGTGTAGAAATGTAGGTGTGTTTGCAGCAAATTGTCCTTCCTGAGCCCACTGAACACTCATGGTACAACGTTGCGAATCGCTTCTATTCCAGATGTAATTTCCCAAACCGCATTGGAGCCCTCGATGGGAAACACATCAGGATCAAGAAGCCACCCAATTTGGGGACTCTTTTCTTTAATTACAAGCATTTTTTTTTTCTATAGTTCTTTTGGCGTTAGTGGACAGCAATTATCTTTTCATTGCAGTGGATGTGGGGTCTTATGGGCGAACTGGTGACGCCAACATTTTTTGAAACTCAGTGTTGGGCCAACACCTGATTAATTATGATCTTAATCTTCCCCCATCGAGCCCGCTCCCTGGCTTTGCTGGCGCCCCTCTTCCCTTTGTGTTAGTGGCTAATGAGGCGTTTCAGTTGGGGCGGGAAGTCTTGCACCCATATCCTAGACGTGGTTTGGATTACCAGCATTGTGTTATTAATTTTCGATTATCCCATGTGCGAAGAATGGCAGAGTGCTCATTTGGGATTTTGAGTGCCAAATGGTGCATACTGATATCACCCATTCTTTCTTTTAATGTTCTTTTATTGAACAGTAGAAGGCTACAATCAATAAACCATTCCCTCACATAGGGAGATGTATGTAGAAGTTTCAACAAAAAGCATCAACAACCCAAAAAAAAAATAATTTTTACTACATGACTTGTATATTACTGCCTTCAACTGTTTTTTTCTAAGTAGATAACCAATAGGAATAATAGTAGGTTTGAAAATGCAAACATAGGAAAATAATAGGGGTGGAATTGGGTAAAGATCAGAAGTGAGGGTAGGAATTAGGGGAAGAATGAAGGGTTCCTGGGGTGTGCCGCGAGAGGGATTCTCCACAATATAGGTCAGTCGGTAATAGAAATTCTTATGAATTCCGAGGTCGCTCTATGGTATGTCCAGAGTGTCCATGTTTTCTCGAAGGAGACATAGTTGCTGAACAAAAGAGCTGCGATTTCTGCTGCGTGGTACACAGTATCTATTTCCCTAATTAATTGAGACTTAGTTGTGATCTGGTTCGAGTTCCAGTGAGTGGAAACAAAAAGCCTGCAGGCTGTTATGATGTTGGAGGCTAATCTAGATATATATTTGGCCGAAAGAACCATACATAAGTTAAGCAATGCCGATAGAGGCGTCAGTTCCACCTTGCGCTGCAGAACTTCTGTGAGTACCCTTGACACCGTCGTCCAATGCTCTTGTATACGGGGCACTGCCACCACATGTGCAACTGATATAACCCATTCAACTGAGCGAGACAAATGCGGATTCGGTCATTAAAGCCTTTGTGGTTTTGCATAATATCACACGTTTGCATGATAGGCCTAATGACGAATCCTCATCTGTCCCCCAGTCGCCACACCCCTATCCGCGTTTACTGCTGTTTCCTAGGCGGAGGCAGGAGCCCTCAGCACTCCGCGTGCGGGAGGAGTATGCAGATTTTTTTTTTTAGCCCTGAGCGGTCAGTTTGCTGGCAGGCAGATTTTGTACAGTCATGGCCAAAAGTTTTGAGAATGATACAAATATTAATTTTAACAAAGTCTACTGCTTCAGTTTTTCTAATGGCAATTTGCATATACTCCAGAATGTCATAAAGAGTGATCAGCTTAACAGCAATTACTTGCTAAGTCAATATTTGCCCAGAAAATGAACTTTAACCCCCAAAACACATTTCAACATCATTGCAGTCCTGCCTTAAAAGGAGCAGCTAACATCGTTTTAGTGATTGTTCCATTAACACAGGTGTGGGTGTTGATGAGGACAGGGCTGGCGAACAATCAGTCATGATTAAGTAAGAATGACACCACTGGACACTTTAAAAGGAGGCTGGTGCTTGGTATCATTGTTTCTCTTCAGTTAACCATGGTTATCTCTAAAGAAACACGTGCAGCCATCATTGCACTGCACAAAAATGGCCTAACAAGGAAGAGTATCGCAGCTAGAAAGATTGCACCTCAGTCAACAATCTATCGCATCATCAAGAACTTCAAGGACAGAGCTTCCATTGTTGTCAAAAAGGCTCCAGGGCGCCCAAGAAAGACCAGCAAGCGCCAGGACCGTATCTTAAAACTGTTTCAGCTGCGGGATCGGACTACCAGCAGTGCCGAGCTTGCTCAGGAATGGCAGCAGGCTGGTGTGAGTGCTTCTGCAGCCACTGTGAGGCGGAGACTCTTTGAGCAAGGCCTGGTTTCAAGTAGGGCAGCAAAGAAGCCACTTCTCTCCAGAAAAAACATCAGGGACCGACTGATGTTCTGCAAAAGGTACAGGGAGTGGACTGCTAAGGACTGGGGTAAAGTCATTTTCTCTGATGAATCCCCTTTTCGATTGTTTGGGACATCTGGAAAACAGCTTATTCGGAGAAGAAGAGGTGAGCGTTACCACCAGTCTTGTCTCATGCCAACTGTAAAGCATCCTGAAACCATTCATGTGTGGGGTTTCTTCTCAACCAAGGGAATCGGCTCACTCACAGTCTTGCCTAAAAACACAGCCATGAATAAAGAATGGTACCAGAATGTCTTCCAAGAGCAACTTTTCCCAACCATCCAGGAGCAGTTTGGCGCCCAACAATGCCTTTTCCAGCATGATGGAGCACCTTGCCATAAAGCAAAGGTGATAATTAAATGGTTCAGGGAACACAACATAGATATTTTGGGTCCATGGCCTGGAAACTCCCCAGATCTTAATCCAATTGAGAACTTGTGGTCAATCATCAAGAGACGGCTGGACAAACAAAATCCAACAAATTCTGGCAAAATGCTAGCATTGATAGCAGTCCATTCTTGCATAATCAGTCAGGATATGGTCCAGAAGTTGATTGAGAGCATGCCAGGGAGATTTGCAGATGTCCTGAAGAAGAAGGGTCAACATTGCAAATATTGACTTGCTGCATTAACTCATTCGAACTGTCAATATAACCTTTTGGTACTCATAATATGATTGTAATTATTTTTCTGTATGTGATATAAACATCAGACAAACACTAATAAAAACCAGAGGGCAGCAGATCATGTGAAAATATTATTTTGGTGTCATTCTCAAAACTTTTGGCCATGACTGTACATGCACCTTAATATCATGTTGGTGAACCACATTCTTTTGTGTAAGATTATTCTTTGCAAACATAACCATACAGCACAGAACATGTGACGCGACACGTGTTGTGTTGTGTCTGTGTTGAGCCTCTAAATTTTGTATTGCTTTTCTGCGAATAAAACAATTATTTGTGTTTTTTGTTTCTTAAAATTTGGGGCCTTGGATGTTGTGCACAAATTTTCATAAACATTATTGGCTGCTATTTGATTTATTAATCTTTTAAAATCAAAATTAGCCAAATAAACACATACTTTGTGTGGGTGGCCAAAGGTTCATGTTTAAATGTATTTTTGGAATTACTATACGTTTGTATAGGTAGTCTGCTCTGGGTTGGTGAGTGGTCCCACACCAGATCCCTGTCTCCCTTGCGCAATTAGAACAGCAAGTGGGTATTTGGGGTCTCCGAATGCTGCCCTATTGTCAACATAACTGTGCCCTAATATTTGGCTACTTTGCCCCATGTGCACCTGGTGTTGGCTGGCAATAGCAGCCTAATTGTTCTGGTTCATGGCCATTGCCATGCAGACAAATTATAAATGTGCCTGCACAATATGGCCTCCCTGCTGCAGCACAGTTGTCTGCTGTCATTGGCTTGCATCCTGGGATCCGGAGTACCTCAATATCTTTGTTTGGCCATCACAGCAGCAATATGGCCGTGTTTTGGTATGTTACCACAGGGGAGGATCATGCATTGTGTTTTCTTGCTTAGGCGTTTCGAATAGGCACCTATTCTGGTGGTTCACCTCTCCCCGATCCAAATAACCACAGGGATATTTTGCAAAACCAGAAACTGTAATTCTTTTTTTCAAATGTATTTTTTTTTTGTTAAAAACAACAACTATGTCAACATAACATCATTAATTACTAAAACACACATCTTCAAGGGTAAAGTTCCTTAAATTTTGGCTGTAAGTAAAAATCATACACACATGTTGCCCTACAGGTTGGTGTATGTAGTGGTCTCATTAGTGCTGTCAGAACCTTCCACATGCCCCTGGTCACCTGGGTTGTGGACAACGTCTAGAGCCTGGTTGAGCTCCTCCTCCAGGGCCCTGGTACCTGGGGTGGATGCCATGTGGGCGACTGGCGGGACATTGGGTCCAATAGCAAGGTCTCTGTAGGGAGCCCACAATGGGCAAGGATTAGAGGGTCTCCCCAGACTGTGTGAGGCCTGATAGGATGATGGTCTTGCTGGCTGCTGGATGGTTGCGCATTTAAGTAAGTTGTCATCTGAATTCTGCCACAACTCCAGCAAGTTAAATACACGTCTGGGGTCAGACATGCATGCAGCACGATTTGGATGGCCGCCCTTGCACGCAGTCTCTGTGCCCGTGGGATCTCTCGCAGGTATCCGCAGAGACTGCATGCAAATGCTTCCTCCCCATCATCCATGTGCAGCCTTGCAGTCTCTGTAAAGACCCCCATGTCCCCGTGGGGCCAGATGTTTTGGGCGCCAAGATGGCTCTGATGCCTGGGGCAAGGGCCCAAATGTGAGTGGACGGCAACCTGGTGCAGGGGCAACTGCTTGGTGGGCCTCTGTGCAAGTTCCCCTGGTGGCTGTGAAGGTGCAGCTGCTATGACTTGACCCTCTGGTGGCCTTTCTTCAGAATGGGAGTCCCGGGCCGCCTCCGAACTGGATGGCTGGGATGTACTTTCCCCCCCAGCGTCAGAGTTCATGGCTCCTGCTGGCGCACTTGAACCGGACTTTGACTTTGGAGGCAGAACAACCAAGGTGGAACCAGATCTATTTTGGAAGAAAGGACAATAGGGTCATTCTATATCAAGTGATCCAAATATCATTTTTCCTTCATCAGTGAATTTTGATGAGATTTAGAAAGTTGATAAAAAGTGCAAATTTTAGGCTGCTATGGCTTTATATTTCTCCTCATAACTCAGGCTAGAAATAAGATAGTGAAGCAAAATTATCACCATTCTACTCATAACTGTACAGGGTTTCACCAGATATGTCACAAGAGTATCTTTGCTAATATTTGACCTATGCGAAGACAAATGCAAAACGTTTAAATGCTTTTTGGGAAAAAAAAAACGTATAATTTAAAAATTCCTAAAAATGCACATGTGCCTGCTATGCTCCTAGTTGGAATTGCGATGGAATTATGTTTTCAAATATGATCCCATCGCTATCCCATCTTGAATTGTGGTACAGATGTGGCTAAGGCTGACTTCACATTTGCGTCTGCAAGCGCAGCGTTTGTTGCGTATTTGTCGAGCCCCAGGCCCTGGGGTACTCGGCTACCAGGCTCGGTGGGTGTATTAGGGGTGTTACGGGTGGCAGCGCCTGATCCCGTGGCTTGGGTGACACTTCAAAAAGGGTGTATTTACAGGGGATAAGAGTTTGTCATGTCGCGCCACCTGTAGCACCTGGGGATGGGTCACCAGCACCACCACAGTCCGCCGGAGGTAGATGGTATTGCAGCTAAGTTGGCAAAGCTCCCTACAGGTGGAGCGGGTCCTACGGGTCAGCGTTCCTGAAAGGAAGCAGGTTGATATAGAAAGTCACACACAGGCAAACTCACTTTCTCCCGGGTACTTTACTTTCAACTTGTAGCAGCATCATACAGTGTTGGCCAAAAGTATTGACACCCCTGCTATTCTGTCAGATAATACTCAGTTTCTTCCTGAAAATGTTTGCAATCACAAATTCTTTGGTATTATTATCTTCATTTAATTTGTCTTCAATGAAAAAAACACAAAAGAGAATGAAGCAAAAACCAAAACATTGATCATTTCACACAAAACTCCAAAAACGGGCCAGACAAAAGTATTGGCATCCTCAGCCTAATACTTGGTTGCACAACCTTTAGCCAAAATAACTGCGATCAACTGCTTCCGGTAACCATCAATGTGTTTCTTACAATGCTTTGCTGGAACTTTAGACCATTCTTCTTTGGCAAACTGCTCCAGGTGTACAAAAACTACTAGAAAAAAAGCAGCATCAGAAAACTTACCATCCATGCCAAAAACAGAAACCAAATGCACTTACAGGACGCAGTCAGAGCCCAATTGTGGAGCAAGCCCAGCTGCTGGCTAATGACTCCCCTCTACCAGCAAAATGTGGGAGGCGAGCTGCCATGCATACACTAGGCCTGCATAGAGCACCATTCACACTGATACATATGATGCAGAGTGTCTGAAAGCTACCCAACCGCTCTGCCGCCTGAGCATTGGGCCGCACAGTACGATGCCTCTGCACCACTGGATGAATGGCGCCCCTATGGGCCCAACTGCACCCTGGATGGATAAAAAAGTGCAAAAGTTTTTTATATGATAAATAAAAAACCTTTATAGATGGGATTTTGGTTCATGTGTTGGCCCAAGACATTTAAGCTGGTGACCCACGATCAAGGGATCCCATGCTCACCAGTCCTAACTAAATTGTACAAAAACTACTAGAAAAAAAGCAGCATCAGAAAACTTACCATCCATGCCAAAAACAGAAACCAAATGCACTTACAGGACGCAGTCAGAGCCCAATTGTGGAGCAAGCCCAGCTGCTGGCTAATGACTCCCCTCTACCAGCTATCAGTGTGAATGGTGCTCTATGCAGGCCTAGTGTATGCATGGCAGCTCGCCTCCCACATTTTGCTGGTAGAGGGGAGTCATTAGCCAGCAGCTGGGCTTGCTCCACAATTGGGCTCTGACTGCGTCCTGTAAGTGCAAACTGCTCCAGGTCCCTGATATTTGAAGGGTGCCTTCTCCAAACTGCCATTTTTAGATCTCTCCACAGGTGTTCTATGTGATTCAGGTCTGGACTCATTGCTGGCCACCTTAGAAGTCTCCAGTGCTTTCTCTCAAACCATTTTCTCGTTCTTTTTGAAGTTGTTTTGGGTCATTGTCCTGCTGGAAGAACCATGACCTCTGAGGGAGACCCAGCTTTCTCACACTGGGCCCTACATTATGCTGCAAAATTTGTTGGTAGTCTTCAGACTTCATAATGCCATGCACACGGTCAAGCAGTCCAGTACCAGAGGCTGCAATACATCAGGGAACCTCCACTATGTTTGACTGTAGGGACCGTGTTCTTTTCTTTGAATGCCTTTTTTTTCTCCTGTAAACTCTATGTTGATGCCCTTGCCCAAAAAGAGAGACTCCAGCCTGGCTTTTTTATGTCTCGGGGTAAGAAGTGGGGTCTTCCTGGGTCTCCTACCATACAGTCCCTTTTTATTCAGATGCCGACGGATAGTACGGGTTGACACTGTTATAGCCTCGGACTGCAGGGCAGCTTGAACTTGTTTGGATGTTAGTCGAGGTTCTTTATCCACCATCCGCACAATATTGCGTTGAAATCTCTTGACAATTTTTCCTTTCCATCCACATCTAGGGAAGTTAACCACAGTGCCATGGACTTTAAACTTTTTGATGACACTGCGCACGGTAGACACAGGAACATTCAGGTCTTTGAAGATGGACTTGTAGCCTTGAGATTGCTCATGCTTCCTCACAATTTGGTTTCTCAAGTCCTCAGACAGTTCCTTGGTCTTCTTTCTTTTCTCCATGCTCAATGTGGTACACACAAGGACACAGGACAGAGGTTGAGTCAACTTTAATCCATGTCAACTGACTGCAAGTGTTATTTAGTTATTGCCAACACCTGTTAGGTGCCACATGTAAGTTGCAGGTGCTGTTAATTACACAAATTAGAGACGCATCACATGATTTTTCTAACAGTGCCAATACTTTTGTCCACCCCCTTTTTTATGTTTAGTGTGGAATTATATCCAATTTGGCTTTAGGACAATTATTTTTGTGTTTTCTTCATTGAAGACAAATTCTTTGGTATTATTATCTTCATTTAATTTGTGGTTGCTATCATTTTCAGGAAGAAACTGAGTACTATCTGACAGAATTGCAGGGGTGTCAATACTTTTGGCCAACACAAGTTCACAGTTCAGCATCAGATGTTAAAATAATAGGTAGCTCTACGGGTGGCTGCAAGTGGATCCCAGGTGGTATGGTGGAACCCGTGGTCTACCTTAGTTGACGAACCCGTATCCTTTTTCCCCGCCTAAGATGGGCCTATACCCAATGGCTCAGTGTAGGTAGTATTGGGGGTCATCTCCCTCGTGGTGAGGAAGCAGGCAGACCGCTCCATCTGGCAGGGTGCTGTGGCGATATGCGGACCACAGCAGCCGGTTGCCGACTGCAAAGATGGACCTTGGATGGATCCTTGGGCCCGGCGTTCCCGTGGTGGACTGGAGATTCCCCTGGAGTATGGTCGCTCCAAGCTGGGGTCCTCCCTTTCTCTCTAGGGCCTTGACTCCGCTCGTTGGGCGCCCTCTTTCAGGATATCCTCAAGACCCCTTCTACTTTCTTCCGGATCGGCTTGAAACCGTCCAGGTAACCCTTCCGCCTTGTTCCACACTCTTTCCAATCGTCCTAACTCCTCTCCTCCTCCAACTAACCGCTCTTGATCTCCCCTAGGGGTGAATATATCCCCTCCCGGGTAACCTCCCATCGCCCTGCTAATGTGGGAGTGCTGGGAATGTGTCCCACCCACCAACCTAGGGTCCACTTGCAGTTGGGGCAATTACACCTCTTTTACGGGTACAATACCCCTCTGTGACGCCTGACTACGCGGGGCGCCACATATGCATATACGCAGTTAACGCAGGCAAACGCTGCATATTTTGGATGCGCAAACCTTAATTAAAATGCTGCGTTTGCTTGCACATGTTTGCATTTTCTGCATGTGTACGTGTTTTTTTGTGCGTATGCTTTTCCGATTTTCAACTTTTCACCATAATATTTTGACAGACCATGCCCTTGTGGGAGAGGCTTTAAGGGCAATGTATAAATAGACCCTGTCCAGTGTCAAAACTCTTCCTTTGCAGCTGTTTACAGAGGCAAGATGGATCACGGCTTTGATAGCTTATTTGCGGATCAGGATTCACATGGCATTTTCGTTCGCTGTTGCTTGTGAAGAAGAACGTCGAAGAAAAAGACAAAGAAGAAGACGTTGTCGTTTCTGGCAACATCCTATCATTGAACTTCAAGAGAGCCGTGGAGTCTACCACTCGTTGTACCAGGAACTCCGTGAAAACCCGGAAATGTTCTATGACTTCACCAGGATGTCCCAAGACAGCTTTGATAATTTACTGCGACGTGTACAAGGATCAATCACCAGGCATGACACACAGCTTCATCGATACATTCTAGCGAACGAACGGCTTTTGGTGACCTTGCGGTACGTATATTTTTACAACCAAACACCTGCAAAATGTGTTATTAACATTTATTCCTTGCAAAGAACAAAATAATTGACCTTTTTTCCCTTGTTTTTGGTCAGATTCCTGGCGACCGGAGAGGCTATATTTTCGCTTCATATTCAGTTCTGGATTGGATTGTCAACGCTTTTTGGAATAGTTGAAGAGACCTGCCAGGCAATATGTGATGACCTCTGCGAAGAATTCCTCCCTCACTCAACAACAGAACTATGGCTGGAGAAAGCTGCAAGATTTATGGAGATTTTCAATTTCCCAACTGCTTGGGGGCTAAGGCCGGCTGGAAGTGCTTCAGAGTACTATAACTACAAGAAATTTTTTTCTATTGTACTGATGGCGATTGCGAACGCTGACTGTTGTTTTTTTGCTGTAGATGTTGGCCAATTCGGACGATCTAATGACTCTTTCAAAGACTCGGACATGGGACAAAAACTTTATGGCAACAATTCCAACATTCCATCGCCACAACCCCTGCCGAACTGTGATGGACCGCCAATGCTGTTTGTTGTTGGTGATGAGGCATTTCATATGTGTGCCAACTTTGTCAAGCCCTACTCCAGCCGTGACTTAACTCGGACCAAAAGGATTTTCAATTACAGACTGACCTGGGCAAGACGCGCAGTCGAGTGTGCATTTGGATTGCTGGTCTCCAAATGGCGGATTCTTGGAACGACCATCAATTTGAAAACCGACAAAATGGATGAGGTTGTGAAAGCCTGCGTTGTCCTTCACAATTTTGTACAAGTGAAAGAAAAACATCGCTTTGACCTTGATGAAGCTGTTCAAATCAACTTGAATGAATACCAAGAACAAAACCTGAGGACAACAGTTGAAGTCACCAACATGCGGGACAGCTTTGCATCGTATTTTGTTTCTGAAAATGGCCGTGTAGCCTGGCAGGACGAAATGTTATAATTATCTTTCAGTAATGTGGATTTACTTTACAATTGTACTAGATATGACACTTTTAAATTTTCATTATATATTCTTGTACATAACGTTGTTTTTGGATTACTAAAGCTATCATAGCCCATAAATCCTATTCCTTACCGTAACTATTGATACACCTATCTGTTTTGTATAAGGTGGGCTTCCTCTGCAGCTTCGTTGTGGCCCCTCCTCCTCTCCCGGGCTCCTCCTCATCGGTGGGTAAGTATGAATGAATGAATGGATGGTGCATGGATGGGTGGATGGATGGATGGGTACATGCATGGGTGGATGTGTGCGTGCGTGGATGATGGGTGCATGGGTGGATGGATGGGTACGACAAGGGATCAAGTGTCCTCTTGTAGTCTCTGTGATCATAGTCATGGTGCACTGTATGACAGATCATTGTATTTTTTTTGAACGGTAAAGAAGTAAGCTAATACATGTTTATTCGCTTAATAACTTACTTTAAAATCGGATTTAACCAAATTTTAATTAATATTTGAGTCAACACCACAAATTGAAATAAAACCCCATCCAGACTCCTGAAAAATGACACAAAACATTATTCTGAGATAAACACCCCTTCCAATGAAGTGTAACCTAATTTCAAATTATATGGTACAATACTTATTTATTGCCTCCGTAGATAATAGCGAATGCATAACACCATTTTTTAGAAAATGAAAATTTTTTATTTCCGAGAATATGCATGTATTAAAAATATACACGCAACATCAACAACTGTTTTGTTTATTAATAACAACATATTAAATATATATTTTACAATCGTGTTTAAGTACTGGTGGTTGTGGTTCTGGTTGTGTTTACATTCTGCACATCCTGAAGATGGGGCATTTGAAAAATGGGATTTTGACCTTGAGCTGGAACAGGAATACTCGGAGAAATATTGTGTAAAATAGAGTTCCGGATAGTAGAGTCAAGTTCTGGAAGGGCACTGAAGGTAGGAGACCCAACAGTTGACAATGCCAATGCGCTACATACAATCGGACTTGAGGACAGACTCAGATTGTCAATCAAACTAGAAGTGACATTAGAAGGTAGAGAAAGATTTGATAGGAGCGAGGCACTAGAAGGGATAGACACAGCAGAAGTTGGAGAGACATCAAATAACGACACATCAGCAGAAGACGTTGTTGTTGGTACCAGTGCTGCTGGTTACCTAGATTTTTTTAGGGAGACCTACTTTTTTGCCAGAAGGTCCAGCGGTACCTGGCTGTGCTGATGGGTCCGGATTATTTGTGGCCAAAACGTTCTGGTTTTTGGAGACACTGCTTTTCACAATTCTCTTTCGCTTCCCTTTTGAGGGGCGCATTGGCGTACTGGTGTCTTGTGCTTCTGTTTCATGTGACTGAGGTTTTTTTTTTTAACTCTTCCTTTTAATGTTGGTACTATCGCCATGATGTACTGCAGGTAATGAAGATGATAAAGTACTTTCAAGGCCCATGTGTTGTTGCATGGTTGTTCCAGATGGAGTTACTGTAGACCTTGTTGTTGACCATGGCTGTTTATAGTTGTCTAAGTCACCATGCTGTACAGTGGTATCCAAAGTGAATTCTGCACGGGGTTGTTCTTGTTGAGAACTTTTGGAAGTGCTAGTACTGTCAGTATCGTTGAGGAATTGAGCAGCGCTGTGTAACTTGGGACCTCAGGTACGATGTCCATTGGTGGTGATGGAGGCACGGTGGTGTGTGATGTAAAAATATTTCCTTTATGTGCATGTACTGTGGCTGTATTAGTGCGCGGTGGTATTGATGCACTTTGCCAATGACTCTGCATTGGGCTGGGTTGTGAGAGTTGAAAAGTCATCGTGGCAGGTTGTAGTAGCCCTGTTGCTGGTACCGGGAAGGCTGCTGCTGAACTGCCTGTCTAAAAGCACCCTGACAGGCAGTCATGACATCAATCTGGAACTCAGGTGATAAGCTATCCGTCACGCACTGTTACATACAAGAAAAAAAATGTCTTTGTAGGTCGGCTTCCATGGGATCGAGTCGTCTGTTCACTGCCCAGAAAAGTGTTCATATTCTCAAACCCTTTTTATATGCACTGACCAAGACAATTCAAACCTTCATGGAAGTTCTCGCTTAAATGAATAAACTCAAGCATGACCGTCCTATCCCAGGCCCTCTGTCGTTGGCATGAAGTACCAACAAAACCAACAGCGGAAGCCTGGGATTGGGGATAAACTGTAGTGCGGGCAACCTGAGTTCCAGATTGTGATAACTCTGCCGTTGTTCCCTCACTAGTGGTGGTCTGTGACGGGATTTCGGTGTCGCTCGACAGTGGTTGGGATGGTATGGTTGCTGCTGCGGGTCATCAGTGCTGCTCCAAGTCCTGTAGGCAACACAAATAATAAAGCTAGTCTACAATTATCAACCAAATTTCTAATCTGTGGAATTAAAAAAAAATATATTGCAACTAATCAGGGACATTTTTCCGAACTGTTAAGAAAAACAGGTTTGAAAACTAGAAAAGCATTGTACATTATTTGAGAAATAAAATGGCCATTATATAGAAAATTTAAAAAAAGATAAACTGAAAGCAACCTACAATAAGGAGACAATAAATGCTTACACTCGATGACCAACAGCTGGCTTCAGGGCCACTTTACACACACCAACTTATCTGTCCAACTTCTGACCAACTTGCTGGTTGCAGTGAAATCATGGACATATTGCTCCATTTTGTGACTGTGTACAATGGAACAATGTGTCCATGATTTCACTGCAACCAGCAAGTTGGTCAGAAGTTGGACAGATAAGTTGGTGTGTGTAAAGTGGCCTTTAGGGAAGAAAGTTGGTGATGGTAGGTGTAATGTTTTAACGATGGCTTAGAACCACTCCTAAATTTCATTTCCTCTCGAAGATCCTTGTTAAAGCAATCTTTCATTGAGCGCCACCAAGTTTTTAATCCCTTGACTAAAGTTGAACATAAAAACAATAGGTAGACATTAGTTGTGTTACAAATATAATTTACAAAAAAAAATCACCCAAAGATAAAAGGCTTTTTCAAATTTACCAAATCTTTTACGGTCATTTGGGGTTGCACTGTTCCAGGCTTTGATCTGCCAACTTCATCCCAGAGTCTTCGCAACACTTGTATATCAGAATACCGACGGTCTCGGGTGTCCCATGTGGCAACTTTTTCTTGTATGAGAGGGATTAACTGGTCGTTATCAATGAATACTTTCCCTCCTCGACCTGTTGGAACCTATAACAAAAGTAAATGTGCTTAAAATTTACATGCTTTGGTTTGAGAACCTACAGTTAGGGCCAGAAATATTTGGACAGTGACACAATTTTCGCGAGTTGGGCTCTGCATTGGATTTGAAATGAAACCTCTACAACAGAATTCAAGTGCAGATTGTAACGTTTAATTTGAAGGGTTGAACAAAAATATCTGATAGAAAATGTAGGAATTGTACACATTTCTTTACAAACACTCCACATTTTAGGAGGTCAAAAGTAATTGGACAAATAAACATAACCCAAACAAAATATTTTATTTTCAATATTTTGTTGCGAATCCTTTGGAGGCAATCACTGCCTTAAGTCTGGAACCCATGGACATCACCAAACGCTGGGTTTCCTCCTTCTTAATGCTTTGCTAGGCCTTCCTTTACAGCCGCAGCCTTCAGGTCTTGCTTGTTTGTGGGTCTTTCCGTCTTAAGTCTGGATTTGAGCAAGTGAAATGCATGCTCAATTGGGTTAAGATCTGGTGATTGACTTGGCCATTGCAGAATGTTCCACTTTTTTGCACTCATGAACTCCTGGGTAGCTTTGGCTGTTTGCTTGGGGTCATTGTCCATCTGTACTATGAAGCGCCGTCCAATCAACTTTGCAGCATTTGGCTGAATCTGGGCTGAAAGTATATCCCGGTACACTTCAGAATTCATCCGGCTACTCTTGTCTGCTGTTATGTCATCAATAAACACAAGTGACCCAGTGCTATTGAAAGCCATGCATGCCCATGCCATCACGTTGCCTCCACCATGTTTTACAGAGGATGTGGTGTGCCTTGGATTATGTGCCGTTCCCTTTCTTCTCCAAACTTTTTTCTTCCCATCATTCTGGTACAGGTTGATCTTTGTCTCATCTGTCCATAGAATACTTTTCCAAAACTGAGCTGGCTTCTTGAGGTGTTTTTCAGCAAATTTAACTCTGGCCTGTCTATTTTTGGAATTGATGAATGGTTTGCATCTAGATGTGAACCCTTTGTATTTACTGTCATGGAGTCTTCTCTTTACTGTTGACTTAGAGACAGATACACCTACTTCACTGAGAGTGTTCTGGACTTCAGTTGATGTTGTGAACGGGTTCTTCTTCACCAAATAAAGTATGCGGCAATCATCCACCACTGTTGTCATCCGTGGACGCCCAGGCCTTTTAGAGTTCCCAAGCTCACCAGTCAATTCCTTTTTTCTCAGAATGTACCCAACTGTTGATTTGGCTACTCCAAGCATGTCTGCTATCTCTCTGATGGATTTTTTCTTTTTTTTCAGCCTCAGGATGTTCTGCTTCACCTCAATTGAGAGTTCCATTGACCGCATGTTGTCTGGTCACAGCAACAGCTTCCAAATGCAAAACCACACACCTGGAATCCACCCCTGACCTTTTAACTACTTCATTGATTACAGGTTAACGAGGGAGACGCCTTCAGAGTTAATTGCAGCCCTTAGAGTCCATTGTCCAATTACTTTTGGTCCCTTGAAAAAGGAGGCTATGCATTACAGAGCTATGATTCCTAAACCCTTTCTCCGATTTGGATGTGGAAACTCTCATATTGCAGCTGGGAGTGTGCACTTTCAGCCCATATTATATATAATTGTATTTCTGAACATGTTTTTGTAAACAGCTAAAATAACAAAACTTGTGTCACTGTCCAAATATTTCTGGCCCTAACTGTATAATACTGCACTATATGGAGAAGGCTGCATATATAATACTGCACTATATGGGAGAAGGCTGCATATAAATACTGCACTATATGAAAATGATATGAGGCAGCATATAGAATACTGCGCTATATGGAGAGATATGAGGCTGCATATATAAGGCTGCACATTATGGAGAGTTTTGAGGCTACACTATATGGAAATTTATAAGCCTGCACTATATGGTAGGATTTGGGCTGCATCATATGGAAAGTTTAGAAGCTGCACTATATGGTAGGATTTGGGGCTGCATCATATGGAAAGTTTAGAAGCTGCACTATATGGGGAGTTTTGAGGCTGCATTATATGGAAAGTTTTGGGACTGCACTTTATGGAGAGCTATGAGGCTGTATTATGCTATATGGAGGGTCTATAAGGCAGTAATATAGTATAATGCAGCCTCATAGCCTCTCCATATAGTATATGGAGAGGCTATGAGGCTGCATTATACTATATGGAGAGGTTATAAGGCTGTATTATGCTATAAGGAGGGCTATGAGGAGGCTGCATTATGATATATGGAGGGATGTGGGGTTGCATTATATTATATGGAGGGTAAGAGGGGTTCATTATAATAGATAAATGACTATGGGGCCTACCTTATTAATGGAGGACTATGGGATGCATTATAATAGAGAACTATGGGGGTACATTGTAATATATGGAGGAATATGGGGATGCATTATAATAATTGGATGACTATGGTGCGGACCATAAAAACCAGGATGAAGGACATATATACCACGATAAGGGCCATATTCCAGAAGGAGGATCATATATAGCAGGATGAGGGACATTAATACATAATGAAGGGGGAGAGGGGTAAATTTGTGAGTCTTTAAAGGATTTAGAACATTACATGAGGTGCATACATTTCATCAACATGTGGGGGAGGGGGAAGCCCAGGTCTAAATTTCGCACCGGGGCCCACCAGACTCTGGTTACGCCACTAATTACAAGTATTACACTATTCCATCTTGCAGTTATACATATTAAAGGGATCCTGTCACCCCCAAAACACCTCAAAACCTATTAAAAGCTGTCCCTAGAGCATAGTAACACTTACCCTACACTACTTTTAGCTCCTAAATGCAGCAAGTGACATTTAAGAAAAATGTTATTATAGTACCTCATTATGGATGATAATGAGTGACTATGCTATTCATAGTCACCCTGGCAGGCGCTCCCTCTTCATGTTATCACGCCTCCATAGGCGTGATCTTGTAATCATATTAAAATGCGCGCTTCCCCGCCGCTCTGTGGTGTCTCTGCCGGCCTGTAGTGGGGCTGGGTGACGCGATTCGCGTCATTTCCGGCGCCGGGTGACGTATTTACACCCGCGCCGCTGTTGGCTTCAAGATCCGCACTGCGCATGGCAGTGCGCGTTTTGAAGCTAACAGAGCGGCGCGGGTGTATACGTCACCCGGCGCCGGGAATGACGCGGATCGCGTCACCCAGCCCCAGTACAGGCCGGCAGAGATACCACAGAGCGGCGGGGAGGCGCGCATTTTAATATGATTACAAGGACTTCCGGTTCCGGCGCTGTGCTGATGGCTGCCTGAAATGAGGGCTCCTGTCCCTGAGCCGACAATCCGTCACAATCACCGGGTTTAAAGTAAAAAAGTAGGGGGGGGGAACAAGAAGGCGCAATAGTGCCCTATCACTAGTGACACTAATGTATGCGGTGGGTATGAATTCACTCACCTAGCACAGTTGTGAGACCCACAACTGGTGTAAAAGCATTTGGCATTAAATGCAGCTGCTGCAGGACTTCCACCTTCCACATGCACGTGGGAATCATCCAGAAGTTACCTCAGGGGAAATGGTGTATCAGTGTCCGCGCTGCTGAAATCCCAAGAAAACGATCCGGAAACCATATGTAGGTTGCATCAATCATCCATTTATTCCTTTCCTACGCGTTTCAACACTGTCCTAGTGTCTTCCTCAGGGATATTACATGTCAGCTCTTAACAAGGTTTATATAGCCCCTGTACATGGCATTTAGGGTGTGTTAGACATGCTGATGATGCAAATCGTCATTAAAGTGGCGAGCCCAATCGATGATGTCAAAATCGTCATCAAAGTGGGAGGAGCCTAATTTATGGCTCCAAAACAGTAAAAACAAGTTTCTGTGGAGCATTTTACATCGTACAATGATATACAAGTTGATAAAAATATGACTAAACAAATGGTATAAAAAACGTTCTGAAATTTGCTGCGGAAAAGTAAATAAAACCTTCAGTAATAAGAACAGGAAAAAAAAAATAAATATAATATACACTCCGATATGCCTCTGGGTGTATTAGAACTCTTGGTCAATTGGATGAAAAACATCCTCACTATTGGGTTGTGCCACCAGGGCAATTCATTAGCAAATAAAAGTGCTAAGAAGTTTGGTATTATCCTGTGAAGGTGGAATAGGGAAAAATATATGGACAATATTATCTATATCTATGTAATTGAAAAACAAGTTTATTATAAAATTATTCAAAATAATATAAAAATATATAAAAAAAATATAAATATATGAAAATGTATAAAATGATGAGGGATAAGAATATTTAAAAACTTAATATTCATCATTATAATATATATATATATATATATATATATATATATATCTGAGAGGGATTTTGCTTAAAAGGTTTCAAATTATAGGAACTACTTATTATTTATGTGAGGGGATCTTATAAAGATAAAATCAAATGTTAAAATTGAGTATAAGCTAATTTAAAATACTCATATTCATGGTTCAAGTGTTGCGCACCACTTAAGGAGCCGCTCTCATATCTAAAACCTTGCCAGTTCTAATCCTCCAAGAGGCATTTACATATAAAGCAAAACTCTTCCATCATAAAGTATAATTTTGTTGTAAAATTTCATTAGCAGGTGTATTTACAATTTGCGTCACAAGATGGCGCTCACATTACACCATAGAATAATTCTGGATGCAGTTTCCATAGCAATAGGGTATCAAAGTAGTTCAAATGTTCACCTCCGGGGGCGACCAAAATACACGTTCCTATGTGTTTGAATTTCTGTGCAGTGCAATTGTTCGCCTCTAGGGGCGATCAAAATACATGTTTCTATGTAATCATACTCTGTTAGCTCATAGTAGTGATAGAATAGTGGTTCCAAGATGTGTTGGGTTAATTATTTGTGTTCAGAAAGAAAAAATAATAAATAAATACTAATATATATAATAATAATAACTAAATTGGGGGTGAAAAAGTGTTATAGTATTTTATATAAAATATTTCCACAAATATATATTTATATATACCACTATTCTATCACTACTATGAGCTAACAGAGTATGATTACATAGAAACATGTATTTTGATCGCCCCTAGAGGCGAACAATTGCACTGCACAGAAATTCAAACACATAGGAACGTGTATTTTGGTCGCCCCCAGAGGCGAACATTTGAACTACTTTGATACCCTATTGCTATGGAAACTGCATCCAGAATTATTCTATGGTGTAATGTGAGCGCCATCTTGTGACGCAAATTGTAAATACACCTGCTAATGAAATTTTACAACATAAATTATACTTTATGATGGAAGAGTTTTGCTTTATATGTAAATGCCTCTTGGAGGATTAGAACTGGCAAGGTTTTAGATATGAGAGCGGCTCCTTAAGTGGTGCGCAACACTTGAACCATGAATATGAGTATTTTAAACTAGTTTATACTCATTTTTAACATTTGATTTTATCTTTATAAGATCCCCTCACATAAATAATAAGTAGTTCCTATAATTTGAAACCTTTTAAGCAAAATCCCTCTCAGATATATATATATATATATATATATATATTATATTATTATAATATTAAGTTTTTTAAATATTCTTATCCCTCATCATTTTATACATTTTCATATATTTATATTTTTTTATATATTTTTATATTATTTTGAATAATTTTATAATAAACTTGTTTTTCAATTACATAGATATAGATAATATTGTCCATATATTTTTCCCTATTCCACCTTCACAGGATAATACCAAACTTCTTAGCACTTTTATTTGCTAATGAATTGCCCTGGTGGCACAACCCAATAGTGAGGATGTTTTTCATCCAATTGACCTAAGAGTTCTAATACACCCAGAGGCATATCGGAGTGTATATTATTTTTATTTTTTTTTTTCCTGTTTTTACTACTGAAGGTTTTATTTACTTTTCCGCAGCAAATTTCAGAACGTTTTTTATACCATTTGTTTAGTCAGATTTTTATCAACTTGTATATCATTGTACGATGTAAAATGCTCCACAGAAACTTGTTTTTACTGTTTTGGAGCCAAAAATTAGGCTCCTCCCACTTTGACGATTTTGACATCATCAAATTGGGCTCCGCCCACTTTAATGACGATTTTGACATCATCAGCATGTGCTAACACACCCCTAAATGCCATGTACAGGGGCTATATAAACCTTGTTAAGAGCTGACATGTAATATCCCTGAGGAAGACACTAGGACAGTGTTGAAACGCGTAGGAAAGGAATAAATGGATGATTGATGCAACCTACATATGGTTTCCGGATCGTTTTCTTAGGATTTCAGCAGCGCGGACACTGATACACCATTTCCCCTGAGGTAATCACCGGGTTTAAGGAGCCATCCGGGCCATATCCACGCTGGCGTCCACTCCCCGTCCACAGGGACTTCTGGACAGATACATATTGAGGAGTACGGACGGAGAGGAGACTGTCACCCGGCGCATCACGAGGCCGAGCGGGACAAGCTTAAGATGGCGGCGGAAGTGCGAGCCAGCGCCGCCAAAACGAAAGAACACAGCCGTGCTGCCAAATCCTCCGGGGGGCGAGGAGGCCAGACTGGAGGTACCGCCAGGAGCAGACCAGATCCGCCGGCGAGAGGTTTGAACGGGGGATCGTCTCCCGCTTCGGGAGTGGGCGAGACACAGCCTAGGAATAACAATAGTAATGGCGGACAACGAGGGGGGACCTCCGGTGGTGAAATGGGGGACCCAGCCTCCTGTATGCACACTGTGGATGTGCAATCCTTAGCTAAAGAGGTCGCACCATACCTTGCGGCTGATCTGAAAGCGGCGGTCAAGGAAGCTGTAGCAGAAGTGATTCAGGATCTACAGCGCACGGTATCAGCTCAAGGGGACCGGCTGCAAGAGGCAGAACGTAGATTGGGAGAAGCTGAAGACAGAATTCTGCGCTTGGAAGAGCAGGTGGCGGGCTTGCAAAAGCAGGCGGTGTACTCGGAAGACAAATTAGATGATTTGGAAAACCGGTCCCGCCGGAATAATCTGCGTTTGGTGGGTCTACCTGAATCCATCTCACCTGGTCAACTGGACGCTATCTGGGAGGTGGAACTGCCAAAGGTGCTGGGTATGCAACATAAATGCAGAGTTGAGCGCTCGCACCGAGTGGGCCCGCCACGGGACCCGCAAGACAACCCGAGACAAGCTATTGCAAGATATCTGGACTACAAGGACAAAGAAACACTACTGAGGGAGTACAGGTCCAGAAGGCTCCCATTGATAGTGGGTGGCCACAGAGTCAGGTTATATGAAGACTTTTCGGCTTCAGTGGCACGTAAGAGGAAACTGTTCAGTCCAACCTGCTCCCTGCTTTTTAAACAAAACGTGCGCTTCCAACTAGCGTTTCCGGCTATACTCAGGTTTCGGGATCCAAAAGGTGTCCTGAAATCATTTACAGACAGTGCTGCAGCGATGCAATTTATTCAAGGTTGTGCTTCCTTTGGGTTTCATCGTCGCACGCCAGAGAACGGAAATTCCCCGAGATCCCAGACACAACGCTCGTACGCTGACGCTGTTTCAGAGAAAATGGTTCCTGGAGGACGCGATAGTTACTCTGACAACGCAAATTGGACAACGCAACAGCGTCGCAGGCGTAATCATCGCTCCAGTGAGGAAGCCTCATCTAGAGACCAATGCACGGCGACAATACTGGACTCAGCTGAGATTGGGAACGCATCGGACGTGTGACACAGCAAGGAAGGATTGCTTTACAAGTTGTGACTTCCCTATGATGATCTTGGCATCTTATCCCTGAGGATCCATGGACAGACCGACGCTAATGGATAGCCATGTCTACTAAAGCTACTGGCAAGCGTTGGTTCCCATTTTCAATCCTCCCTCTCTGCTTTTTTGTTTCCGCTCATATGACGTTCCCACTTCACTCCCGTACATCTATATGTACTCCATATACTTTCTCACCGACTCAATCTCAATCTTGAACTTAAACGTCTTCACCCCCTTTTCATCCCTCTCATATACATATTTCTACACACTCCCTTCCCCTCCTCTATTCCCCCCACATTCACACAATTACTCTCTTGCCTCTCACTTCTATTTCCACATCCTCCTCTTCCCCCCCCCCCCCCCCCGGTATTCCCCCCCTCTCCTTCCCCCCTCCACCTCGCAAATTCTCCCTCTCATTCGCTCTCCTATATGTCCCACTTTCCTCCTCTTCTTTCATTTCTCCCCTTCCTTTCTTTTCTCTACCTTTCTCTCTCTTCATCTCTCTTTTTACGTGAATATCATATGGTGAGAAGTTCACTCCATAGTCTGATTGCCCTAATGTGCCTCCCTTACTACTGGTGTTTTTTTTTTTTTTTCTCTTTCTTTTTCTTTTCTTTCTGGGAAGGGATGTATATTATATATCTGAAGTTGGGGGTATGTATAAGCTTACATGTCGAAGGCAACATATACCAATTCAACGGCCTTCTTGGAATGGTTCCGTATATGTGAATATCAGGCGTAAGGCTCAGGGCGGGCCGCGTCAGCACAGAAAAAAGGAAGCCATGGGGTTAAGGAAAGACATTTTCCCGAGAGGAAACTTGTTTGTTGAAGTTCCCATCTCGTGTGCCCGACATGGTCGGGTGATGACTAATAAGGGGAGGGTTGTTTGTTTCCGTTTATTTTTTGTGTTTGTGTTGTTGCTCCCAATAGGTTTATTACTCCAAGTATATAGTGCAGTATCATTGGATGCTCTGATTTCCCAACACATGAAATGGGTACTATACTATCTAGTCGTCAATCCGAGACTCTGGGGTGGGCTGGGTGCCTACTTTTCTCCTCATGACGTTATGAAAAATGGTTAGAGTAATAACCTGGAATGTTAAGGGGCTTAGGTCCCCAATAAGAGACATATGGTGCTTAGACATCTGAAAAGACTTAAGGTGGACATTGCCCTTTTACAGGAGACACATCTTAGGCAACATGAGTTACATTACATGCAAAAGCAATGGGTGGGAGCGGGATGGATTTCAGGTGCACAAGACCGTAAAGCTGGGGTATTAATACTAGTTAACAAACATCTAGCTCATACTGAGGTATCGGTATCTAGAGACCAAGAGGGGAGGGTACTACATTTAGTCCTGGAAGTAAAGGCTCAATGGTTAAGTCTATATAACATCTATGCTCCAAACGGCCCGCGGGGTCAGTTCCTTAGAGATTTACAGAGACGAGGTGGTTGGAGGATAGTGAACCAAATATAATAATTGGAGGCGACTTAAACGAAGTAATGACTGAAGATTTGGATAGGAGGAGGGATACCTACGGGACTTCCGGTCTTATAGGAGCACCTAGGCGGGAGGAGCATTAGCTGACATGGTGAGGTCTTTGGGTTTGGCAGATGTGTGGCGAACTCTACACCCACAGGAGTTGGAATATACTCATTACACGTACCCCCACTCGTCTTGGTCACGATTAGATATGTTCCTGGCGAATACGAAAATGTTGCGATCCATAGAGGGTGCAGAGATTGAGCCAATGGTCATCTCAGACCACAGTCCGGTGTCTTTGGACATCCTTGATGTTCAACCTAAAGGATCGGACATCCTGTGGCGCTTTCCCTCACATCTGTCGAAACTGGGAGACTTTAGGACCAGACTTAAAGAATGGTGGCTTGAGTTCTCGAGAGATAACACGGCCCACAAAGATGACCATACGTTGTTCTGGGGAGCGGGGAAGGCAGTGGTTAGAGGACAAATTATTGCTCATACTTTAACACAAAAGAAGAAGGTGACAGAACAGTACTCAGTGGCCAGCGCGAAAGTCACAGACGCTTACAGGACATTCCGCCTCACATGTAATCAGTCCGACAGACAGAAATGGACAGAGGCGAGGAAAGATTTTGACAGATTGGCAGAGACCAGGGAATGATACGTGGTCAGCTGGACGTGAATCTAAATAGATTTGGCGATAAGGCGGGGAAGTTACTGGCGAACCTGGCTAGAGGTCGCAGATTACCTAATCCGATTATGGGACTACGTCGTCAGGGTGGGGAAGTGGTTACTAGCCCAAGAGACATTAATAATGTACTGGGAGACTTTTACCGAAAGCTTTATAGAGTACAGGGAGAACAAATGTCGGGAGGAGAAGAATGGTTACGAAAGATACACCTTGACTCGATCTCGGAAGCAGATCTGGACGTTCTTAACAAACCCATATCGGAATCCGAGGTCGACTCAGCCATCAGGAAATTGGGTACTAATAAGGCACCAGGCCCAGACGGTTATACGGGGGAGTTTTATAAAATCCTGAGAGAGGAGGTGACCCCGACACTGACGGGGATGTTTAATAGATTTACCATGGGTGACCCTATACCCGACGACACGAATATGGCCTATATTAAATTGTTGCCCAAAGGAGATAAAGATAGAGAAAATCCGGCAAATGACAGGCCTATATCTCTCGTAAATGTGGACCTTAAACTTCTATCTAACATAATGGCAGACAGGCTGGCCCAGGTCCTCCCAGAACTCATTGAGGCTCACCAATCTGGGTTTGTTAAAGGGCGTTCCGCAGTGACTAACATCCGCAAGGCGTTATTGGTGTTGGACGTGGTGCGAAATAGTGCCAGACAGGAGGGGAAAGATCCGGCCATGGTCACCTTGGACGCAGAAAAGGCGTTTGATAATGTCCGGTGGCCATGGCTGGATCTGGTTATGAATAGAATGGGCATAGAGGGCAGATTTCGTAGCTTTATTTCTAATCTTTATTCTAACCCTACTGCGAGGGTGCACACCCCGGGCTTCCTGTCACCGAAATTTCCGCTACAGAAAGGGACTCGGCAGGGGTGCCCACTATCGCCTCTATTGTTTAATATAGCCCTGGAGCCCCTGGCGAGATACATTAATAATGCTAGCCCATTTTCAGGAATTAAAGTGGGACGCTGCGAGGTGAAATCTGCTCTGTTCGCAGATGATATCGTTCTCTTTTTGGATAATCCGGAAAGTGATCTGCCTATGTTGATTAGGGGCATTGAGTCATTTGGAATCTTTGCGGGGTTTTCCTTAAACAGAAGAAAATGCGAAATACTGAGTATTAGAGGGGGGGGGGAGCTTTAAGGGAAACTGCGAACGCATTGGGAATTCCGTTGGCCAACTCTCACATCAAATACCTAGGGATCCAGTTAGGCAGGACACCGAGCCAGGTCTACACCCTTAATTACTCCCCACTTTTTGACAAAATTGAACAGGAACTGAAAAGTGGGCAAATCTTCCACTTTCCCTGTTGGGTCGATGTCATTTAGTAAAGATGGTAAGTTTTGCCCGACTTCTCTATCCTTTACAAACGATTCCCCTACTGTTGAAACATGTTGACGTACGTAGGATTAACAGGGCATTCTCCACGTTCGTGTGGAAGGGAAAGAGACCTAGACTTCGTCTGGGTACGTTGATGTTACCGCAAGCTGAGGGGGGTACGAACTTACCTGACTTGAGGGGTTATAATCTGGCATGTTTGCTGCGGCACGTAGTAGAGTGGATCACAGCTGCTAACAGATATTCTGCTGGCCCACTTGAGGTGGAATTCTGTGCCCCTTGGGACCGTTGTTCCCTCCTACATTCATCCCTAGCAAGCATTCCGCCTCATATCAAGTCAGCCGTTGTCTGCAAGGACACAATTGCGGCATGGAAGGCGGTCAGGAAGAAATGTGGCCTGTCCTGGAGGGTCTCTAAACATCTTAATCCATGGGCCTTCCCTGACTTTACTATGGGACGTGACAACGCACTATTCAGAGACTGGAGAAGGAAGGGGGTTTGAAGATGGGCGATCTGCTACATAAGACAGAAGGACGTTGGATGACGGGGTTGGAGATTCTGTGCAATTTTGGACTGGGGGGGACACAGGGTCTCCAATATATGCAAATAAAAAATCACGTCATGGCACGACTACGTGATGTATCCAAGGAACTGTCCCCAAACGTTTGTGACAGGCTAATTAACATGGAATCTTCGCAGCTGAGCATCTCTTCCATATATAGGGAACTTAGGGTCATTCTGTCACCGAGTGGGGACTCGGGATTGTTCTCCGTGTGGAGGAGATATTTGGAGGATGACTCAGTGCAGGACAGTATTTTGACAGGATGGGATAAAGTACGGCGCTATGTTTCCAGTGAACAGTGGAGAGATTCACATTTCCGCATCATTCATGCGATGGTATACGGATTTAACTTCCCGCGTTCTGTATCCAATCCAGATCGCCTACTTAATTGCCCGAAATGTCAGCGGGAAAAAACTGATATGATACATGGTATATGGAAATGCCCTAAGGTCCAAGTATTCTGGAGCATGGTAGATGCCCTGCTCTATAGTTACTGTAAATATCACTATGCTATGGAACCCTCGAAATGGATATTCCAGGACTTGGAGACGCCTGGGAGTCACAGAGGGGCCTTGCGTTTGGCTCATGTCCTTATGCTGTTAGCGAAACGCCTGCTACTCCTTTTCTGGCTACGACCGGATTTACCGGGAGAGTCTGACATGGTGATGGGCTTGGACAGAGCGCTGGAAATAGATAGACGAGAGGTGCTAAGAGATAAGGAGGCGATGATGGTGGCCTTCATGGAGAAATGGAGGAGCTTCATAGAAGCCAAGACCTCGGGGGAAGCGATACGTCATATCATGGTCCCACTTAAAGACACTTCATGGTACCTTCTGGAGGAATTAGGGGGGACTTTGGGACGACTAGATGTAGGATAAGAAATATGTTATATGGGGGTAAAGATAGGGACTCACACTTACAGATAGATTTATAAGATGGCAAGGTCTCGTACATCCACCGCTGGAATATAAACGGTATTAGATATTGAGACACAAAGCCTTGAGTAGGTGGTATTGGAGGGATTCTTGCCCATACCTTGCGGCACTTAGATATTACTTGGAGATTTGGGAGCATTGTGGTTTTTGTTATATGATAAATACACCAATTTGACATGCAAAAATGTCTATATTAATGTTTGTTTAATTTTTGTATGATTGTCTTGCTCTGATTTTGTATATTATGATTATACCGAATGTAAACTATTTTTGTTGGAAGAAAACTTTGGTGGAAAATTGAATAAATATGATGTTTCAAAAAAATATGATTACAAGATCACGCCTATGAGGCGTGATAACATAAAGAGGGAGCGCCTGCCAGGGTGACTATGAATAGCATAGTCACTCATTATCATCCATAATGAGGTACTATAATAACATTTTTCTTCAATGTCACTTGCTGCATTTAGGAGCTAAAAGTAGTGTAGGGTAAGTGTTACTATGCTCTAGGGACAGCTTTTAATAGGTTTTGAGGTGTTTTGGGGGTGACAGGATCCCTTTAAGTATCCCTTTAGAGCATTCGCTGTTTTCATGACTTCCCAGCGTGATATCAAGAATCTTCACCCTAGTGCAGGTCAAGGGGTACGATGTAGTTTCTCATTCATTGGTAAGATTTATTTGGAACTGTGCATCTTTTTCAGGCACGCACCATATCACCGACAATTTATTCTATGCTCATTTTACTTTCTTCTCTGACCTCCTCTCCCATCGTCCAACTTTTTTGGGAGAAGATAATGGAGAACGTAACATAGAGAGTAAACATCAAAAAGATATGTATGTAGACTTCCGGTTCCGGCCCCTCCATGTGCGGACGCGCTTAGAGCCGCTCCGCTCCCCGCCTGAATAATCCGCCGCCATCCGCCTACAACAGACTCCGGAGCTGCCCCCTGACCAGCCATCAACGTGCAGGAGACCTCCGGGATCCCGGTAAGACTTGCCATGGCCACCCTGGACAAATATTTTAAGAGGAACGCGGAGGGAGAGAGAGATGAGGCGCCATGTGCAGACCGCAATGATGGCGCGGTCTGCACACAAACAGCACGGGGTGCAACACAGGATGAAGGGCAGGGTCGGTCAGCTGGGAACAAAGAGAGGGAACCGGGAGAGGACGGTGTAATAGAGAGACCGGAGGGATCCCGGGAGATGACCCCAGAGAGAGGGGATGACAACCCCCCAGGACAGAGTTCACATGCTGTGACCAACATCAGCCCCAGACACCATCCCAGTCACAGGTTTCAGACACAAGCAAAACACAAAAACAGCACATCTCTAATGCTTGGGATGATAACTCAGGGGACAGCTGGAGATTCCAGCCACTGGACTATAAAAAATTAAAAAAGTCACAGTGGCAGAGATGGTGGCAGCTTCTACTAGAGACCTATCTGTGAAAGTAGAGACACATGAGCAGCAGCTACTAGAAGCTGAATCTAGAATAGGAACAGCAGAGGACAGGATTCAAGAACTTGAGGAACAGCTAATGGCCCTGCAAAAGCATGCTGATTACACACATAACAAGTTGGAGGACATTGAAAATAGAACGAGACGGAGTAACCTAAAAATTGTGGGACTCCCAGAGTCTGTCCCTGTGAGCCAACTAGAAGAAATTTTTGAGGTGGAACTGCCTAAAGCCCTAGGTCTAACTCACAGATGCAAGACAGAACGTGCCCATAGGATAGGTCCTCCTAGAGACGTGCAGGAGACGACCGACACCACGAGACGCCCAGCACCGAACGCAGCCTCCAGGGAGCCCAATAAATCCAGGCACGCCATAGCAAAATTTTTGAACCACAGAGACAAAGAGGAAATCCTGCGGGCTTATAAAGCAAAAAAGCATCCTCTAGACATAGAGCACTGGTCTTTGCGGACTATTCTGTGGAAGTCACACGTCGTAGAAGAGCATTTAGTGAGACGTGTTCACTGTTGCATAAAAAGAACGTCCGCTTCCAACTGAACTTTCCTGCAACTCTAAGATTTAGATCTAGAGAGGGTATCTTGATGACCTTCACAGATCCTGAGGAGGCAATGGCGTCTGTTAGAGAAAATCTCAACTCCCCAAGAAGAACCGAGTCAACGCCTCGTACCAGGAAGAGATCACCTGTGAAACCCACGCCTGCTCCAGACTCAGAAAACGAAATGGAAAGTACCTCGGTGAGATCTTATAGACTCAGATCGTACTCCTTATTGGATGATGGAACACAAAGGAGAGCAACACCGGGCACTCTGAAACAACAGAGACAATCCGGAAGCAGATGGCAAAAGAAGAAATGAGACAGGAACACATTAATTGAACTAATTTTTATGGCTCTTGCATCTGGCGGACACGCAACGGATGTCCTGAAGGAAAAAGAGATATGACCTGGATACACTACGAGATGAAGAGGATACACTACGAGATGAAGAGGAGAAAATATTTTAGACTCCCCCCCCCCCCCCCCCCCCCCCTTTTTTTTTTCTTTTTTTTTTTTTTTTTTTCTCCTTCTCTTTCTCTCTCTCTCTTCTATCTCTTTACTTTTGCTTAATCCACAGGAACATGGATATAATGGCGCTAAGGTGTTTAAAGAGACCTTATTCAATTTGGCGATCTGATATTGACACCCGGTCATGGAGATGTCAAGGTGAAACCCACTCAACTGACTACAGAAACTCTCTGAATCCATATCATATTACGGTAGAGAGCGTGAGAAGGGTTGTGAGATGTTTATAAATTGTGACCACGAGACATGACCCTTGGGCAATTTATTTAACTACCTTCTTATTGAAGATCGCCAATTGGAGACTGATGTTCTTTGGGCATAACGTTGGAGTTACAATATTATCTGTTTAAGTGTTTTCAGAGGTGGTGGAGGACGAGGCGGGGGGGAGCTGAATGTGTGAGCTGCACTGGAGGACATAAGTGAAGTCGCAGACTTTTTGATGTTGAAAGATGTTGGAGTGATTTGGGGGGGGAGGGTGGGAAGGAAAGGGAGGAAAAAACGGAAATTATCCTTGTAATTGGAACTGTGTCTCTAAAAAGCGACACCATCAATGTTTGTCACACCTCACCCAAAGTCAGGCCAGATGAAACTTACTACGTGTTGATATTCATCATGAAAAAATTTTGGGACCCGAGAGGGAAGGCTTCCGATGGTTAGGTGGGCCTCCTGGAATGTTAAGGGACTGCGCTCCCCGGCAAAGCGCATGATGATCCTGCGCCATCTTAAGAGATTACATGTGGACATAGCGTTGCTTCAGGAGACCCACCTGGCCGCGGAGGACTTCTTTCGCCTTAAAAAATGATGGGTGGGAGAAGTCTATGGTTCGGGAGCAATAGAAAAAAAGGCGGGAGTTATAATTCTGATACATAGGTCACTAGCCCACACAATACTATCTACTTCACAAGACAAGGAAGGTAGGGTAATACAAGTAAAGATACAAATCCATAACGACACCTTTAATATCTATAATATTTATGCCCCTAACGGAAAACAGAAACCCTTCTTCCAACAATTACAAAACACTCTGCTCCTAGATAATGAGATCACTAAAATAATCGGTGGAGACTTTAATACGGTCATGAAGGAGGAAGAGGATAGACGCACGACCTCACAAACTCACTTGAGAAAGCAAGCAGGGGGTAGATCAGGTGACTATAGTATTTTGGAAAACCTAGTGGGAGAAACTGGATTGTTGGACGCTTGGAGGTTAGTGAACCCACTGGGTAGAGAGTTTACCCACTTCTCGCACCCCCATGGGTCGTGGTCCAGGTTAGATATGTTCTTTGTTTCACCCAAGATAATCCAACAAATGAAAGACATTAAAATTGAGGACATGCTGATCTCGGACCATAGCCCGTTGGTGTTAGAGACCAGGGACAAATTTGAGAAGGGATCCGATTTTTTTATGGAGATTTCCCGACACGTTTGTCAGAGAAGAAAATTTCATTAACTTACTGGGAGAATGGTGGTCGCACTTCTCTTCTGACAATCGTGAGCATAGATCTGATCCAGCTCTATACTGGGAAATGGCAAAAACAGTGTTACGAGGACATATCATGGCATATAGCATGAGGATTAAGCGTCAAATTAAAGACAAATTCCTTCAAACCAGTCTAGTGGTAAGAGACGCGTATACACGCTATCAATCCACAATGGCAGCTCCTGACAGAGATAAGTGGATACAGGCAAAGAGAGATTTTGATGTTTGGGCGTGAAAGCGGGAAGATATTTATAAAAATCGTTTAGAATTAGAGCTCCAGAAATTCGGAGACAAAGCAGGACGCCTATTAGCTAGGTTAGCTAAGGGTAGACATAAACCCTCCCCAATACAAGCGATAGTGGACACCCATGGCACCACTTGGCATGACCCCAAGAACATCTCAAGAGTGTTGGGCAGATATTATACCTCTCTTTACACAGAGATCAACGCTGATAACCCAGACAGCCTTGACTGGTTGGGGGGGATTACAGCTGTTTCCCAGGAAGAGGAACAATTTCTTAATAGCCCAATCACAACTGACGAAATTGAGTCGGCTATACGTCATTTAAACCCGGGCAAAGCACCCGGTCCAGACGGCTATAATGGGGCTTTTTTCAAGTCATTGAGGGAGCAGATCACTCCGGTGCTATGTGACCTATTTAACTCAATATTAGGTGGGGCTCCTATACTGGAGAGAATGAATCTAGCTTACATCAAATTGATACCTAAACCAGGGAAAACACCCACAGACCCGGCAAACTATAGACCGATCTCACTAATAAATCAAGACTTGAAGCTCCTCTCCAAGATTCTGGCTGACAGACTGGCGGTGATACTACCCAAACTGATACCCGCACACCAGGCGGTGTTTGTTAAGGGGAGGTCAACCACTACAAA
Source organism: Allobates femoralis (assembly GCA_033576535.1). Taxonomy (NCBI): domain Eukaryota; kingdom Metazoa; phylum Chordata; class Amphibia; order Anura; family Aromobatidae; genus Allobates; species Allobates femoralis. Next base: position 468,453,874 of record JARQOC010000004.1, read on the forward strand.
TATTAGAAAAGCAATACTGATGATAGATGTGATGGGAAAGAAAACAAAGATTAATGGCGGCAACCCAGCCATGATCACTCTTGACGCTGAAAAAGCATTCGACAATGTCAGATGGTCATGGCTGGGTAAAGTGCTTGACTCCGTGGGTATACGAGGCCCCTTTAGACAATATATTAATGCATTATATAGCAACCCAAAGCTTGTATTCGTACCCTGGTTTCCTATCGGACTCTTTCATCCTCTGTAGGAACATAAATATTTTCATTAATATTTACTTCAAATATTGGGTATAATGATTAAATATTAATTTATTTATTGATATGCTGATACATTACATAGTGCTGACAAGGAGAATTGTATACAAGCAAGTAGAAGTATATGATCACCATACATAGTTGTAACACGGCCAGACTATATATACATCAAGATTGCATCATTCCAGAAGTGTCTAGAAGTATCCATGTATAGTATAGTGTATGTCGCTGTCACTCTATAAAAATGACCCATACCATGAGAGAGGAGGACATCTTCTGCTGGGAGCCGCCCTGCAGGGGACGGGGGCTTCTCCATTGCTTGCTGTCCATCGGAAGGACGGAACAGAACCATCATGCCGGACAAGAAACCATACAGGCTTGGAGAGATGGACATCCCAAGACCAATTGACTGAAGCAAGTATGATACTGAAAGATAAACGGACTATTTTCCTATAACTACCTGAATAGGTTACTTTACTGTCATACTTTTATTATTGGGTCTTTTGACCAATAAAAGCCAGCAAGATATTTTTTATATACTTTTTCGTCTTTTCTCAATAATTCGCACTTGATGATAATTATACACATATAGCGGTATAGTGGTATTTAACATCCTCCAAAAAGGAACGAGACAGGGCTGCCCATTATCGCCCCTGTTATTCAATTTGGCTATAGAACCTCTGGCACTACATCTGGAACGTCATAACACCTACGAGGGTTTTAAGATAGGGAACGCCGAAGTCAAGCTTTCACTTTTTGCTGACGATATTATCTTATATGTACAGAACCCAGAGAGAGACCTTCCAGATATATTGTCAGACATAGAGAAATGGGGTAGATATTCAGGTTTTTCTTTAAACAAAGACAAATGTGAAGTCCTCTTTATCAATCAAGAAGAAGGAACACAAAAGGGAGACCATTTTTGCGGACTACCCGTGGCGAAACATAGCCTCAAATATCTAGGAATACACTTAGCCAGGTCCAGTGAGATGACATATAAACTTAACTTTTTACCGATCATTACAAAAATAGAACAGGAGCTGGGAAGATGGGTGGGACTGCCGCTGTCTCTGCTGGGACGCTGCCATTTACTCAAAATGATGAGCTTTTCAAAACTGCTTTATCCTCTCCAAACCATTCCTATGTTAATGAAACACACTGATATTATAAGAATTAACAAAGCGTTTACAAAATTTTTATGGAGAGGAAAGAGATCTAGACTAGCCTTTAGGACACTAATACAACCCAAACAAGAGGGGGGACTGCAGCTTCCTGATGTTAGGGGATATAATCTAGCATGCAACCTTCGTTATGTACTAGATTGGATTAAGGGAACAAGCAAGTTTGCAGACTCAGAACTGGAGGGAGAATGGGCTAAACCCTGGGATTTATCCGCTTTATTACATTCTCCGTTGTCCTGCCTTCCGGCCACCCTGAAAAACACAGTAATTTATAGAGATACCATCATAACATGGAGAGAAGTCAGGAAAAAACTCAAACTAGCTTGGAAGGTCTCCAAAAGACTCAATCCGTGGAGATGCCCGGCCTTTGAGTTAGGGCGTGACAACTCTCTATTTAAAACTTGGAAAGCAAAAGGTGTCAATACACTAGAAGACCTCATAAACTTTGAGGAACGAAGGTGGATGACGGAGAAAGAGGTGCTTACCACCTTTAATTTACCCCAATTTCAGGCGATACAATACCGCCAGTTGAGTCACCATCTCCTTTCACACTTGCGGGACCTCTCTGGAGAGGTTGATAATAACTTATGGTCCGAAATGTTACATATAAATGAAGGTGATGTATCAATCACCTCGCTATATACTAAAATACAACAAGTCCTACGCCCGCGGGGGAGGAGAGGGTTCTTCAACAAATGGCGAAAACACATTAAAGATCCTGAACTCACCCAGAAAATTCTAGAGGGGTGGGGGCTTATGAGACGATACGTTAGCAACGAGAGATGGAGGGATTCCCAATTCATGATTATGCATGGGACTATCCAGGGTTTTAATGTTCCCCCCTCCCAAGCCAACCAGGGGAGATGGATTCACTGCCCAAAGTGTAAACTTGAGATGACAGACATGGAACATGGGCTTTGGTCTTGCCCTGAGTCAACAAACTATTGGAGAAAAGTGGTCACTTGGGCCAAAAAGATATGTGGGGATATGGAGGATCTAGACCCGCTGCGCTGGATCTTCCACTATCAGACAGATACTGGAGCTCTCAGACACCCACATGTCCTATGGCACTATATTGCGATAATAGCTAAAAGACTCCTTCTACAATACTGGCTCAATGACAGACCCCCAGACCTGAACCAGATCAAATTGATGATGCGTCATACTCTGACGCTTGAATCGATGGACGCGCTACGCAGCCCTAATAAACTAACCAAGAAATTCTTTTACAAATGGCAAATATTTATCGAAAACGAATTCTCAGATGGTGACATAACTAAATTTATGCTACCCTTTCGATCGACGATTTGGTATGCAGAAAAGGAGTTAGAAGGGACACTAGGCAGACTGAGGTGTGATGGTTAAAAGGTTAAAAAACTAAGATGAATCTTGAATTGTTTTTTATATAACATGTTCATATTTTCTTGCGATCTCAAAACACGATAGGAAGAATGGATGATTTCCGAAGTGGGTGGGGCAGGGTTTATTGAAAGTCAAGAGACGTAAATGCAACTAGATAAAGGCTGTTAATCTCAGTTAAAGCTTTTTGTTTCGTGTAATTTAATGTTGGATATGCTTATCCTAATACTATGTAACTGATGTAATGTCAAAAACCCAATAAAAATATGGTTCAAAAAAAAAAAAAAAGATATGTATGTAATTGTATATCTGTCATTTGGAATAGTGTCTCTCACACAATCACAGTATATCTAATATAACTGTTGATATAACAAGATTTGAATAAAATATTAATTAATTCCTTGTATACATGAATTATGTGGATACAATACATGAATGGTTACCACTTAATATGTGTTAAAAATTGCATTATAATACATGGTGTTTGTTTTTCATGTGTATTGGTAAAGGTTTTTTATATATACAGGAAGTTTCAAACTAACATATATTTATCTGAATATGTCTAATCTCAATTTAATTCACACTGTGATTTATATATTTCCAGCAATTTTTCCCTTTTTTCAAAGTCTTAATTTTGTATCACGGGATTTGTGTTCAGTTTCCCATGCATTTATTATAACTTACATTGTATTGTATAGGATATAGCGCAAACACAAGAGTTAAATTCTCATCCTGGAATCATTGTGCTTATTTGTTTCAGGTTTTCAGGTCTGTTTGTTGGGGTATCTTGTATATTTATATGTGTTTTTTTTTCTTTAATATATCTTTTGTTATTGTTTTCATCAAACAACAAAAAAAAGTGCATCGAAAGACACTGTGAAATAATACATTTCAGTAAACCCTTACCCACCCTACCCTCAATATCATTCCCTACACCCATCCCACCAAACAATGTTGTTGATCTGTGCAAGTCGACCTTGCAAGTCAGTCCTCCGTTATACGATAATAGTGATTGCCTCCACTCATCTTCACTCAGGTTCTTGTATGTTAAGGTTTAAGTATAGTCGTAGCATTACTAAAACATGGGGGCATCTAGCAGCGATATAGACAGGGTATGTTTATACTTCGATCTCCCTTATACCTTAAGCGCTCCCAACGTTCCTTTCAAATCCTCAGTAAGGTACCATTTAGAATTTCTGAACGGTGAGACGGTTTGCTCCAATTCCTCCCGCGACAATTTGTTTAATATAAAATTCTTCCATGTATCGAAGAATTTACCCGTCAACAGATCTTTTTGCCTCTCCGCTTCCAACCTTTCTATTCTCATAGTCGCTTTCAGGGCCTGGAGCAAATCTGGAATCACAGGACAGGATGTGGACAACCAGTCTCACAGTAAGATCTTTTTGCTTAGTAAGGCAATGATATGGGAAAACCGTGCTCTGGGCCCTCTCCAGTTATTAGAGGTCGGGATATGGAGAAGCCACGGTTTAGGTTCTATAGGCATTTCCTGACCAGTGATTTCCCGCATAATTTTACTCACTGAATCCCAAACTTTGATAACCCCTGGGCAAGTCCATATGCCATGTGTAAAATCTGTTCGATAGGCACCACATTTCGGACAGTTTTGCAATCTCCCAGGGATATTTGGCGACGGAAGTATATTGAAGCCATAAATTGCTCTATGGATGACACGAAACTGCGTGCCCCTCCATTTTTCATTGTGTATAAGTCTTCTAAACAGCCCCCAGCCCTCCAAAATCTCATCTTCCCTTCCTCCTCTGGTATAAGATGTCTCCATCCCATAAAGAGTTTTCTCGGTTCTACTACTGGGTTACACCTCGCGGAGAAAATTATATATGTATGAGATGTTTAGTTGTGAGGTGTGAGTCTGTGTTAACTTGTCCCAGGTATTGGAGATGCATTCTTGGGTCACATCCTGCAGTTTTTGCAGAACATGAAAGTGTAGTTGTTTATATTGTAATATCTGGGTAGATGGGAGTCTGAAGTGATCCATCACCTCAGAACCTGACATCATCTTTTCTCTTCTTTCTGGAGTATGTCTCCCAATCTCAGGATGCCATTGGCTCCCCACACCCGGAACAAGGCATTTTCTCTCCCTAATTTGAAGCTAACATGTGCCCAGGGGTTCAAATATTTGGAGATCTTCCATGCCAAATGTAGTTTCTTACGGACTGCTTTCCAACACATGGCGGTGTCTCTAAAAAGCAGCAAGTTCCTTATGTAGGCAGGAGCATCAGACCAGGACGCATGTAGCACACGCCAGATCCCAAGGCCGACAAAATTCCTGCTCCTCCACCCAATTGGAGTGTTTGGAGGTTCCCTTCAACCAATCAATTACATGGCGGGAAGACACAGGTCAGATTATACCCTTTGATGTCTGGTAGGTTGAGACCTCCCTTATCCTTGGGTAACATCAGTGTGGTGTGTCTAATTTTCGCTCTTTTGCCATTCCAAATGAATTGTACTATGGCCCTGTTCAGCTTTAGCAAATCGCCGTGGCGTAGGAGAAGAGGGAGTGTCTGCATTGGGTATAACAATCGGGAGAAACTGTTCATTTTAACCTGATGACAACGACCTAAGAGTGAAAGGGGCAAATTTCTCCAACGTTCCAATTCTAGTGTTATTTTTCGTATTAATGGATCATAATTGAGTGAGTACATCGCGGCTGGTGTTTTACTCAAACGTACCCCCAAATATTTGATGTGATAATTTTTAACGGGAATCCCCAGCGTCCCCTGTATTCTACTATCCGACCGCGCAGTCCCTCCGGCGATCCCTAAGTTTAGTATTTCACACTTGGCTTTATTAAGTGTGAAACCCAAAAAAGTGCCATACAGCTCTAGTTGGTCTAGGAGGTACGTGAGATCTCTGTCTGGGCGGTTGAGATAGAGAATTATATCGTCTGCAAAGAGTGCCGAGTATAAAGGTGTGTGGCCCACTTTAATCCCTTCAAAAACCATACCACCGTTAAGATAACGCGATAGGGTTCTATAGCTAAGTTGAAAAGTAGTGGAGAGAGTGGGCATCCCTGCCTTGTTCCCCTTTGTAGTTGAAAGGAGTCCGAAAGGAAGCCAGGGGTGTACACCCTCGCTTGTGGGTTAAGGTATAGGGTATTCAAGAAGGTATGGAAGGATCCCTGCATCCCCAGTGTGTCTAAAACTGTATTTAGCCATTTCCAATTTACACTGTCGAATGCCTTTTCGGCATCCAACAAAAACAATGCTGGAGGGTCCAGTGTATGAATGCCGTGGTTTTTGACCGCGTCGAGTATCAAGATGGTTTTTCTAATGTTCCCCATTGCTGATCTGCCCCTGACAAACCCGGACTGTTGAGGTTCAATAAGGCGGGGTAAAATCAACGCTAAGCGATCAGCCATAATTTTAGACAATATTTTTAAGTCTGGTTTATTAAGGATATGGGCCTATAATTTGATGGGTCTGTTGGGTCTTTTTCTCCCTTAGGCAATAGTTTGATATATGCCGTGTTGGAGGTTTCAGACAAAGCTTCCCCTCCCAAGATATTATTAAATAGTGACACTAGACACGGGGCTACCAACTCTTTAAGCTCCTTGTAATATTCTCCTGGGAAGCCATTGGGACCCGGGGCTTTGTTATTTCCCAGCTTATTGATGGTTTCCAATGTTTCCTCTAGAGTGATTGGGCGGTTTAATGTGTTTAATTCATCGTCAGTAAGCACAGGCAATTCAACCCTCTGTATCCATTCGCCACCTGTATCTAGCCCATTTGGTTTAGCTGCGTATAATTTAGAATAATATCTGCCCAAAAGTGTATTTATCTTTTTTGGGTCAGAAGTAGTGCTCCCACACCCGGTCTTCAAAGATGCGATCGTGGTGTGCGGGCGCCTCCCCCTTGCCAAGTTGTCCAAAATTTTTCCCGATTTGTCTCCAAATTTGTACAGATCCACCTCCCAATGAGCTCTTCTAAAAATCTCCCTCTGTCTTGTCCAAGCTTCGAACTCCCTCTTTGCTAGCAGCCAATTCTCTTTCAGGTCGTCGGACGGCGTTGCCAAGAACTGAACAAAGCTTCCCTCAAGGCCCCACTGCGAGATTTAAATTGTTCTTCAGTTTTACGTTTCAATGTTCGAGTATAGGCCATAATTTTCCCTCTCATCACTGCCTTAATAGTTTCCCAATACAAGCGGGCATTCGTTTTATGTTCCAGGTTATCTAAGGAGAATTCAGTCAACCACTCTCCCAAGAGCTTGTCGAAATTTTCATCTTGTCGTAAGTAAGTCGGGAATCGCCATAAGAAGTCTGTGCCGTGCGGGTAGAGATCCCTCAGGACCAGGGACACTCGGCTGTGGTCAGATATAACCAAATTTTCTATGACTACTTCTTCCACTCTGTCCAGCACAGTGCCCCCCACCAAGAGCATGTCCAGCCGAGACCACGAATCGTGTGGGTGAGAATAATGCGTAAATTCCCGTCCTTGCGGATGAAAAGTTCTCCAAGCATCATGAAGGCCTGTGCTATCTATCAGGTGGTTTAATCCTCCCCCACCCCTCCTATCTGGTGTGGCATGTTGCAATTCGGGCCCAATGCCTTGTCTTTTCTGCCTATCTTCCCCTGGAGATAACACTGTGTTTCCACTGCTACCAATTTGTTTTTGTTCTCCGTCCGTCAATAGTATCTTTTCCACTTGCGTAAAGAACTTCGTTCTATCAGCATCAGAATTGGGGGCATAAACCATTGTATAAGCTCAATCTGCCTACCTGACACTCTAGTATCACATGTATCAAACGTCCAGCCTCATCTCTATCCTCAGATATCAGCTTATGAGAAAAAGATTTGTTGACCAACACTAAAACCCCTGCTTTCTTTTCCACTGCTCCCGATCCCCATATCGCCCCCACCCACATTCTATGCATTCTAAAGAAGTCAGATGATGAGAGGTGAGTTTTTTCAATCCTTGAATATTATCACCTGGAACGTTAACCATTGTGAATAGGTAAGAGTTGAAATAGCGCTGTGCAATAGTCCCATAGAAATTGGACAAGGGAGCACCATAGATCGTGTGATACAATGCAGTAGAGACATTCAGCAGCAAACCCCAACATAACTAAACACCTTAAATTTTCCTCCGAAAAAAAAGAGGTTACCAGAGTTAATAAACCTCTTTCCCCCCCCATTTCTCCCCCCGCCCCACCGCAACCAACAGCTCATGTTATAGACTTCCAAATTCTGATAAGGACGCATCCTGTTTGTAATCTCCCACCCAACGGATGAAAGTTAGTATGAAATCTCTGCCAGCTTACTGTTGATGATGTGGAAGGACGCAGGAAATGGGTACCAAAAATTCTTACAATGCGATCCGACTCCAAGATCAGGACCAAGAACGTGAAATACTTAACATGTATGCATCCCTATAAGGCATTGGATCGTGCATGTTAGAGATATATTCGAGATCCACAGCATATAGGAATATAATCGAAAGAAGAAGAGGCAGCAGTAGAAAAAGATAGGAAGATAAAAGAAAAAACAACAACTCCTCCCTCCGTTTGGGGACATCTTCAGTAGCCGATTTGGATCATAAGTTTTTCTTTAACCGTGACATCTAACGGATTGGCTTCTCGCTCCCCAGTTTCTCAGCCAGTAGCGTCGTCCTCAATCACTCATGTGCATTCCAGGTGTTCCTCCCCGTCATCCTGGGTCTCCAACTGGTGTCGACGTAGATGTCGCTGTTCTTCGGACGCTTCACCAATCTCTCTTGCGGGCTGGAGAGCAGACGTTCTTTCGTTGGGGTGGGGGATGGATCTGCCTGATTTAGTTTGCGACTCTTCCGGGACACGGTTATATGTGTTTTTTATTATATGTATGTGCTAATGATTAAGACACTTGTCGAAACGTGTCTAGCTGACCCTGTGAGGGTGCGTATGATGTTTTTAATTTTGTTCTAAAATAAACAGGATTTGAAGAAGATGATGGCGTGCTTCGGTGTTTCTACTGCATTTTCATAATTGTGGCATGTTTGAAAGCAGAAGGAAAGGTACCAGAAGTTAGGGATAATTTGAAGACATGGGTTGGGGATGATGGTGTTGAGGTTGGGGAGGAGATGGGATAGGATGGGGTCCAGTGCACAAGTGGTAAAGTGTGATTTGGAGAGGAGATGAGCAAGTTCTTCTTCAGTTATGGATGGGAGGAATGTTAGTGGGGGAAGGCAGAGGTCTGGTATACAGAGGAGCTGTCATGGTTGAGCAGTAAAGATTTATCTGATCTGATCGATTTTGTTGTTGAGATGTATAGCAAAGTCTTCTGCAGAGAAGCAGGGAGGTAGGAGGGGGCAGTGGTGGCCGGAGGAGGGTGTTAAATGTGTTGACACTCGCCCAAGCTTTTTAGTGGCATTGGTGTGCCAGGGTTGTCTGTTGATTTGCTGTCCTCTGCCATCCACAAGAGTGTCGACTACGTCAGGTACGGCTCCAGGTTTTTGTGGGCCCCGGTCGAAACAGTCTCAGTGGACCCCTTTAACACATACTATGATTCATGAATATAACATAGAAGCTGCAGGCTGTGTAGGCTGTATATATAAAATAGAGGCTGTTTAGGGTTGTATATATAATATGGAGACTACCGGCTGTATATATTATTTGGAGGCTGAGCTGGGCTATATATACTATTTTGAAGCTGTGCTGGGCTGTATATATAATATGGAAGCTGTGCTTGACTATATATATTATTTGGAAGCTGTGGCAGCCCAGCAGCAGTCTCCAAATAATATATCCAGCCCAGCACAGCCTCCAAATAATATGTATAGTCCAGCACAGCTTCCATATTATATATACAGCACAGCACAGATTCCAAATAGCATATATAGCCCAGCACAGCCTCCAAATAGTATATAGCCCAGCACAGCTTCCATATTATATATACAGCACAACAGCAGTCTCCAAATACCTCAGCAGCAGAATCCGTATACCCCAGCACCGCCTCCTTATATACAGCCAGCACAGCCTCTGTATACCGCCAGCACAGCCTCTGTATACCCCAGCACAGCCTCTGTATATCCCAGCACAGCCTCTGTATACCCCAGTACAGCCTCTATATACCCCAGCAAAACCTCTATATATATACAGTCAGCACAGCTTCTATATGCACTCAGCACAGCCTCTATATACCCCAGTACAGCCTCTATGTACAGTCAGCACAGCTTCTATATACCCTAGCACAGCCTCTATACCTAGTCAGCACAGCCTCTATACCTAGTTAGCACAGCCTCTATATACAGTCAGCACAGACTCTATATACAGTCAGCACAGCCTCTATATACAGTCAGCACAACCTCTATATACATTCAGCACATCCTCTATATACCCCAGCACAACCTCTATATACATTCAGCACATCCTCTATATACCCCAGCACTGCCTCTATATACAGTCAGCACAGCCTCTACATAGTTAGCACAGCCTCTGTATACCCCAGCACAGCCTGTATATACAGTCAGCACAGCCTGTATATACAGTCAGCACAGCCTCTATATACAGTCAGCACAGCCTCTATATACAGTCAGCACATCCTCTATATACCCCAGCACAATCTCTATATACATTCAGCACATCCTCTATATACCCCAGCACAACATCTATATACATTCAGCACATCCTCTATATACCCCAGCACAGCCTCTATATACAGTCAGCACAGCCTCTACATAGTTAGCACAGCCTCTGTATACCCCAGCACAGCCTGTATATACAGTCAGCACAGCCTCTATATACAGTCAGCACAGTCTCAATATACCCCAGCACAACCTCTATATACAGTTGATCCGGTTGACAGGGTAGGGGGTACTCAGATACCGACAGGGGATTTCTTCGGTGGGGGATCACGGCTGGTCGGTTCCCAATTCGGTGCCCTGGACCCTCAGTGGCAGGGATGGGGGTGATGATCATGAGGGATGATAACGTGACGCCACCTGTGGTACCTGGTAATAGGGTTACCAGCGCTGCGGCAGGCCACTGAAGTAATGGAAATGCAGCTTTGATAGTACAGCTCCCCACAGGTGGAGCATTACCTCAGGGCAGCGGGGTGGATGAGGGGAGTAGTATCGGTTCTGCTGTGAACGCTGCAGGCGGCGGCCGGGAATCAAGCACACACACAATAGTCTCCGTTTTGGTCCAGGAGGGTAACCAGGTTTTGGTGCTGCCTGGGACGTTCACCTTGGAGAGTTGTGAGGCCACCTCTATTAGTGTGTGCAGTGTTTCGGGTAAGCTCTGCCTGTAGCTGATCCTGCCTTTTTTTCTCCCTCTCAGGGTGCTGTTCCACAACCGACAATGAGGATCTCCTTTCTGTGGGATTCCTATTCTCTGCTTAGGTCCCTGGTCCTATGCTTAGTCAGGTTTGAAGTTCTCCTATTCTTTACTTCAGGGGGAATAGATCCTCCTGGTCTGTCCGGGCTTTTGCTGCTACACTGTAGATGAATAGCAACTTCGGACTCCGGTGTCCGGGTGGCTAAAGGGTTCTCAGATCTGTTCCCTTCTTCCTACTTCTCACTTCTCCCACTGGCCTCCGTCCCTCTCCTAGCGCTCAGCACCGCTGGATCAGGTTTCCTGGTTCTGGGCCTGGCTTGGTATTTTTGGTAAAGTATTTTTGCCACCACCAGTCCTGTGGCTATGGTCCATTTTTAAAAATTAGAAAAAGTTCAAAAGTCCAACAGGTAAAGTCTATGTAGACTTAAAAGTTTAAAGTTACACAACAAACAAATACTCTGGGTGCCTCGGAATAGGAGTCCTAGGTACTGCAGGGGCCTCTAACGGGTCATAGGTGCTGTAGGCCTCCTGGCCATGGGGTCACCTATTGGCCAAGATTTTGCTCTCCCTAGACAGCTCCTTACGCCTACTCCACTCACTCTTCTTTCTGATGTTGTGTATCTGGTTTGGGTTGTTTTGGCCTACTCTTCATCTTTCTGTACACTGACATTGGTTAGTGTGAGGTAGCAAGGGGAATGGTGGTAGAGGGACGCTATGTTTCCCCAAGGATGGTGAGCTACTGCATGTATGGGACAGGAGATGCTTACATGAGCATAGGTGAGGTAACTGTGGCCACAGTTACTTAGAACGGTGGCTGTTGGTAGAGCCTGTTATGGGACCTCATCTATGAGGAAAGGGGGAAGGTTTTGGGCGGGCCTCCATTCCTCATCTCCCGCCCCAGGCTTTTGAAGTAGCTGGGAGGGAAAGACAGGTGAAAAAGGTTAGGCCGGAGGAGACGGCTTTCAAGGGTTTTTCAGTGGTGCCTGAGGAAAGAGGAGCCTGTGAGAGCACAGGGAGCGTGTACCGGACCCAAGGTGGGGTAGGACCCCTAGACGAGCAGGTTTAGGGCCGACGCTATTTATCCTGATGAAAGGACTGTTTTTGTTTGTGTTTTTCCATTGTGTACAATAAAAACACACTTGTTTTTGGAATGAGGCTGAGTGTCACTGCCTTACTTGCTGCTGCTATAGAGACAGTTCCCTACATTAGATATTTACATTTTAAAGATTTATTTACATTTTTCCTATTTTTTGTACTCTATAGTCTGTATTTTAGTGGTGTTTGACCCAAGTTACTACATGTTGATCTACGTAAAACCGGTATTCCACTAGTGTGTAAGCCTGGTGTAGTGCGAACACTGTCTACTGACCCATGTGTTGATCTGCGTAACACAGGTATGCCTGAGTGTCTTCTCATTCTCACAGTGGAAATGGCATGTGCACTGATTGCAGGGTTCTCTGGCTCTGCTACAATGGGTGGTGGTTCTGCTCTTGGTTCTTCTACTGGTTGTGGGAATGTCAACATTGGTATTAGGTATGCACCTTCTATTTGGAGCCAGTCTGTGGGTACTTCTCCTATGAGTGTCTGGACTGTTTTTGGCTTCACTTCTTCGGGTTCTGGACAAGGTACATATTCCTTTGGTTGTAGAGGTTGAGGGCACTTCTTTAAATGATCTCTGAACACTGTTGCTTTTGTTTCTCCATTGTCTTTGCTGATTGGACAGGTCTTCTGGTTATCAAAGTTGGATGGTAATACAGTGTATGGTTCTGCTTCCTATTGATCATCTAATTTTTGGAGTCTCCTTTTTCTTTTCAAAACCAATTCACCTGGTGTTAAGGGTGTTCCTTGTGCACTTTTGTTAAAGTTGGTTACTTGTTTCTCTCTTGATTTTGCCAGACATCTCTCAACTCATTCCTGTATTTTCTTGTACTGCTCTGTTCTTCTGGTATGCCAATCTGCATCTGAGGTGTCTTCTGCAGGAAATACAATGCCCATTTCAAAGTCTACTGGCAATTTTCCTGATCTTGCTCTCATGAGGTATGCGGGGTACAATTTGTTGAGCTTTTTGGGATGTTGTTGTAGATGCAACAAGGTCTGGTAACTTCTCTGGCCATCTGTTTCGCTCTTCTAAGGGCAGAGTTTTCAACAATTCTATTACCACGTGATTCATCTTTTCGCACATTCCGTTAGTTTGGGGATGATAAAGCGTGGTACGAATTTTCTTGCATCCGTATAAGTTACAGAACTCTTGAAATACTTCAGCTTCAAAGGCTGGACCTTGGTCTGTCAATACCTGTTCTGGATACCCGAGTGGTCTGCAGAAATAGGCTTGAAAGGTTCTTGCTGCTGTCTGAGCTGTTAAGTCTTTTACCGGAGCTACCACAAGGAATCTGGAGGAGTGGTTCACCATGGTAAGATCATAGGTATAGCCCGATCTGCTGGGTATGAGTTTGACATGATCTACAGTGGCTGTTTAGTGATGATAGGCTGCAGTGGTGATTTCTGGTTCTTACGGTCTTTTCTTCTTAATGAGCATGGTCCACAATGTTTACACTATTTCTCTACAGTAGACCTCATGTCGATCCAATAGAATCTCTCACGTAACAATATTTCCAGTTTTCTCCATCCAAAGTGTCCTGCTCCATTATGGTATGCTTCCAACACCATTTGGACGTCTCTCTTTGGAACCACAATTTGCCATACCATGTCATATGTTCTGGGGTTGATATACCGTCTGCACAATTGACCTTGATAGATGATTAACCTGCTTTGTTCTTTCCACAGGTATTGGGCCTCTGGTGGAGCATTCTTTTCAAGTTGAGAATCCGTTTGGGTTACCAGCCTTTTTATTAGGCTCACTGCCGGATCACTGTCTTTTGTCTCTTTCCATCCATAGTGAGGCAACGGGTTTAGTGCAGCACTCTGATGGTTCATCAGTCATCTACCTCTTTTTCAAGTCCTTGCAAATGTACTTGAGGGTTTCTGGAGAGGGCATCAGCATTTGCATTGTTTCGGCCTGCCTGGTACTTGATGGTAGTTTGATAGTTGGGCCATCTAGCGTTGCTCCAATGCACCAAGCTTCGCGGTATCCAAGTGTGTTAACAGATTATTGTCCGTGAAGACGGTAAATTTTGAAGCTGCCAGGTAATGCTTGAACCGCTCTGTTATAGCCCAGGCCAAGGCCAGGAACTCCAACTTAAAGGAACTGTAGTTTTCCTGGTTCCTCTCGGTGGGTCGAAATTTTCTGCTGGCATAGGCAATTACTCTTTCCTTGCCATCTTGTATTGTGTCGGTGTAGAGGACAAATGGTAGGTTATAATCAGGATAAGCTAGGATTTCCTCACCGGTCAGAGCCTGCTTCATCTGTTGGAAGGAGTCTTCTTGTTCCTTTCCCCATTCCAATGGTGGCTCTGAAGCCCTTCTCTTCTTAGTTTGGCCTACCAGGAGATCTTGTAGGGGAGCTGCCATTTTTGTGTAGCCCTTAATGCAGTGGCGTAACTTCAGGCCCAGGGGCCCCGATGCGAAAGCTCCAACGGGGCCCCCAATTATTGCAAATCTTTAATAGTAATAGTCTTTTTCTATAGCCCAAAGGGACTTTCGGGGGCCCCCCTAGGCTGCAGGGCCCGGGTGCGATCGCAACCCCTGCACCTATTGTAGTTACACCCCTGCCTTAATGAATCTTCTGTAGTACCCAACCAAACATAAGAATTGACGTACCTCGCTGACGGTGGTTGGCCTCTGCCAGCCCTGGATAGCTGTAGCACTTTTTCCGGGTCTGGTGCTACTCCCATCTGGACTGACCACATGCCCGAGGTGTTGGACTTTTGGTTTTCAGCAGGTGACATTTAGATAGTTTGAGCTTCATTCCGTACTTTGCCAGAGCTGTAAATAACTCCGCCTGGTGTTCCAGATGTTTCCCACGATGATGTCGTCCAGGTATTCCATGAGTCTTTGAAACATTCCCGGTGCATTGCATAACCCGAATGGCATGCTGTTGAATTCGCATAGGCCTATTGGTGTTGTGAATGCTGTTTTCTCCTGGTCTTCTTTTGCAACGGAGACCTGCCAATACCCACAAGTGAGATATAATGTAGAGAAATAATTAACTGTCTTTAATGCAGCAAGAGACTCTTCTATCTGGGGCAATGGGTAAGCACCTTTGTGAGTGATCCTATTGATTTCCCTGTAATCCACACATCCTCATAGTGCCATCCTTCTTTCTGACTAGGACTAAGGGGGCTGCCCAGGGACTACAGCTGTCTCTCACTACCCCGGCTTCCTTCATGTCCTGCAGCATCTCTTTGGCATACTGGTAGTGGTTTGGTGGTATGGTCTATGTCACACTTTAATTGGGGGATGATTTCCTGTGGGTATGTGATGGTATACACTTTTAATCCTCCCAAAATCTAATGGATGCTTACTAAATATCTGTTCGAACTCTTGTACTACCCGGTAGACTCTGTGCTTCTGGTGGGGAGGGGTGGCATCAGTTCCTACATGCAACTGCTGACACCACTCCTCTAGCTGTCCCTTGGAGTTGTTATCCTCCGCCTGGTTTGACACTGGGTAAAGGGCTCTACTGTCTGTATGTTGTTGTCACAGACAGTGTGCAGCTTTGCTACAGTTGCATACCGGGGTAGTTTAGCTTCTTTTTCCCCACAATTTAATACACGGATTGGTACTCTTCCCTTGCGTACATCCACCACCCCTCTGGCTGTCAGTAGTGTAGGTCTATGTTCTGAATATACCAGCTCTACAACTGCCTGGTATTTCTTTCCTGAGACCTATAGCTGTTCGAAACCATATCATCATTTCACTTTTCGGTGGTAACACAATGGGAAAGGAGTCAGTTACCCGTACACTGCCAATCTCTCCCCCAGACAGATTTACCTCTTGCTTGTGGATGAGGGCTCGGATTTATCTTTGGAGGACTCTCTTCCGCCCATAACCAGCAGTTACAGCAATCTGTTGGAGTAAAAATAACACTTCTCCAAGGCAGTTTTCAATCACATTAGTACCAATTACCATGTAGGGATTTTTAATCAGGATTATCTTCTACCACACATAACCCTTGGCCTTTCTCTAAACTCCACCTGAGTCAGTGGTTGTCCATTAGCTGCGAGAATAACAAAGCTAGAGTCTGAGGGTCTAAGATCAGTATCAGACCAAAATAGTTTGTAAAGGATATGTGGGATGGTGGTAACCTGTGACCCGGTGTCCAGTAGGGCCGATGTGGGTATTCCATCTAGCGTAATGTTGAGGTACGCACGGCCTCCCACGTACAGATTATGCCAGTCATATGGCCCCGAACGTCCTACTCCTGGGGGTTGGCCCTCGGACCCAGGAATCTCGGGTTTAAAAGACTTCCTCTTGCAAAGTGGCCTGGTTTGTTGCAGTGTAGCGAGATGGGTTGTCCTGAAGAATCCGTGTGGTCGCTGGATCTGCGTTGGAATAGTCCGTTGATCTCCTGAACGGGCGACTTTTGGTCCCCTAAACGGGCGACTTGTTGGTCCCCTGAACGGGCAACTTAAGCTTCCTCCTCATCCACGGGACATCCTCAGGATAGCTTGCTGGATTTCTGCTTGGCGGTTGTGCCCCTGGCCTGGCTTGCAAGAGCTTTAACACATAGTCCATATTTTTGGTTAGCTGCAGCACCTGGTTGTGTAGGTCATCAACAGAGTTGTTTGCTACAGCTTGTCCTGCTGCTTTTGCAGGGTTTTTGGGAGTAGGATCAAAGTATATGGGAGAGATGTTAACCTGCCAGGGTTCGATTGCAGGTTCTGCAGGCAATGGGTCTTGTAGCACTGTTATGGCACTGTCTTTTAAAGCATAAAAGTTCACGTCAATATGATCTAAGACCCACATGTGTACCTGCTGGCGGTGGTAGTCTGACCTCAGTCCATTCATACACTATTCTGCAAGCATTTTATCTTCTTCTAGCACACTTGCCGGGTCTACCTGCTTTAAGGACCAAAGAGCCCCTTGTAAACGTAGTGCAAAGTCTCTGATGGTATCTTGCGGCCACTGTGTGCATTAGTAGAATATCATCCTTAGTTCAGAATGTGTGCATTTTTCAAAAGCAGCTTTGAGCTTGTCAAATACTTTTACTGCGGAGTCTCTGTCAGCATTGCTCCAAGACTCGACCTCTAGCTCCGCTGCACCTGTTAATTGTCCCAGCACAACGGCGGCTCGCTGCTTTTCTGTCATTGCATACATGTCCAGCACTGCACATATCTTTTGTCTGAAGGATGCTAAGGTACCAGGCTTACCCTCATAGGTTAACAACCATTTTGCGCCCGGTATGTACGGAAAGGCTAACGGCATTATTGGGGCCATTGCTCCGGGTGTTGCGGCTCCCACACTGGCTGCGAAACCAGTCGGTGCTGCATTCTGGACATCCCTTCTGTCAGGGATCTAGGCATCATCCGCTTAATCCGGTGTGGTTAACTTTTTCGGTAGTCGACGGCTTTACAGGGGGAGTGGAGCACCTCGGGTATTTCCGGAACTAGACGCTGCACTTAAGTGATCTCCGGCAGAGTGGAGGGGCGGGGCTTATCTACGCGCTCTTTTAGCCGTGGAGCCGTGATGTCTGCTCCACAGTAATGGTGGCCCGATTTTACAGTTCACAAAACAGTCAATAAAGTCTATTTTTAAGCACACAGTACCCGGTTTTACCGGGCACGGGATCCTGTTCGTGACGTAGAACTGATCCGGTCGACAGGGTAGGGGGTACTCGGATACCGGGACAGGGGGTTACTTCAGTGGGGGATCACGGCTGGCCGGTTCCCAGTTCCGTCCCTGGACCCTCAGTGGCAGGATGGGGGTGATGATGATGGGGATGAAAACGTGAGCCATCTGTGGCACCTGGTAATAGCTATCAGCGCTGCGGCCGGCCGCTTAGGTGATGGAAATGCAGCTTTGATTGTACAGCTTCCCACAGGTGGAGCTTTACCTCAGGGCAGCGGGCTGGATGAGGGGCGTAGTAGTAGCAGTTCTGCTGTGAACGCTGCAGGCGGCAGTGGGAAATCGGGCACTCACACAAAATAGTCTCAGTTTCGGTACCTTTTAACTGATGTCCAGTAACAGGCACGGTCCAGGAGGGTAACCAGGTTTCGGTGCAGCTTGGGATGTTCACCTTGGAGAGTTGCGAGGCCTCCTCTATTCGTGTGTGCGGTGTTTGGGGTAAGCTCTGCCTGTAGCTGAACCTGCCACTCTTTCTCCTTCTCAGGGTCCTGTTCCACAATCGACAATGAGGACCTTTCTCTGGGATTCCTATTCTCTGCTTAGGTCCCTGGTCCTATGCTTAGTCAGGTTTGGAGTCTTCTATTCTTTACTTCAGGGGGAATAGATCTTCCTGGTCTGTCCGGGCTTTTGCTGCTACACTGTAGATGAATAGCAACTTCGGACTCCGGTGTCCGGCTGGCTAAAGGGTTCTCAGATCTGTTCCCTTCTTCCTACTTCTCACTTCTGCCACTGGCCTCCATCCCTCTCCCTAGGGCTCTGCACAGCTGGATCAGGTTTCCTGGTTCTGAGCCTGGCTTGTTCCCAGCAACCAGCTCCTTCACTGTTGTCTCCTCTGCAGTCTCTCTGGAACTAACTTCAGTACTAAGTGGCTGACTGTCTCTGCAGACTGACTGGAACTAACTGACTCCTCTCCTCAGGCCTGGATCTTTATTGGTGATCTGGCTTAAGGGCAGCCGGTGGAGCTCCCCCTCCAGGTCTGGGGAGGAAGGTGATGTGTGCTGTGTGTGCCAAGGTGTACATCCCTCCCTGCCCCGGTGGGTCCTGTGGCAATCCCCCGCACAGGGTGCCACTCAGTCAGTACAGCCTCTATATATAGTCAGCACAGACTCTATATACTTTCAGCACAGCCTCTATATACAGTCAGCACACCCCTACTATATAACCCCAGCACAGCCTCTATATACAGTCAGCACAGCCTCTATATATAGTCACCACAGCCTCTATATACAGTCAGTGTGGTGCCCTGTTAACCACAGGTACCCACAGACTCATCGGCAGCATGGATGGGTTTCCACAGTGGGTACACAGTTCCAAACAACACCTTCCACCATAGCACAGTAGGGGGAGCTCAACCTGCTGCTTTTAGGCAGGATCCCCTATAAATACTGGTGCTGGGGGTGGAGTTAGACAGAGAATGTGGCAGATGCTACAAGAGCTGAAAGAAGTGCTGGTGTTCGGTGCTGTGGTAGGCCCGAGCCAGTTACCCTGACCAGTCTCCGGTAGCCCTGCAAGGCCCAAGAGTGGGGTCGAGAGGCATGAAGAAGTGGCACAACAGTGGGGGAACCAAGGAGCCAGCTTTAGGTTCACCCCAGAGTAACCACCGGACACCGGAGTCCGCGTCCACTGGACTGCACCAGGCCCAATGAAGAACACTGGAAAACTGTGGAGACTTCAGTCTCCCGGATTCCTACGCAGTCACATACCAGGGAGCCAGGCACAGCGGGGAGAGAATCAGCGGTAGTCAGCAGAAGGTATCCTGACGACAGCACAGGAGGAGAACGAGAGAGCAGAGGAGGCCAGCCAAGGTTTACACAGGTGGGGACTTCACACACACACACGGGTAAAGTAAAGAGGAGGCCTTATACCCACTCGCTGTGGAGACCCAGAAGTGCATCCTGAATACCCGGTGGTACTCTGGATGATTTACCTGCTTCAACACCAGTAAAAAGGTAAAGAGCAACCAGCGGTGTGTGTGTCAGTTCCTCCCCCGCGCCCCTGTCATCCTCAGCGACTGTCCTGTCATCCAACCATCCGGCCAGGTCCCTGCTCTTCCATCCATCCATCCATTACCAGCACCCTTACTATCACCGGTGCATCCCTGCCCCAGGAGATTAGCTCCACCTGCAGGGAGCTGTACCATCAAGGCCACTATACCATCTCCCTCTGGAGGACTGAAGCGGCACTGGTGCTCAATCACCAAAAGCTGCGGGTGGCATTACAAAAACTACATTATAAACTATTATTTCTCTCATTCCAATTTCCCCTTTTGAAAAGTCTGTTTCCCGGGGCCACGGGCACGAGCAGGCCACCAGTGACATCCCCCTCGACCAAAGCGGAAAAGGGCCCAGATACCCAAGTATCCCACTGACCCAGGCGACTCATCAGCACATCCTCTATATACAGTCAGCATAACAGTCAGCACAGCCTCTATATACAGTCAGCACAGCCTCCATGATACATATAATCCCCCATCCTGCTGCACACAGTAAGAAATAAGAAACTGATCATACTCACCTTCCATCCGCTCCCCCGGGGCTGTGTCCTCCTCACATGCTTCCCCACACATCCTTATAGCAGCAGGCTCCAGGGACTGTGAAGCTTCCTCCTTCCTGCACCACTGTGATGAGGTTGCAGGGTGATGGCTCATCACTCTGCTACTGTAGTCAAAGGAGGAAGCTCCACTGCTCCCTGGAGCCAGCACATGGCTAATTTGCATTACATGCAAATTAGCCATGTGCGTTGGCAGCAGTGGAGCACTCAGCGCCTTGCTAAGTCTGCCTGATGTGCCCCTTGTTCACAGAGCTGTCTGTCCCTAATGGGCCCCTGGCAGTCAGGGCTGCTTGTCACTGATGGCCAGTGGATCCATGCAGCTGTTCAGGGCCTCAGCACTTGCATTTACGTCATTAGCTAATGTGAATTCTTTTTTTTTTTTTCTTTTTTAAAAAGCATGCACAGCAGACCTACAAACTCAATTATATAAATTATTAAAGGGAATCTGTCAAAAGCTTTTTGTTATTTAATCTGAAAGAAACAATCTAAGGGTAGAGATGCTTGTAGGAGGGTCAGTGGTGTTTTCATCATGTCCAAGGATACCTTTGCTTTTTGCATTTTTTTTTTTAAACTGGATGTTCCATATTGTATATGTGGCCCTCTACTGGTTAAGGGTGAAAGCTGCTCCCTGAACCCCATTGGCCAAATAAAGGTATTGATAGAGGGTGTTCCTTTTGGGATGGCCATAATAAATAAAAGGGCTTGTGGCATCGAAGATGGGAGGAGAGTTTCCGTGTAGGAGATAGTATCAGGAACCAAAACCCCCTCTAAAGTGTTCAGATTCCTGGGGTCGGCCCAGCATTTTGGACTGGGAGTGGAACCTCAGCCAAGCGTGTTCCCCCAGTGTTGACGCTTGACGTCTGACCCTGGCAGATACCCAAAGAGTGGCTGTTCCTCTCCGGTGGCAGTTTGGAGGGCCCTGAGCCGAGGTTCAAATCTCCATTGTGACCATAGTGAAGGAATACTGTCTGACCCTGGTGGTCCTACAGATGCAGTGGGGTAGGGATAGAATTCAGAATTGACCAAAAGACTCTGTAAATTCATAGAGTGTATTGCAAAATATTGAAATCTGAGAGTCCTCAGTGGTTGATACCTTTTAATGGCTAACTGAAAAGATGATAAACTTGGCAAGCTTTCGGGACACTGTGGTCCCTTCGTCAGGCAAATAATGACACAGATTCTGAAGACACATGCATATATACATAAGTAAATGAAAAAAAAGGAAAAAAAAAAAAAAAGTTTTAGATGTTATAGTAAATGCGACAGGTGACGTAAACCAGAGTCAGGCTAGGGAGGAAGAGATGGGCCTGGGGAATTGAAACTAAAAGTATAAGATAAGCGGAATAAATTGTATGATGGTAGAGGTCTGTGGAGAACTGAAAATACTTAAATGAGTTGAGGAAAGCAATAAAAGGAGGCAATGGTGTTCATATAAGAAGTGTCAAAAGTTCATTGTCCTAAAACTGGAGTTTGTGGGAGATATGTTATCCCCAAATGTTTTTTCATTTTATATAGAAAATGCTTGAATCTGTGATGTCCCCAAATGTCCATTCATGTTCTATAAAAAGCCATAAACCCATGTGATATATTTAATCCTGTTTTGAATGTGTCAAAGGTCGTTATCAATTTGTATTTGCAAATTCTTCTCTTTCTCTGATATTTGAAGTTGCTTTTTAAGATGAACAGCCTCATATCAGTCTTACTGTGGTCAGGGCTGGAAAAATGTTTTGCTACAGGTAGGTCCATACGCTTTTCTTTTATTGAGTGGCGATGAGAATTCTTTCTTGTCCTGAATTTTTGCCCGGTTTCACCTATGTACATGCCAACTATTGGGCATTTTTTTATACATATGATTAAACTAGATGGCGGCCCGATTCTAAAGAATTGGGTTGTCTAGAATCCATATATAGTTTATTTACTAATAGTTACGGGAGTGCAGTGAAATGAATTGTGTGTATACAGACGGCTCAGTGGGTAGCAGAGTATACGGTGGCTCAGTGGTTAGCATTGCGCAGTGGCTCAGTGGTTAGCACTGCGCGGTGGCTCAGTGGTTAGCACTGCGCGGTGGCTCAGTGGTTAGCACTGCGCGGTTGCTCAGTGGTTAGCAGTGAGTGCGGTGAAAGTGGTCAGCGCAGCAGCGTGGGCAGAGTGGTGAGCACACACATACACACACACACATACACACACTCCGCTATACTTACCACCGGCCCTGTATCTTCCCCGCCGGCTGGATCCTCAGACGACATGTGGGCGCCCCCGGACAACTGGATCCAATATGGCGTCTGGGAAGTCTCGCGAGACTTCCCAGACGCCATCTTGGACAAAGTATGTGGCAGGCCCCAGGACGACTGGATTCAATATGCGTCCGGGAAGTTTCGCGAGACTTCCTGGACGTCATATTGGATCCAGCAGTTGGGGGGCAGCGAGATGTGGACTGAGGATCTAGGCGGCGGACGCAGGGCCGGTCGTAAGTATAGCGGAGTGGGTGTGTGTGTGTGTGTGTGTGTGTGTGTGGACAAAGTGAGGGAATTGCAGACAAAGTGATGGAAGTGCGGGCAAAGTGATGGAAGTGCGGCCAAAGTGACGGAAGTGCCTTCAGCTTGTATATATTAGATACACACACATAATATGTACACACATGCAAATCTATTTAATGTAGAAATATATATACATACACACACATCATTCACAAATTATATTACATACACACATATATACACATACTGTACATTGCATATAGACAAAGGCACATACACACACACAAATCTATATACATGTAGAGGTATATACACATACTGTACATTGCATATAGACAAAGGCACATACACACACATCTATATAGATGTAGAGGTATATACACACATTAGTTGCATATACACAAACACACATGTATATTATATACAAACATATATATGAGGAGAGCGGAGGCTGGAGGGCAGAGGAGAGCGGAGGCTGGAGGGCAGAGGAGAGCGGAGGCTGCAGGGCAGGGGAGAGCGGAGGCTGGAGGGCAGGGCGGAGGCTGGAGAGCAGGGGAGAGTGGAGGCTGGAGGGCAGGGCGGAGGCTGGAGGGTAGGGGAGAGTGGAGGCTGGAGGGCATGGGAGAGCGGAGGCTGGAGGGCAGAGCAGAGGCTGAAGGCAGAGCGGAGGCTGGAGGGCAGAGGTCAGCGGAGGCTGGAGGGCAGAGGGCAGCGGAGGCTGGAGGGCAAAGGGGCAGTGGAGGCTAGAGGGCTGTGGAGGCTGGAGGGCAGAGCAGAGGCTGAAGGGCAGAGCGGAGGCTGGAGGGCAGAGCAGAGGCTGGAGGGCAGAGCAGAGGCTGGAGGGCAGAGCAGAGGCTGGAGGGCAGAGCAGAGGCTGGAGGGCAGAGCAGAGGCTGGAGGGCAGAGCAGAGGCTGGAGGGCAGAGCGGAGGCTGGAGGGCAGAGCGGAGGCTGGAGGACAGCGGAGGCTGGAGGGCAGAGCGGAGGCTGGAGGGCAGAGCGGAGGCTGGAGGGCAGATGGCAGAGCGGAGGCTGGAGGGCAGAGCGGAGGCTGGAGGGCAGAGGGAGGCTGGAGGGCCGAGCGGAGGCTGGGGGGCAGAGGGCAGAGTGGAGGCTGGAGGGCAGAGCAGAGGCTGGAGGGCAGAGCAGAGGCTGGAGGGCAGAGCGGAGGCTGGAAGGCAGAACGGAGGCTGGAGGGCTGAGGGCCGAGCGGACGCTAGAGGGCAGAGCGGAGGCTGGAGGGCAGATGGCCGAGCGGACGCTGGAGGGCAGAGCGGAGGCTGGAGGGTAGAGCGGAGGCTGGAGGGCAAAGCAGAGGCTAGAGGGCAGAGTGGAGGCTGGAGGGCAGAGCGGAGGCTAGAGGGCAGAGTGGAGGCTGGAGGGCAGAGCGGAGGCTGGAGGGCCGAGCGGAGGCTGGAGGGCCGAGCGGAGGCTGGAGGGCCGAGCGGAGGCTGGGGGCCGAGCAAAGGCTGGGGGGCAGAGGGCAGAGTGGAGGCTGGAGGGCAGAGCGGAGGATGGAGGGCAGAGCAGAGGCTGGAGGGCAGAGCGGAGGCTGGAAGACAGAACGGAGGCTGGAGGGCTGAGGGCCGAGCGGACGCTAGAGGGCAGAACGGAGGCTGGAAGGCAGATGGCCGAGCGGACGCTGGAGGGCAGAGCGGAGGCTGGAGGGTAGAGCGGAGGCTAGAGGGCAGAGCAGAGGCTGGAGGGCAAAGGGGCAGTGGAGGCTAGAGGGCTGTGGAGGCTGGAGGGCAGAGCAGAGGCTGAAGGGCAGAGCGGAGGCTGGAGGGCAGAGCAGAGGCTGGAGGGCAGAGCAGAGGCTGGAGGGCAGAGCAGAGGCTGGAGGGCAGAGCAGAGGCTGGAGGGCAGAGCAGAGGCTGGAGGGCAGAGCGGAGGCTGGAGGGCAGAGTGGAGGCTGGAGGGCAGAGCGGAGGCTGGAGGACAGCGGAGGCTGGAGGGCAGAGCGGAGGCTGGAGGGCAGAGCGGAGGCTGGAGGGCAGATGGCAGAGCGGAGGCTGGAGGGCAGAGCGGAGGCTGGAGGGCAAGCGGAGGCTGGAGGGCAGAGCGGAGGCTGGAGGGCCGAGCGGAGGCTGGGGGGCAGAGGGCAGAGTGGAGGCTGGAGGGCAGAGCAGAGGCTGGAGGGCAGAGCGGAGGCTGGAGGGCAGAGCGGAGGCTGGAGGGCTGAGGGCCGAGCGGACGCTAGGGCAGAGCGGAGGCTGGAGGGCAGATGGCCGAGCGGACGCTGGAGGGCAGAGCGGAGGCTGGAGGGTAGAGCGGAGGCTGGAGGGCAAAGCAGAGGCTAGAGGGCAGAGTGGAGGCTGGAGGGCAGAGCGGAGGCTAGAGGGCAGAGTGGAGGCTGGAGGGCAGAGCGGAGGCTGGAGGGCCGAGCGGAGGCTGGAGGGCCGAGCGGAGGCTGGAGGGCCGAGCGGAGGCTGGGGGGCCGAGCAAAGGCTGGGGGGCAGAGGGCAGAGTGGAGGCTGGAGGGCAGAGCAGAGGCTGGAGGGCAGAGCGGAGGATGGAGGGCAGAGCAGAGGCTGGAGGGCAGAGCGAGGCTGGAAGACAGAACGGAGGCTGGAGGGCTGAGGGCGCGAGCGGACGCTAGAGGGCAGAACGGAGGCTGGAAGGCAGATGGCCGAGCGGACGCTGGAGGGCAGAGCGGAGGCTGGAGGGTAGAGCGGAGGCTAGAGGGCAGAGTGGAGGCTGGAGGGCAGAGCGGAGGCTGGAGGGCAGAGGGCAGCGGAGGCTGGAGGGCAGAGGACAGCGGAGGCTGGAGGGCAGAGGACAGTGGAGGCTGGAGGGCTGAACACTCATTGGGCTGTCGGCGGTCAGCGGCAGTGCTGGCGGCGGTGGTGGCTCCCTGATGGAGGAGGAGAGCCACCGGTGTGTGGGCGGTGAGCGGCAGGGCTGGGGGCGGTGTAGGTGATGGCGGAGGCCGCACACCGGAGTGTGGGCCGGGCCGGTTCCCGGATGTGGGTGGGCGCAGACCGGGCTCTGTGCGGTGTCGGTGGCGGGATAGCTGGGCGGTGCCGGTGATGGCGGAGGCCGCACACGGGAGTGTGGGCCAGGCCGGGCTTTGCCGGTTCCCGGATGTGGGTGGGCGCAGACCGGGCTCTGTGCGGGGCCGGTGGCGGGATAACGGCTAAAGCGCTCACCGCTCGCTGTTAGTAGGCTTCGGAGTTTAACGGCTCGAGATGATCGCTACGCGCTCACCGCTCGTGGGTCTGCTGGGCGCGAAAGCACCCACTTCCGGTTCTGGTCTGATTACACAGGTCCGGAGGCCATCACGGAAGTGGCCTTCGGGTTTTATATTATAGATACACCACATTGCTTGTGGTGCAGCTGAAGTTACCTGGGATCTTGTAGTCCTGATCTGTCCCAGGAATCCTTATCTTGTCTGTTGTCATTATAGATGGACATGTTTTGCACTTTCTCTGGTTGCAGGGAAAGGTTCCTGTTACTGCTGGAGAAGACAGGGCGCTTCTGACAAGAATGTGTTGATGATGCTTAAGGGCACGAGTCGGAAAGTACCGGGATGAGGGGAGCAGTCTGCAGCCAAGTGCGTCAATGCATATAGCCCACCCTCACTCAACTCCTATGCTTAACCAGTTTGTTAAAGAAACTTTAAAAACTTTAAAAAAAAAATATTAAAATCTAAGAGTCCTTAGTGGTTGATACCTTTTAATAACTAACTGAAAAGATGGTAGCAAACAGCAAGCTCTCGAGGCTGCTCAGGTCTCTTCATTAGGCTCATAATAACACAAAATCTGCAGTCACATATGTATATGTGGCGCCCCGCAACGAGTGCATCACAGGAGGGTATTGCAGCCATAAATGTAGCAGCGATATTCTCTGACCCAGCGGTTATGTGGTTAACTCAGAGATCCATACCCTGCATGCCTCACTTAGCATAGAGGGCCAATCAAGGTCCTGGTGGGTGGAGTGCAAGGGTAGTGTGTAGTGGAAAGTTTAGTCCAGCTTAGAGAGTTCTAGTCTCGGGTCTGGAGAAGTAACAGCAACTTAGAAGACCTCTGCAGATTCCCAGCTCTGCAACCTAGGAGAGGGGGTTGCACAGTCGGTGCAGCCCCCTGGCCACCTTCTACCGGCCATCTCCTCACTTTCACCATGGTTGAGCACCATTACTCCCGGTGCATTACCAACCGAACTTGGGCATCAACATGCGGGTCCAAAACCACCCTGCGCCCTTATACAGCCGGTTTGCTGGTACCGAAGCTAGCAGCAGTTCAGCTCTGCTATGCAAACCAGAAGAGTGGAGGAGCAGCTCTACAGGAGCACCCCACCATCGCCAAATCCAGTCGTCTTACCAGCGGTGTACCCACCAAGGGAACCAAGGCTCCCCAAAACATCCATCACGTATACTTTGGATAGGGCATTCAAGCAGCCTCCCTGTACCAGACTTGGTATTCCTGGGCGACAACGGCAACCTACTTAGTTAGAATGGAGGAACACCGCGGATCTCTGAGGGACACCTATCACTGCTGAGTCCACCCGGTCTGCTACCTACAACTGTATACCATGTACTGCTTGCTGGCTACAGTAAAGGACCCGTTACAGAGACTTACAGTGTCCGTGCTTCCTTATGACTACGTCCGTCTGCACACAAGGTAACCGCAGCTGCCGCACAACATCTTAAGCAGCTCCAGTCTCCGGGGATTACCACTCAGCCTGTGGGGAGCGTTCCATCTTGCTGCTATCCATCCCCCGGAGGCCTCGCAGCGTCGGTAAAGTTACCAAACTAGTCATAGGTGGCGTCACGAAACAATTAACCCCTTAATCTGTTCCCACAAGACTTCTCTTCTTTTTGATCTGTACTCAACCGGGCCCCACTACCGGCAGGCGCGGTCCACCCGTGACAAGGAAGAAGGAGCTACTGCCTGCCTAAACCGAAGTCCCGGCCACGGTGAGTCATATACACAAAAGAGGGATTGTAATCTCGAAAGCTTGCTATTTATTACCATCTTTTCAGTTAGTCATTATAAGATAACAACCACTGAGGACTTTCAGACTTTAATGTTTTTCTATCTACTGGCTAACATGGTACAAACATATATTTTACCTTATGAAAACCTTTTAAGTGTGCCCCTCGATGATGGTATAAAAGAACTGAACTGTTGTACGAAGGAGGTGGCTGTGGCAGGATCTGCCATATTGGGCTGTGCTGCGGCCTTGGCCCTGCCTCACCATTAACTACACCGGGCTCTGGAACCTCTACATGCTGGTTCCAGTGCTCAGTCATTTACTGGGCTGCTAACTACAGTTTTGAAAAAAAATCACTATTTTATCATTAAATGTATAGTAAATCTGCAGTTACGTAGTCCTCCATATTCATCAGCTCTGTATAACCTCACCCCCACGATTGATTGACAGCCTCCTGCTTATGCACAGCGTACAAATGGTTAATCAGTGGTGAGGGTGGTATTTACATGGATTTGCATTCAGAGAACAAGTAGATCTGCAGTAGCAACTGCTGTGTTTTCAAAACTGCAGCAAGCAGCCCAGTGAGTGAAACATCGCTGGAATCTGGGTCTTTGCCCCTACAATATGGCTTTATAAAAACTCGGGAGAGATTCCCTTAAGAGCCTACATAGGCCATTGATGTACATAGATCAGTATAAGAGAACTGAGATGTCAGTTTATGGAACTATTTACCGTATATACTCGATGTAGCCGCCCCGCTGTCCGGGGTCCCCACTCCACACCCTGTTTCCCCCTCTTCCCGATCTGTTACCTGTCCTTCCTGGGGTCGGGGTTCCAGGGTGCCGGTCATCCACAGGCGGCTCCGGGGTTCCAGGGTGCCCTGACATCTGCCTGCAGCTCTGAATGTGCTTCCTGCTTCCTCTCTGGGATCTCACTAAGAGGCGGGGCCGCTCTCTCAGCTCCTTTTATAGAGTCTGGGTGCTGATCAGTCTGCCCCGCCCCCTGGCCAATCATTGCTGTGCTGCAGGATTATAAACCCTGCATTCACTGCCAGATCTCGCCGGGGCAACTTCATTCCTTGTGAAGCTGCCAGTCCTGGTCCTGCTAGTCTGTTTATTGGCTTGCTAATCTAATACCTGTCTTTTTGTTCCTTTTGCAGTTGTGCTGTTCCATTGCTGTGCCCGGATCTTCCTCGTGCTGCTCCTCTTACTTCTGGGTCTGCTCATTGAGTTCTTTGATTTTGCATTTTATGTTTTGCCCCCCTTGGGTCGGTGATGTGCAAGTAACGCTCCACCGGGCACCTCGGTTAGCGGGTCCTGGTGATATCCCTGTCCTATGGGGTCACCTATCCTGGGCACCTTACTGGGGGTACTTGTGTTGTATCCTTGCGGCCTTCCCTTGGGGCCACCTTGCATTTGCCTTTGGTTTAAATAAAGCTTTAAAAGTATTCAGTTGTCCGGTTCTCTGTCATCCTGGTATCGGCATCCGCAATAGCTGCGGTCCAGTTGGTCCACACCTCAGGGTATGCCCTAGGGCGTGACACTCGAGTATAAGCCAAGTTTTTCAGCATAATTTTTGTGCTGCAAAATGCCCCCTCGGCTTATACTTGAGTCAGTATTGAGGGCCAGTGAGGAGGGGGCGGTAGCTGGGTGCTGGAGGAGGCGGGAGGAGGCTACAGAGAGAGCGTGAGGTCACGTGACCCCGCTCATTAACCTAATGTGATATGCACTGCATCTCCCTGTCCATCAGTGGTGGGGGAGCGGTGCATATTACATTAGACTGTGCCCCCCATTACAGTATATGGGCCCCATGCTGCCGCACATAAAATAATAAACTCATCTCACCCTTCGACGATTGTGTACAGGCTCCGTGACGTTCTCCTCCCTCTGCTCTTCCTGCTTCTAATCATGTGACCGGCGTATCGGTGACGTTATCGCTGCTGCGACGGTCATATGATTAGAAGCAGGAAGAGCAGAGAGAGGAGAACGTCACGGAGCCTGTATACAATCGTTGGAAGGTGAGATGAGTTTATTTTATGTGCGGCAGCATGGGGCCCACCATATATCAAGGGGGCCAATATAGCAGCAATGGGCCCCATATACCTCCAAAGAGGGCCCAAATACCAGTGTTGGGGCGCTATATAAATGATGGAGGCCATATACAGTAATGGGGTGCTATATTCAAAGATGAGGCAGCTGTATACCAGTGATGGGGCAGCTGTATACCAGTGATGGGGCAGCTGTATACCAGTGATGGGGCTGTATACCAGTGATGGGGCAGCTGTATACAAGTGATGGGGCAGCTGTATACCAGTGACGGGGCAGTTGTATACCAGTGATGGGCAGCTGTATACCAGTGATGGGGCAGCTGTATACCAGTGATGGGGCAGCTGTATACCAGTGATGGGGAAGCTGTATACCAGTGATGGGGAAGCTGTATACCAGTGATGGGGCAGCTGTATACCAGTGATGGAGTATGCTATATACTATGATGCGGGGCTATATACCAGGATAGGGGTCTGCTGCATTTCCCACCCTAGGCTTATACTCGAGTCAATAAGTTTCCCCAGTTTTTGGGGGTAAAATTAGGGGCCTCGGCTTATACTCGGGTCAGCTTATACTCGAGTTTATATAGTAATAACTGAGGCAAAGAGGTGGAAATTCATGGCTCACCAGTTTGTCAGATCTTTTTTCTGAAATAATTTCCTTGGACTGAAATATTTTTCAACATAAAGTTAAATGTTTGATACTTCCCACAAAATAAGAAAACTACAGAAAAGAACAATTTTAACTTGAGCTGAAGGGAAGAAATTTGCCCTGTAAAAGTGCAATATCAATCTGTCATAACGATAATGATATTACAGAGAGGAGACTGTTGTACACAAACAATACCATAAATTTAGGGAAATGAAATGAGGTGCTACGAAAAACTTGGAGAATCAGCGACAACATGACAGGAAATGTCTCTGTATATTTTCCTCTATTTGGCTTCAGGAACATACACACATATATCTTCTTTATGTTTCTGCTAATACACTTCTTCAAGCAAGCACGAACCTCTTACTTTCTACAATTTCATTAAGTCTCAATGGTATGTGACCATTGAATAATGACACATAGGGGAACTATTAGACTGGAAGTTAATGGGTTGAGAGAAATTCTAGCACACAAACAGAATTGTAAAATGAGGGTGTGGAAAATAAATCTTCTGCCCGTAGCGGAATGCATAATAAAACACTCAATTAACTTCTTATCATTTTCTATCACTACTTTTTTGCAGGAATTGCAATCACAAAGTATTAGTCATTAGGTGACTCAGGACATTTTTTGCCAATATATGATTATAGTTGAATGAAGGCAAGTCAATAAATTGCATATTATTATGTGGTCCAGACGACAATATATCTTTACCTCTTAGTAAAAGATCATAATAATTGTGTGGTAATGCACACTTTTTTACATGTATTTTTTCCTGTTTTTCACTGGTTTTAGGGTCCTACATCAGCGTTTAATGCTGATCGCGGCAGTTGCGGTGAAAAAAATCGCAACTGCCGCGATTACTGCATGACGGCCACGATCGCAGCACACTTGCGGCAAGCCCCATACAATGTCTGACACTGTATGGGGCTTGCCGCAAGTGAACCGTAAGTGCGGCCATTATGCGGGAATCGCGGCAGTTGCGTTTTTTTCACCGCAACTGCCGCGATCAGCGTAAAACGCTGATGGGTCATTCCATGTCAAGTGAACCAATGATTATTACCTCTATATTTTTAATTCTTTTGAGATTTTGTTATTTGATAATAGCATGTCAGACAATGCAAAATGTGAAGAGAAAAATTTTTTAAAAAATTTATTTTTTTTTTAAATGATTTTCAAAGTTCGGAAAAAGTGTGAATTTCGCTGTTGCCTGCCTTTACGTTTCTCCTCATAACTAAGGCTAGGAATAAGATAGAGAGACAAAATAAACACCATTCTACTCAGAACTATACAGGCTTTCACCAGATATGTCACAAGAGGATCTTTGTTAATATTTTACCCATGTGATCGCAAGCGCAAAACTTTAAAACGTATTTCCGAAAAATCGGCGCGCTTTAAATATTTCAAAAACTGCCCATGTGTCTGCTTTGCTCTTAGCCACATCTGTACCAAATTTCAAGTTGGGATCGCAATGGGATCATATTTTAACATATTTTACTATTAATAGCGTCAATGGGTCATTCCATATCAAGTGATCTAAATATGAATATTTTTTTTTACCTGACGTCTTTAGATTTTTTTTTTTTTTTTTCCTTTATGAAGTACTACTTTAGTTAATTACAAATTAAAAGTTTGGAATTTTTTTCTTCATCAGTTAATTTTTTACAGATTTTTAAAGTTTAAAAAAAGGGTGAATTTTGGCCTGGTACGACTTTAAATTTTTTTATCTCGGGCTAGAAATAAGATAGAGAAACAAAATAAACACCATTCTACTCAGAACTGTCCAGGCTTTCACCAGATATGTCACAAGAGTATATTTGTTAATTTTAATTTTTTACCTATGCGAATGCAAACGCAACATTTTGAAACGCATTTCCGAAAAAAACATTTTAATAAAAATTTTCCAAAACTGCCCATGTGTCTTTTATGCTCTTAGCCACATCTGTACCAAATTTCAAGTTGGGATCGTGATGGGATCATATTTTAAAATATTTAACTATGGTTAATCTCATTTTTATTAAATTTTGAAAAAACATATGAAAGACATACATTCAATCTTTTAACAAAGTCTTGAGACATATAAAATATACAAAAAGAGAATTCACAAAGTTATTAGTAACTTTAAGATAAGCTGCAAATTTACTTTTGCGCTTATCTCTGGTGCAATATATACTACAATCTAAATATAATTCCAAACACTCAAGTATACAACCTTTCTCAGGGTTTTGAGATGTTCTGATGTCAAGGGGACAAGCAGCCCCAGCAGAATGATTTTTATTACTTGGCCCCTTCTAACAGGTTGACCACGTAAGTGGGTCATTACCCGTTGAGGCCTAGTTGGAATAGTCTATCGACTGGTGTACCGGAAAGGAAGGCCGAAATATTAATGATCTACTCACAGCTCAGAGTTTTCGATACCTGTCTAATGTTCACTAGAATTCTGAAGGTATAGGCGTAGAAAGGAAATACCTAGACTGAATGTATCAGATGGGAAGAAAAGAGAGATAGAAAAGAAGAGAGAGAGAGAAGAGAAACAAAAACCATTAGAAAAAGTTATACTGGGAAAGAAAAGCCACGTAAGAAAAAAAGAAAAAAAGGAGGGGGGGGACGGGTGAGGTATGGGAAGGAGAAAGGGTACTCATCCCACTGGCTCCCCATCAGCCAGAGGTCGAGCCATATTATCTGTGCTGGAAAAGATACTCCTAAATTCTGCAGAGTCGTGAAAAAGAATCCATTCAACCCAAATCCCTAAGAATTTGTTCCGAGATCCCGACGCATCAGCTGCGAGCTCCTCCATTCGATATGTGTCCATCAATTCTTTGAACCAATCAAGTAGAGATGGAGCCCGGCTTGATTTCCAGAACCTCGGGATCACAGCACGAGCAGCCGAGATGCAAAAGCGGAGAATATCCCTCTTCTGTAGCCCAATAGGACCTGGAAAAATGGATAACATTGCCGATTCTGGGCAGCATTCGGCTTCTTTACCTGTTATCCGGGCGTATGCATTGAAAACCTCAGACCAGAACCGCCGGATTTCCCCACAACTCCACCAAATGTGTATCATTGTACCCTTCTCTTCCCCACAGCGCCAGCAGGTATCAGGGGTTCCAGGGAACATGTTCCGGAGTGTCGTCGGGCACAAGTACCATCTAGTGAGCAGCTTATAGCTTCTTTCTTGTGCAGAACAAGCGCTAGCTAGTGAGTGAGTAAATATAAAGCATTTCTGCCAATTAGCTTCTGAAATGCTACACCCCAATTCCCTCTCCCAAGCACGTTGGAAGTAAAGGGTGCCCTGCTCTCTCATGGACCCTAAGGCCTGGTATAGAAATGATATTTTGCGCCTCGGTGGAGCCTCCAGTTGGAATAACCTCTCCAATACGTTGGGCGTCAATCTTACCCTGCAAGAGTGGTCAGCTGAATATAATTATGCTCTGTATTGGAGAAATTCGAATCACTTAAGAGGTCTCGTAGGTTCATTGAGTTGTAGCTCTGCCATCGGGGGCAAACCACCACTGGACAGAGTCTGTCCTACTCGGGTGTCATCCACAATCCGCCAACATAAAAATCTCTGCCTGTCAAATCTGGGTGGGAAAGATGGGTTGGAAAAAAGGGGAGTCAAAGGGCTAAGTCTGTCGTTTAAGCGGAGGGTTTTCGTCACTAGGTGCCATACCTTCAAGGTGTTTCTGGTCATGTCTGTCAAAGGTACTAGGTCTGTGGAGTCTTTAGGGGAAATCCAAAGCAGGTGTTTCAGCGGAATCCCCAAACCCTCTTGCTCCACCCCTACCCATTTCTTGGAGGACGCATGATAATGCCAATCTAGAGCTCTAACAAGAGAGGAAGCCTCAAAGTACGCTCGTATGTTGGGTAGTCCAACCCCTCCTCTGGTCTCGGGCAAGGATAGGATATTCATTCGCAATCTGGACCTCTTGCCCCCCCAGACAAATCTAAGGATCATAGATTGCATTTTGGAGAGGAAACCTCTATCCAATAGAACAGGAACTGTCTGAAAAGTATATAAGAGTCGGGGCAAGACATCCATCTTGACTACGTTTATTCTCCCGAACCAGGATAGCTTTAATTGTCTATAGGAGGTAAATGCCGATTCCGCGTTAGTCAAAAGGGGTTGATAATTTAAATTGAATATTTGTTTAAGATCTTTTGGTATAAGGACTCCCAAGTACTTAATGGCTTCTACTTTCCATTTAAATGGGAACTGTTTAGATAGATGAGAAACCAATTCTCCAGGCAAAGAAATATTGAGTGCCTCGGTTTTGGAGCAATTCACTTTAAAGTTGCTTAATTGTCCGAACCGTTCAAACTCCATTAAGACCGAAGGGATGGAGACCAGGGGCTGGGAGATGTAAAGTAGCAGGTCATCTGCAAATAAGGCTAATTTGTGATGACTCTGTCCCAGCTTGACCCCATGGACGCATTCATTGGACCTAAGTGCAAAATATTTAACTATTATAGTGTCAATTCAAAAGTCACCAAGAACACAATCAGTCATTTTTTCACAATTGCCCGTCAATAGTTTGAATTTGATATAAAGAAACATAGTCTTGTAACATCTCAAATGAAAGCTGTTACCGTTCTGAGTAAAATGATGCCTCTCCCACTTCATTATCTTATTTCTAGCCTGAGATAAAAAAATTTAAAGTCGTACCAGGCCAAAATTCACCCTTTTTTTAAACTTTAAAAATCTGTAAAAAATTAACTGATGAAGAAAAAAATTCCAAACTTTTAATTTGTAATTAACTAAAGTAATACTTCATAAAGGAAAAAAAAAAAAAAAAATCTAAAGACGTCAGGTAAAAAAAAATATTCATATTTAGATCACTTGATATGGAATGACCCATTGACGCTCTTACTAGTAAAATATGTTAAAATATGATCCCATTGCGATCCCAACTTGAAATTTGGTACAGATGTGGCTAAGAGCACAGCAGACACATGGGCAGTTTTTGAAATATTTAAAGCGCGCCGATTTTTCGGAAATGCGTTTTTAAAGTTTTGCGCTTGCGATCACATGGGTAAAATATTAACAAATATCCTCTTGTGACATATCTGATGAAAGCCTGGACAGTTCTGAGTAGATTGGTGTTTATTTTGTTTCTCTATCTTATTTCTAGCCCGAGATATGATAGAAAATGTAAAGCCATACCAGGCCAAAATTCGCACTTTTTTA